>CM060384.1:8418666-8678094 GCA_030545235.1 Helianthus tuberosus | reverse complement strand
GAAGCTTCTTTTGGATCGCTACACTATCTCTCTCATTCCATCTCTAGTGCACACTCAAACTCTCGGTTAGTATCTTTGGTTTTGTCTTGGTTTATGTTCTTTGTTATGTATGATCAAAGTATGATATATATAGTTGATTGCATGATTTACACGAATTAAACGGATGGATTAACTCGGATAGTAAACTGTTAGAGATGGCATGATAAAGAACTAGGGTTGATATAATTTTATGCATGAACTTGAATGTTAATGATTTAATCTTGATATGCGTTGTATGTTATGGATATGATCAAGGTCCGAAAGCATATTAGTCGTTTGATGATTTTCGAATATAAGATGTGTTGTATGGTTCGTTTGATGTTGCACAAAAACTAGGATTGCATGTTAGAAATTGAGATCGCTGACTTGTATGGTCCGATTCAATGCTTTGGTATGTTAACTGATTATTGTTCATGATTAGATGATGATTAGGGTTTGTATGGATATGCATATTTGTTGCAAAAATTGTTATTAGATCAGATTGGAAACTGCCAAATCTGTTAGCAAATGTTACGGGGATAATAGGCTGAAAATAAGGGAGTTTGTTACATTCTTGGTCTCGACACGGGTTGCGAGCCGAGAACCCATAGTCTCGACTTGAGACTACACCTCACTCACACAAAAACATCATGACTCGAGACCTTGGTTGCGGGTCTTGTTGCGACTCGAGACCTGATCCGAGACCACATGATCTCGAGTGAAAACTACATGACCCGAGACCGCACAGTCTCGACTCGAGACCATACAGTCTCGACTCGAGACCACCAGCTCACACATTTGATATGGACTTGCACATTATCACAGGCCCAAGAACTTGGGCCGCATACTTGGCTTTGTTTGTTCACGTGATTGTTACTGTTGAACTCGTGTGTGCTGTTGTTAAACTGCCATTATGCTACGTGAGTGCCATGATCAATCTGTGAATGTAAACTGCTAGTTTATCTGTGAAACATGTGTGTATTACTTGAACATATACCTGACTTATACGGTAACCATGTTAGGACGTGGTTGACCACATTTAGCTCAAGTGACCTTTCTGTTTATCTATCGAGCTAACCTAAGGTGAGTTCACACTTTCTACAAGGCATGGGATTCCCGGTGGTTGGGAATGGGTAATTTATTAAAAGGAAACCTGCGTATTCTCCTTGGATAGAATACGTACCTCCACCCTCTTAACCGAAGGGTGACAACATTGGAACCTGCGTGATCTCCTTATATGGGACACGTACCTCCACCCTCTTAACTGAAGGGTGACAACATTGATGCTAGACCAAAAACTCTATCATTAAGTCTCGCATTTTTATATCGACTTAATCGTCGGGCCAATGGCGAACGGGTCATTAGTTAAATAGCGCTATTAGGTTTGACAAGCCTCACACCATGCCGCAAAGGACTGGAGTGGACTAATGGATCTGGGCACGTCAATGATGATAGACATTGACTTAGGGCACCCAACTTTCTCAGTCAGTAGTCGATGTGGTAACGGTTCTAGTGGGATATTTATGGGCTAGCCCCCACGACTGGGAGCCAGAGTAAAAGGAATGGAATAACTACGTTTTTAAACTATGGGGTAACCCCCACGACAAGTAAGCCAGTTAAAAGTAACTTATGTTTTTGAAACAACTTAAGATGAACACCCAACTGTGAACTCGCTCAACTTTGTTGTTGATTCGTTACTATATGCCTTGCAGGTCGTTAGGTGCTTAGATGGAGCATGCACAGGAGGTCGAGGTCATTGTCGGACATGGGCCGTTGAGTTCCATGTTAAACCTTTGCACTTTTAACCTTATGTTTGGGTTTTGAACTTTATGCTTCCGCTGATAACTTAAACTTAGTTAATTTGTTTTGGACACCAATTATATTGTTGGTTGGTTTTATATTTACTTTAATACGCTGTTCAATATGATTGGTGGCTTGATCCTGGTCATGTCACGCCTCCTACGGTGATACTCCGCTTGTGGATTTTGGGGGTGTGACAGATTGGTATCAGAGCCATTGGTTATAGTGGACTTGGTTTTAAAAAGGGAAAAGCTTTTAGACAAAACCAAACTATAACTTGTACAGTGCTCAACGATCCACAACGACACTTCGCTCCACGTGCAAGACTCAACACAATAGGTGATATGGTTTATATTTGTATTGCCTGCCTGTTAGTTTACATAGTGCATTGATCATGGTATGCTTAGTTAGCTTAACAATGATTACTTGAACCCCTGTGTGCTTGCTCTCTTCTGTCATCCCATACTTACGCACTTTCGCGACACCTTTCTCACTTGTGTTTACTTCGATGTGAAGATCATGAGTGGATGTCTCAACTTGACTCAAGCCCAGCTGACGGCTCTAATCAATGAACGAGTTGCTGAGGCACTCGCAGCAACTCAAGCAGGAGGTCAGCATGCTCAACCTCCCGTGTGTACGTTCAAGACCTTTATGGACTGTCGACCTAGTACCTTCAGTGGTACCGAAGGAGCTGTAGGTCTCCTCCACTGGTTCGAGAAGAACGACTCTGTTTTCGAAATGTGCGAATGCCCTATTGCTAGTAGGGTGAAATTTGCTACGGGAACACTTGAAGGTGGTGCGTTGACTTGGTGGAACTCACAAGTGCAGATGCTAGGGTTGGCAGCTGCTAATGCCACCCCATGGAATGACTTTAAGGATCTGATCAAAGAAGAGTATTGTCATCGTGATGACATTCATAAGCTGGAGGTGGAGTTTTACAACTTGAAGATGGCGGGGTCTGAAATCGAGGCGTATACTAAGAGATCGAATAAATTAGCTGCCTTGTATCCTACCATGGTGGATCCTCCCTGCAAATGTATCGAACTATACATCAAAGGTTTAGTGCCAGAGATTCAGAGTATGGTGACTTCAGCTCAGCAGGTCATACGACTATCCCACCGTCTCACTGATCAGGCAGTTGAGCAGAACAGGCTGCCAAAGCGTATTAGTGCTACCACTACTTCTGATGCTCCTAGCGACAACAAGCGCAAATGGGATGGAAATTCAAGCAAGGGTTCAACTTTTGTTCAGTCTCAGTCTCAGCAGCGAAGGACTGATGACTACAAGAGCCCTAGTCAACAAACTCCTGGAAACCAAGGCCAGGGTGGGTACAAGGGAAGCCACCCTAAGTGCAATCGATGTAACTTGCACCACAGCGGGTCGTGTAGCAAGGGCAACTGTCAGAGATGTAACAAACCAGGTCATTCAGCCAAAGATTATAGGAGTCCTTATCCTGCTAATCAGAGATGCTAGCAGCCACAGACTCCACAGAACCAGCGTCAGCAGCAACAGCAACAGCAGGGTAACAACAAGGGATGCTTTCAGTGTGGTGCTGAGGGCCATTTCAAAAGAGACTGCCCCCAGCTGAACCAAAATCAGAACAACAACCAGGGAAATGGGAACAACAATGGGGGTATCAACGATGGCAATGGTGCCAGGGGACGTGCTTTCGTGATTGGTCAGGGTGATGCGAGGAACGATCCCAACGTCGTGACGGGTAAGTTCCTACTGGATGATTTCTTTGTTTCTGTTTTATTCGATTCGGGTGCCGATACTAGCTACGTATCTTTAAAAGTTAGTCAGATGCTTAAGCATACCCCAATTCCCTTAAACACCAAGCATGTAGTAGAACTAGCCAACGGTAAAAGTCTTGAGGCCACACACATAGTTAAGGGTTGTAATCTCGCTTTAGCTGGTCAGATCTTCTCTATCGACCTCATCCCCATCGTTCTAGGTAACTTCGACGTCGTCATTGGGATGGATTGGTTATCCCAACATCGAGCGGAGATTCTTTGCAAGGAGAAAATCGTCCGCATCCCTCGTTCTGGTGAGGAACCTCTCGTCATTCGTGGCGACAAGAGTGGTGCTGTTGTGGGCATCATCTCTTTTCTTAAGGCCCAGAAGTGTTTGCGAAAGGGCCACACTGCTATTCTAGCTCTCGTTACTGACACTTCAACGAAAGAGAATAAGATAGAAGACAACCCGATCGTACGCGATTTCCCTGAGGTATTCCCTGAGGAATTACCTGGTCTTCCGCCTCATCGTCAGGTCGAGTTTCAAATCGAGCTAGCTCCTGGAGCAGCACCTATAGCTCGTGCACCTTATTGCTTAGCCCCATCAGAACTAGAAGAACTGTCCACACAATTACAAGAGCTTTTGGACAAGGGTTTCATTCGTCCTAGCTCTTCACCATTGGGAGCTCCAGTCTTGTTTATGAAGAAGAAAGATGGTACTTTTCGTATGTGCATAGACTATCGCGAACTCAACAAGGTGACCGTGAAGAATTGTTATCCTCTTCCTCGTATCGATGATCTGTTCGACCAGTAACAAGGGTCGAGCTTTTACTCTAAGATTGATCTGAGATCGGGTTATCATCAGCTGAGAGTCCGAGACGAGGACATCTCTAAGACAGCATTCAGGACTCGTTATGGGCACTACGAGTTCCTGGTCATGCCTTTTGGGCTAACGAACGCACCTGCAGTTTTCATGGATCTTTTGAACCGAGTGTGCAAACCTTATTTGGATAAGTTTGTTATTGTATTCATCGACGACATCCTGATCTATTTCAAGAGTCAGGAGGAACAAGAGCGTCATCTACGACTCATTTTGGAACTTCTACGAATAGAACAGCTTTATGCTAAGTTTTCGAAATGCGACTTTTGGCTTCGTGAAATCCATTTCCGAGGCCACGTGGTTAATAAGGATGGGATTCATGTTGATCCGTTCAAGGTTGACTCAGTCAGGAATTGGCCTGCACCTCGAACTCCAACTGAAATCCGTCAATTCTTGGGTTTGGCGGGTTACTACAGAAGGTTTATTAAAGATTTCTCGAAGATTGCGTAGCCTCTTACTGTTCTTAATCAAAAGGGTATCACTTACCGTTGGGGTGACGCTCAGGAATCTGCGTTTCAGCAGCTGAAGTTGAAGCTTTGTAGCGCACCTATTCTCTCGTTGCCTGAGGGCACAGACGATTTTGTGGTATATTGCGACGCATCAATCCAGGGACTTGGTTGTGTGTTGATGCAACGTGAGAAAGTCATTGCTTACGCATCACGCCAACTTAAAGTTCACGAAAAGAACTACACTACTCACGACTTGGAGTTGGGAGTAGTGGTGTTTGCTCTTAAGATATGGAGATGTAACAACTCTCATCAAAAGTACTATTTAATATATTAATTAGTCAAAAAGGAAACCCTAATTGAGACACCTGAGTGATTCGAACAAACCCTAAAATTTTCATAATTTTCAGAATCAGGATTAGGGCCCCTAAAACTCAAGGGGGGATAAACCCTAGTGGACGATTATCCACTTAATTCGTTGTCAAGTTACTGAAATTCGAGTATGTCAATTCAGCTAAGCTAGTTTCAGTCGTGGCTACCCTATAGCCTATTTTGATTCCATACGGACCGCAACAGTCTCAACCTTACGGTCCGTAAGCAGTCATACGGACCGCAACATTGACAAGCTTACGGTCCGTAAGCTAGCAAAATTTTACCTATAAATAGCAGGCTGTGGCATTCGAATTCTGAACATATTACGTCGAAATAATTCTCACAAATACGTTGATATACGCTCTGTTTACTTCAAATTACACCCCCGGGTATCGAAATTCTGCTACAAAACAGGGTATTAGCACAATCGCTGCTACGATTCATTTATCCGACGATCAAGATATCCAATGCATGATTAAATGCCGCCAACATTAGGGTTATACTTTATCGTTCGTCATTAATTTGACGGATTGTCGTTAATTCGATAGGTAAAGTATTATACTTTATCGTTCGTTGTTAATTCAACGGATCATCGTTAATTCGATGGGTAAAGTATTATACCTTGTCGTTCGTTGTTAATTCAACGGATCATCGTTAATTCGATGGACAAAGTATTGCATTTTATCATTCATTGTGATAATTTGATCTCGTAAATTATCGTAATTGCTGGATTAATTACTAACCCAGTTTTGTGTGCATTGTTATTTACATTAGGTTAACAAGGCTAAATCATAGATTAGACTCTGACCATATTAAATCAGCAATGTGAGTCATTCTCCTTTTCTCACAGTTTGTGAGTCATTCTCTCTTTTTATCAAATCTATTTACAAAAATCATGTTTATTTTCAAAGTTATAATTACGGGGATTAAGTCTTTGTAATCACCAAGTTACAGCCGGTATGTGGGGTTTTGTATACATTACTTGATAATCGTCCCATTGGGGCAGCCAATGGGGGATATGACCATAGTCACAGACACCATTGGACGAATGGGCCAATGGGTCGAGTGGCAAGTACCGTGGGTAGTTGGCTTGATATCAGAAACATTGTAATCGCTCTTAATACTGTAAATTATAACAAATGTGTCATTTTAGTAAATAGAATGATTCACTCAGTATTTCCCGCTGACAAAACCTTTTTCAAACATGTTTCAGGTGACCTGTTGTAATTCAGGAAAAGTGCTGGGGAGCATTTCAAGCTTAAGATAGTGGCTCAATATAAAATAAATAAATGCTTTTGTAATATCACGTTTTTATAGTAAAAACATAATATTGTAAATTATCAGGGTTTTATCCCGAATTGTGAAATAAAATAATCGGGGAAAAATTTTAGCTTTAAGCGATCCTGTTTCCGCTGTTAAACTCAATTAAATCAATACCGCAGTATTTCTGTCCCGCGGCTCTTGAAACGGGTCAAACCGGGTCAGGGGCCGTGACAGAAAAAGGTGGTATCAGAGCCACTGGGTTAAGCTGATTAAGTATTTAGAAATACTCAATTTTTTCCTGATTACAGCCACTGGGTTAAGCTAATTAAGTATTTAGAAATACTTAATTTTTCCTGATTACTATTATGTGATTATTTGTATTATTAACTGATTATTTGATTATTTGTTAGTTACAGTATGGGTAAGAAAAAGCTGTCAAGCATCTATCTTAAATTAGAGAAATCATCTAATGAAAAAGGAAGTTCATCCCGAACCAAATCCTCAAATCAGACTGAAATTCCTGAAGAAGGAATATTCGTGCGAAAGGCACAATACGAGGAATCACTTTCTCCTCAAAGGAGGGAAATGATTATTAAGAAAAGTAAAGAGAAAATCCGAGAAAAGAGGATTAAACGGGAAACTCAGGAATTAATTGATAAATCACCTTGGGAAGATAAACTAGATGAGAAATGGGCTAATTTATATATGCTAGCCACCGTAGCAGAAAATATAAATCTTTAAAGATTAGCACCCTACTCTCACAATCTAGAAACATTGTGTGATAAATAAAATTTGAAAAACTAAGTATGTTTATCAGTATCTTTGTAAACAACTAGTACATTGTGTGTAATAAATTACAAAGTTATTTGTAAATTTTAACTTAGTATTTTATGCATTTTGCATATATGCTACATCAGCATGAGTGAGATAACCGAAGATTTCCAGAATCTTAATCTTTATCCCGTAACTGTCGAAGCTTCCAAAGAATATATTAGCTACTATCCCGATGTTGAACAACCAGTAGAATTTAAGGTTCCACCTTTGAGCAAGCCAAAACAAAAGAAAAGAACTTATGTAGGATGGAGAAAAATCCGTAAGAAGAAGCCAGTTAAAAAACTGCCCAAAATAAATAATCCTTTGAAAAAGGGAAAAGAAATTATAACTGAAGAGAGTTATAAACCACAAGAAATGGAAACTGGAGACAAAAAGAAGGATAAGGAGATAGAAATACAGATGGAGGAAATTACTAAAGAAGTAGTAATGGAAGTTGGGCAAGGGTCTATACCAGCTCAGAGAGAAATCGGGGAGAGTTCCAATCCAACCCAGGAAAGAACTTTTCAGGAGGAGATAGATTTTCTGTTGGAAAACTGTGAGACGATTCAGCCTGTCCAGACAAATCTTTTTACCTATCCTATTGAAAACCAATTCCCTATGAATTGGGAAACAGCAACAATTCCAGATCCAATAGTCCACTCCCAACCCATAGGAATGGACGAATGGTGGACGAACGATTGGCAATTTCAAAATATTGTCAACGATCCTTACTCTTTTCTTCCACAATTCGATCCAGAACCATTACCTAATCCACCCATGAGTACTGAAAACATGGCTGAACTCCGCCACTTTGGCGAAGAGTTGTTTGATATGGGGAATAGAATGAGGGAGATAGGTGGACAGATTGCGTAGAAATACGACGAGAGGGAAATGCGTTTTTAACAGCAAGTGACGAGAGATAAAATGATAGTTGTAAAATAGTACTAATAAAGTTAGTCTGTAAATAACCAATAAAACTCTGTATGATATCTGTGAGTAATGATGCATATTATAATAGATATATAAATGAAATCGAGAAATCGATTGTTTTGATTATATCTGTATTATAAAATTTTCTGATTATTTGTATATAATTATTATTTATCAGTTACTAATAAAATTTATATATATACATTATCAGATGGCAAACAGTGGTAATGAACCTATTAATGAAGTTAATCATTCTGAACAACATTCAAGAGATCAATATATGACTCGGCAAGATATCGAAAACATTGTGGCTCAAGGGATAGCCAATGCTATTCCAGCATTCGTTGCTGCTATAAAGAATCCGATTGAACCGCAACAAATTGTTCCTAGTAAACAAATTACTGAAGATAACTTCAGTAATAGTGTAAATGGAGGCAATAAGCATGATAACCATAATAAGGAACCACATCAAGCTCCATTACCCAAGAAAATGAAAACTGCAACGCCTGGTTGCACTTTCAAAGAATTCCTTGCTTGTAAACCCACTGAATTTGCAGGCAATGAAGGAGCAACTGCATCACTGCGTTGGTTAGAGAAAACCGAAGCAGTCATTGCAATAAGTAAATGTGGTAAAGATGATCAGGTCATGTATTCATCCAATCTGTTCAAAGAAGGAGCACTCGAGTGGTGGAATACTGTGTTACAATCAAAAGGAAGAGCAATAGCTTATGCTATGACTTGGGAAGAATTTAAGGGTTTGGTGGAAAGAAAATTCTGTCCTGAGTATGAGAAGGAACAGATGGCGAATAAGTTTCTAAATCATCGGATGATGAGTGTGGACTGTCGCGGTTATACCTCGACATTCTTCGAATATGCAAGAATAGTACCAACATTGGCTTCGCCAGAACCGGTACTTATTTCTCGCTATATTTGGGGGCTAATTAGCGAAATCCGCAATATTGTTAAAGCTGCGAGACCACGCACTATTGATGATGCGGTAGAATTAGCCAACACTCTGACCGATGAATTGGTGCGCACAAGAGATGAAGATAGGAAGAAGGCACTAGCTCAGAAAATTACCCAAGGATTTCGTGTGGGTAATAATAACAGCTTCAAGAGAAAAGGGACAGGGCAATCTCCAGGTCCGTCATTCTGCAGGAAATGCAAAAAGAAGCATTTTGGAAGATGCGATATTACTTGCAATTTTTGCAAAACTGTAGGACATCGTGAAGAGAACTGCAAAAAGAAAACAGTAATCTGTTTTAATTGTGGTGAAGCGGGGCATTATAAAACAGAATGTCCTAAATTGGTCAAACCAGTAGATAACAAACCTAAGGCGACAGAAGGAACTACTAAGAAGAATGCTAGGGCATTTCAGCTGACCACTCAAGAAGCAGAACTTATTCCGGATGTGATAGCGGGTACGTTCCTAGTTCACAATGTGTATGCAAAAGTATTATTTGACTCTGGTGCAAACCAAAGTTTTATAAATACTTCATTCTGTCAAGCTCTTAGTTTACCTTTAACCAATATTAGGCAGATTTTTACCGTTGAAACCGCAGACGGAAATTCAGTTAAAATAGATAAAGTGTTGCAAGAAGGAAACATAGAACTTTTAGGACATAAATTCTCTGCAAAACTATTGCCAATGAATTTAGCTGAATTTGATGTTGTATTAGGAATGGATTGGTTAGTAGCCAACCATGCTAGAATCCTTTGTGATCAGAATTCCATAGAAATTCAATCACCTACCGGAGAAGTGATTAGGATTACAGGAGATAAACCACGAAAACCCATGAAGTTCATATCAGTAATGAAAGTTGCTAATTATGAACGAAAACAAGGAATAGTGTATATGATTTCAGTAATCATTAGCACTAAGGGAAAAGATCTAAAGGAAATACCAGTAGTATCGGAATACTCTGATATATTTCCAGAAGATTTACCAGGATTACCTCCAGATAGGGAAGTAGAATTTAGGATTCATTTAATTCCAGGAACTACACCGATAGCCAAGGCACCTTATCGGTTAGCACCCACAGAAATATTAGAATTGAAAAAGCAATTAGATGAATTACTAAGTAAAGGATTCATACAACCTAGCTCATCCCCTTGGGGAGCGCCAGTGTTGTTCGTGAAGAAAAGGGATGGTTCAATGAGAATGTGTATCGATTATAGGGAATTGAATAAGGTTACAATTAAAAATCGATATCCATTACCTAGGATTGATGATCTATTTGATCAACTTCAGGGGGCTAGATATTTTTCTAAGATAGATTTACGCTCTGGATATCATCAATTGAAGGTACAAGAAGAAGACATACCTAAGACTGCTTTCAGAACTAGGTATGGTCATTACGAGTTTATAGTCATGCCTTTCGGGTTAACGAATGCACCTGCAGCATTCATGGACATGATGAATAGGATCTGTAAACCGTATTTGGATAAATTTGTAATTGTTTTTATAGACGATATACTTATTTATTCCAAAAGTCAGACAGAGCATTGTGAACATCTTCATGCACTCTTAACTTTGTTAAGAAAAGAAAAGTTGTACGCCAAATTCTCGAAATGCGAATTCTGGCTAAAGGAAGTGCAATTTTTAGGACACATGGTGAATCATGAAGGAATTCACGTAGATCCTGCTAAGATAGAGGCAATTACCAAATGGAAGGTTCCACAAACAGCAATGGAAATTAGAAGTTTTATAGGTTTAGCTGGGTATTATAGACGGTTTATTAAGGATTTTTCTAAGATAGCCGTACCATTAACTAAGTTAACCTGTAAAGCCACTAAGTTTGAATGGGGATCTAAACAGGAAGAAGCCTTTAGGATTTTGAAACAGAAACTAACCCATGCACCAATCTTAGCTTTACCAGAAGGAACTGAAGATTTTGAAGTATATTGTGATGCTTCAAAATTAGGATATGGATGTGTGCTTATGCAACGCAAAAAGGTAATCGCGTACGCATCAAGGCAGTTGAAAAAGCACGAAGAGAATTATACGACTCATGATTTAGAATTAGGAGCCGTAATTTTTGCCCTTAAGATTTGGAGACACTATCTTTACGGAAGTAAATTTACTGTCTACACTGACCACAAAAGTTTAAAATATATATTTGGGCAAAAAGAGTTAAACATGAGGCAAAGAAGATGGATGGAAATTTTAAGTGACTACGACTGTGATATTCAGTATCACGAAGGAAAGGCGAATGTAGTTGCAGATGCCTTAAGTCGTAAGTATTATGAGAAACAACGAAGGGTTCGTGCTCTCAGATTAAATCTACAAATAGATTTAATGGAACAATTGAAGAATGTTCAAACTACAGCAATCAAGGATGATGCTGAAGGGATGAAAGGACGAATCAAGGAATTAGAGCAAGGAGCAGATGGAATTTGGAGATTCCACAAAAGTAGAATATGGGTACCTAAACAGGGTGACTTAAGATCTAAGATTTTAGAAGAAGCTCATAAATCTAGGTACACTATTCACCCAGGAAACAATAAGATGTACCAAGATTTAAGGAAGAATTTCTGGTGGATAGGAATGAAAAGAGACATAGCCAGCTATGTTTCTAAATGTCTTACTTGTTCACAAGTTAAGGCAGAACATCAGAAACCTTCAGGACTACTACAACAGTTAGAGATGCCAGTGTGGAAATGGGAACTTATAACAATGGATTTTGTTACTAAGTTACCCAAAACCAGAAAAGGTAATGATGCGATTTGGGTAATTGTGGATCGATTAACCAAATCAGCTCACTTTCTACCTATGAAAGAAACCTTTAGCATGGAAAGACTGGCTAAATTGTATGTAGATGAAGTTGTATCATTACATGGAGTTCCACTCTCCATTGTTTCGGATAGAGATAGTCGTTTTACTTCCCATTTCTGGAAAAGTTTCCAGCAAGCTATGGGAACTCGACTAAACCTGAGCACTGCATATCATCCCCAAACAGATGGACAAAGTGAAAGGACGATCCAAACTTTAGAAGACATGCTCCGAGCATGTGTAATAGACTTTGGTGGAAGTTGGGATGATCACTTACCATTAATTGAATTCTCCTATAACAATAGTTATCACTCAAGCATTGAAACTGCTCCATTCGAGGCACTGTATGGAAGAAAGTGCAGAACTCCCGTTTGTTGGGCAGAAATCGGAGAAAGTCAATTATCAGGACCTGAAATAGTGCAAGAAACAACTGATAAGATTACTCAAATCAAGGAAAGACTGAAGACGGCTCGAGATCGTCAGAAGAGTTATGCAGACAATAGAAGCAAGCCGTTAGAATTCCAAGTTGGAGACAGAGTACTGTTGAAAGTTTCTCCTTGGAAAGGAGTAGTCAGATTTGGAAAGAAAGGAAAGCTAAGTCCCAGGTACGTAGGACCATTTCCAGTGATCCAACGTATAGGACCAGTAGCTTATCGTTTACAATTACCAGAAGAATTATCTGGAGTACATAATGTATTTCATGTATCCAATCTCAAGAAATGTTTATCAGATGAATCTCTGGTAGTACCTCTTCGAGATATAGAAGTAAACGAAAAGTTGAAATTTGTTGAGAAACCTCTTCAAATCGAGGATCGAAAGATCAAGTTTCTCAAACACAAACGACTAGTTTTAGTCAAAGTTAAGTGGGATTCAAAGAGGGGAGCTGAATACACTTGGGAACTGGAATCAGAAATGAAGAAGAAGTATCCACACTTATTCCAGTAAATCTCGAGGACGAGATTTTTCTTAAGGTGGGTAGAATGTAACAACTCTCATCAAAAGTACTATTTAATATATTAATTAGTCAAAAAGGAAACCCTAATTGAGACACCTGAGTGATTCTGAACAAACCCTAAAATTTTCATAATTTTCAGAATCAGGATTAGGGCCCCTAAAACTCAAGGGGGGATAAACCCTAGTGAACGATTATCCACTTAATTCGTTGTCAAGTTACTGAAATTCGAGTATGTCAATTCAGCTAAGCTAGTTTCAGTCGTGGCTACCCTATAGCCTATTTTGATTCCATACGGACCGCAACAGTCTCAACCTTACGGTCCGTAAGCAGTCATACGGACCGCAACATTGACAAGCTTACGGTCCGTAAGCTAGCAAAATTTTACCTATAAATAGCAGGCTGTGGCATTCGAATTCTGAACATATTACGTCGAAATAATTCTCACAAATACGTTGATATACGTTCTGTTTACTTCAAATTACACCCCCGGGTATCGAAATTCTGCTACAAAACAGGGTATTAGCACAATCGCTGCTACGATTCATTTATCCGACGATCAAGATATCCAATGCATGATTAAATGCCGCCCACATTAGGGTTATACTTTATCGTTCGTCATTAATTTGACGGATTGTCGTTAATTCGATAGGTAAAGTATTATACTTTATCGTTCGTTGTTAATTCAACGGATCATCGTTAATTCGATGGGTAAAGTATTATACCTTGTCGTTCGTTGTTAATTCAACGGATCATCGTTAATTCGATGGACAAAGTATTGCATTTTATCATTCATTGTGATAATTTGATCTCGTAAATTATCGTAATTGCTGGATTAATTACTAACCCAGTTTTGTGTGCATTGTTATTTACATTAGGTTAACAAGGCTAAATCATAGATTAGACTCTGACCATATTAAATCAGCAATGTGAGTCATTCTCCTTTTCTCACAGTTTGTGAGTCATTCTCTCTTTTTATCAAATCTATTTACAAAAATCATGTTTATTTTCAAAGTTATAATTACGGGGATTAAGTCTTTGTAATCACCAAGTTACAGCCGGTATGTGGGGTTTTGTATACATTACTTGATAATCGTCACCATTGGGGCAGCCAATGGGGGATATGACCATAGTCACAGACACCATTGGACGAATGGGCCAATGGGTCGAGTGGCAAGTACCGTGGGTAGTTGGCTTGATATCAGAAACATTGTAATCGCTCTTAATACTGTAAATTATAACAAATGTGTCATTTTAGTAAATAGAATGATTCACTCAGTATTTCCCGCTGACAAAACCTTTTTCAAACATGTTTCAGGTGACCTGTTGTAATTCAGGAAAAGTGCTGGGGAGCATTTCAAGCTTAAGATAGTGGCTCAATATAAAATAAATAAATGCTTTTGTAATATCACGTTTTTATAGTAAAAACATAATATTGTAAATTATCAGGGTTTTATCCCGAATTGTGAAATAAAATAATCGGGGAAAAATTTTAGCTTTAAGCGATCCTGTTTCCGCTGTTAAACTCAATTAAATCAATACCGCAGTATTTCTGTCCCGCGGCTCTTGAAACGGGTCAAACCGGGTCAGGGGCCGTGACAGGAGACATTACTTGTACGGTACCAATTGCACCATTTACACCGATCACAAGAGTCTCCAGCATCTCTTCGATCAGAAGGAGTTGAACATGCGATAGCGTCGATGGGTCCAACTCCTCAACGACTACGAATGCGCAATCAAGTATCATCCAGGTAAAGCCAATGTTGTGGCTGACGCCCTCAGCCGAAAGGAAACCAAACCTAAGCGTGTACGTGCGTTACAGCTTACCATTCACTCTAGTCTTCCTGCCCAAATTCGTGATGCTCAGGTCGAAGCATTGAAATAAGAGAACATCAAGGCCAAGTCCCTGCGAGGGTTGGAGAAACGGTTAGAACTAAAGGAAGACGGTGCTTACTACTTAGCGGGGTGCATCTGGGTTCCATTTTATGGTAATCTACGTGAGCTTGTGATGGACGAAGTACACAAGTCTCGTTACTCGGTACTGTAGGATCGTTGTACGACCTGAATGAGTCGATCAGAAGAATTGTTTATCCGAATCAAAGGCGGAATCAATGACACGGACGCTCGATTCAATTTAAATGTCTCTTGTATTAATCTGATAGAATTACAGCACCTGGAGACGATTCGGCAGCACTTCGTTACCGAATACAAGATCCTAATTCCGCTTCAAATGAAACGATATGCTCACATATATATACTAGAGGTTATTCCGCTTGAAATGGTCAAGACATGTTCAAGCGGAATTAACAATGTTAATTTCGCTTGAACTTGCCTTTGTCAGTTTCAAGCGGAATTAGCATTAATCACACTAAAAACATTTTCTAGCACCCCGAGCACTGATTATCCTATCCTATCCTATTACAAGACTCGATACATGACGAAGTCAATAGACATAGTGCACTAACAGACTCCCCCTTGTATGTTGACGAAGTCTTCAGTGTCGAGTCTTTATCATGACACATCTTCAGTCTTGATCAGTCTTCATGCTCTATCTCTGGCTCTAACACTAACAGCTTCTTCAGGCCCCCCTTTCGTCAAGCTTCCATGCTTTAGAGATCGACACATTGCTTTCAGGTTACAAGCTCCCCCTTGCTTTGAGCTCGTCTTCAAACTCCCCCTTAGACTCTACTTTTGGGATCGTGGTCTGGTACATTATCTGCAATCACTCATACATTTATAAGTATAATCATTTTGATCATCCAGGAATTGAAAACCTGGTTCACTCAAACTTTCTATACAATCACTTTTCAACAAATTTCAAGAATTTTGCAGTTTCAGCGAACAGAAGGGAAACTAGCTTTTTAACAAAATAAGCATCCAAATCCCTCACAGTTAATCATCCAAGTCCAAACTAATGACCTTGGAGATATCACAAACTGTTTTTTTATTTTTGTTAAAATTTCAAGTTTCAAATTAATGAACTTGTTTTATTTTCAGAAACACAATCAGCTTACTTAGATTTTGACACTCAGCATTTCAGATATCGGTTGTCGAAAATAAAGCAGAATCAAAAATCTATTTGTATTTTCTGAAATATAAAGCAGTAAAGAAATATGAACAAACATTTTTACAGACACACTATTTTTGTTTGAGTTTGCGTTAGAGGATCATATCAGTTTTTGACAAGTCACAAGTACCGTTGAGCTTAGTTACACATTAAGAATTAAACAATTCACTTAGATTGTCGATATACTGATCCACTTAAATTTTCACACAAACTTCAACTGATTCAGGATATGAATTAGGTGTTTTAAGAACTTAAACTCATTCATGTGTCCCACCTCTTGAATATACTCCCGTATCCAGATCCCAATATTCAGTCTTACAGGTGAGTATACCTAGATGATATCTGTAAGGGGTTAAATTGCGAAAACCATGAGAACTCAGGTCAGAACTTCCATTCAGCAGAGAGATGACGGCTTCGACTTTTGGTGTGTCCCCTTTAGAGGATCTTTTCTTCAACATCACATGATTTACATATTTTTTCAATGTTTCATCATTTTTTATGCTGAGGGTAGGCTATATTTTAAGCAAGTGTAAAGTATTCTCCGGGGACTAGGCCATTGCTTCCGCAAAATCAAAAGTCCCGGGATAATACCCCAGATATCACTAAGCATAAAGACCTAGTATCTCAGAAAGAGGGGTCCTTCAAACGAGATTTCAGGGGTTACCTATATATCCAAGTAGTGTTCCCCACGAAATAAGCAAGTTTGAATTTAGGTTTATATCCCGAAAAAGTTTACTAAATGTATAAAAACCTATCGGCATATCATCAGTGAGACTGTTTAACGCTTATATAATCATTACATTTCTTTAGCATACTGTAACTGTCTACTGATGTACTATCATTTCCTCTTTTTACACAAAAACTCAATTTTTGAATTTTATCATGTTTTTGGCTTTTTCAAATTTTCAAATATTTTTGTATTTTCTAACAATAATACTCTCCCTAAAATGCAAAATCATTTAAAGAAAATTTGACAACCAATACTGATAGCTTTGTCTCACCATCCATTTTCTGCATCTCATGCTTTGGTTTGCAGAAAGAATAACATACCCCCATGATTTACAACACATTGAAATTTTACAGTTTGAAAACCGTTTTTCAATCTTGTGAAATTAATCATGTTTGTTCAGCCGTGAGGGTTTCGGCGTATTCAATCAACGTATTTTTGTATTTTTGAATATTTTGACAACAATAAAAACAAACATATTTTTGATATTTCAAAAATTTGACAAAATAAAAACATATTTTTGGTTTTTTAAATTTTTAAATTTTTAGGGTTTTTGAAATATTGTTTATTTATATACAGAAAACAAACAAACTCCCTGTTTAACCAAACCAGGGTTCAGCAGCCTCCTCTCCTCGTTGTGCCAGGCTGCTCCAACTTCCATTCTCACAATCTTCGGTTTTGTTGAGCACCTCCACATTCAGACTACATGATTACTTGAACAATTTAGCCCAGGTCTGCTTGACCTTAGGCATTTCAACACAATATGTATCATGCAATTTCGGAAAATCTTTTTCATCAAAGACTTTTTCAACTTTAACTTCAACTTTCTCATCTTTTACCGAAGTCACTTGTTTCTTAACACTCCATGTTTGACCTTTCGGAGTACCTATTTTGTAAAAATGTGACTTTTTTGAACTTTTTGATTTTGAACAACTTTAGGTTTCCAAAATTCGTTCGGTTTTGTCATATCAACTGACGTTTTCCAGGTTTGAGTTGTTCTGAATCTGGGTGTGTGAGAATTCCAGGTCTGTCTTGAATCAAACTTATTCGAGTCTGATTTCCAATTTTGGTTCGAAACAAACTTGTTTGTGTTATACTTCCAAGTTTGTTTTGAATCAAATCTGGTCGACCTTTGTTTCACATCCTTAGAGTTTTGTTTCTCAACAATTTTAGACTTCCTTTTGTCAACATCCACAGGTTTCAGATTTGGACACTTTCGTGCAAGATGTCCTATTTGATCACATTTGAAACATGTTCTCTTGGACACGTCTTTGACCTGTGGTTGTTGCTTTTTCTTTTGAGCATAGAACTCTTCATTAGACTGACGCCTAAATTTGAGTTCTTTCTCTTCTTCTGAACTTGTTCCATGAACAAAATTCATCTTTGTCTGAAAATTTTGCTTTTCATTTTTATTTCGACTTTGTTTCTTCTTATAACGCAACCCAGCCTTCATATTTTTCTTCTTGTAACCAGGTTTGTTATAAAAAGTTTTCTGACCTTTTCCAGCAAACTTTGGAATCTCAGACTTTTCAATCTCAACCATTTTGAAAACTTTATCAACCTTTTCTGAAATCACATTCTGAATCGGGAATACAACATCTAAGAATAATTTGTCCGATCCAATCATGGTATAAACCAATCCTTTTGAATCATCATTCAAAATTTTCTCGGATTTTGAGTTTTTCAGATATCCATCATGAAAATTACCTTCATTTTCATCCTGTGATTCAGATTTACCTGTATCAACCGACTCTTCTTTCAACACACTTTCAACGACCTTACCTACCACCTCTGAATCACTAGAATCATCAGATTTGGAATAGGTTATGTCAATGTTATCTGGCAATTGATCTACCATGTTGAAAGCTTTTTCGACCTTTTCATCATCATAAAATGCAAACTTTTCCGGTGGTGGAACTTGATGAAACTCTGAGCCAATGCCTTTCTTGTTTTGCTAAGACTCACCATCTCCCGGTTTTATATTGAAAATACGTTCAAGCACATATGAAGACATGTGATAACTCTTTAACTTGGTGTTATCCTGTTCTAAATCAGCAATCTGACGCTTAAGTTTAGCAACATCCTCAATATAGGAATTAACAACACCTTGTTTTATTTCATACATTCGCTTAAGCTCTTTAGTTGTTTCAGAAAAGTAATTCATTCTTGATTGAGCAAATTTCATTTCATCTTTCACTTTTTCATATGACTCTTTTGTAATGTGATATGCCAATTTTATTGAATCGTATTCTTTCTTCATTTCTTGACAAACAATTTCCTTTTGGTCACATTCTTCTGTCTTTTTCAAAACATTTTATTTCAAAACTTCATTTTCTTTTTCTAACTTTTTACATTTTTCCAAAAGTTTTTCATCATTATCTTTCAAAATCTTTTCATTCTCTAACATTTCTTTGCATTTATTTTTGAAAACTTCTTCAATTTTATTGAATTCGGGATTTCTTATTTTGAATTGTTTGTCTTTTTCAGTACAAACACTGCACATTTCCATGCATTTCTTGCACTGTTCAACGATTTTGATTTGAGTTTTAGAATTAGAAATTACCTCAGTGATTGGCACCTCGGTGTTCTCTAGTGCATTTGTCTGATCAGCATCTTTCTGCTTTCCAGCATCATCACCAATATCACCAACAACTAAACTCTCATTCTTCACTTCTTCTTCTACTTTCTTTACATCTTCTCCAACTTGCAGTTTTTCAGTAACTGCTTCTTTCACAATTTCTATATTCACTTCTTCAACATTCTTCACATCTTCTTCTTTAACTGCTTCTGCTTTAACCTCTTCAGCGGCTTTCTTAATATTGTTTACCATGTCTTCAACATTCTTATTCATTCTCTCTTCATCCCTCTTCCTCAAGCACGATGTCATGGCATATTTTATTTCCTTTTCATGCCTTTTTGCATATGTGTCATCTTTTAATACATTTCTATAGTATTCGGCAGATCGAGGAATTATGAGAAGAACATCTTCAAAAATTATATCTTTCTTTGGAACGACATGTTCACCTTGTCTGTTGACATAACACTCTCTCTTTTTATCCCATCTCTTGTTGCTGACAACACTCTCATACTCTTCTTGCATTTCATTCATTCTGTTCAAAGCAATATTTCTTTCACGATAAGTTTTCTCACTCAGAATCTCTTCTCTGGTTTTCTCTTTGACCTCAGCAACAACATTTTCTTCTTTGTTTTCATCTTTGATTTCAGCAACAAAAACATAATGGTTGTTCTTTGATATAGATTTGCCATGAGCTGTTTTTTGAATATCAAGATGATATTCTTCCAGACAAATCTGGCTCCAATCATATCCTTCATCATCATGGATCACGGCACAAGCTCTTGACTTATCTCTGGGTTTGTCTTCAATCATTTTTGGCTCTTCTTTGCTTCGGTGGTAGATTGCCTTTCGGTAATAATCATCATTGAACGGATGTTCATTTCCACCTACTGCAGAATTGTTGCATTCTCTCTTGAAATGACCTTTTTGCTTACATCTGAAGCAGGTCACTTTGGACTTATCAAATCCAAGTTTTGTTGATGCACCACCAAGAGACTGTTTCCCAGTAATCTCCATGTATCTCTGAGCTCTGCGGATGCAACTAGCTAAACACCAGCGGTTGTCAATGAGTTCCATCTCTTCCGGATCAATCTGGTCATAATCTTCTTTGGTCAATTCTGAGTTTCCAGTCTTGCCTGCAACTAGACCTTCATATGATTCCAGAACAGATGCAAGGAAGCTCATTTGCTGTTTAGCTGCATTGATGCTCATTGTCGGAGAATTCTTCAATTTGAGAGCAATGTTACACAGTATCTCCTCTGCTTCTTCAGAACCAGCTTTTGAATCCGATGAATGATATCCCAGATTGTAGTTTGATGAGCTTGTCTGAGGTTCTTTTGTCCTCTCACCACTGAATGCTGTCTTTGGTGATTCACCAACTTTCACCGAAGGTAAATTACTTTTGTAATACAAACCAACATTCTGTTGATGTGAAGAACTGCTCATCCTGTTCTGTTTCTGCAATTCAAGCTCATGAGTTTCAATCTTTTCAAATAATGTATCAAGAGAAATTGTTTCATACAAAGCATTATTTTTCAAAACAAAAACAAACGTTTGCCACTGATCAGCTCGTGGTAATGCTTCTATGACTTTATCAATAATTTCCTCTCTTGTTTTCACAATCTCAAACCTTTCGAGTTCAATTTTTAGGTGACAAAAGCTTTCTATCATTTGCCTCACAGACTCTCCTTTAATGCTATCAAACCGATCGAATTCTTTCTTTAGCAAAGCAATTTTGTTCTTTTTAATCTGTTTACCCCCCTCAGCTTTAACTCGTAAAGCTTCCCAAACAGATTTCGATGATCCATCATGGTTAAGCAATGCAAAAATGTCATTTCTAATTGCTGACTGGATCAAAGCAATCATTCTCTATTCAGCTGCAAATTCGGATTTATCATCTTTGGATAATTTCTTGAATGGAAGATCTTCTCCTTTATCATCTTTTGGTTTTTCATATCCAAACTCCATACAGAACCAGCTTTCGTGTGCATACGCTTTTGCCCAGTTGAGAAACCGTTCTTTCCACCAAGTATAATCTTCGATGCTTTCCAGAGTTGGTGCTTTTGAGTGTGTGCCATGGAAGTTATCATGCTTGATGTTCTCATTGATCACTTTTGTAATGGTTTTTGGTGTAACGGTTGTAATCTCGGAAGATTCTGATGTAAACGCGTTGTAGAACGTATTGTAAAGTTCTTCATCCATGATTTGAAATTATTGAATTACCTGGAGACAAAAACAATCAAACAAACACAATCAGTTTAAACACTATCAAACAACTTTAAACAGACTGACACTCGGTGGACGTGAAATGATCTTGACGCGAAAAAGTCCACTTTCAAGCGAAATAGTGATTTCAAGCGAAATCACTTTTGGAGCGGAATCACTTGTTCAAACGAAATAACCACTTTTAAACGGAATCACTTGGATGACAACTTCAAACGAAATCACATGGATAACTTTTCAAGAGAAATCACGACTTCAAACGGGATATGTTCAAGCGAAATTACTTCTCAAACGGAATCTTCAAGCGGAATAACACTTTTCAAACGGAATTATCCCTTTTCAAACGGAATTAGATGTAATTTCAAGCAGAATTACGTTTTGAAGCGAAATCAGATGAATTTTTTAAGCGGAATTTGTATACTCATTCAAACGGAATTACGATTATGGTCCATTTTTGTCACTTTTAAGCTGACTTTAGGTCTGATTCTCTCAAGGCTTTGTTAAAACACTGTTTCGCATGTAATGTGTGAAATTCAATCCATTTTGACCATTAAATTTTGTCCAATTTGAAAAAGAAGGTGTAGAAGTCAGAAAACTAATGATATCAAGCTAAACTCTTCCTCCTGTGCTCTGATACCACTTGTAGGATCGTTGTACGACCTGAATGAGTCGATCAGAAGAATTGTTTATCCGAATCAAAGGCGGAATTAATGACACGGACGCTCGATTCAATTTAAATGTCTCTTGTATTAATCTGATAGAATTACAGCACCTGGAGACGATTCGGCAGCACTTCGTTACCGAATACAAGATCCTAATTCCGCTTCAAATGAAACGGTATGCTCACATATATATACTAGAGGTGATTCCGCTTGAAATGGTCAAGACATGTTCAAGCGGAATTAACAATGTTAATTTCGCTTGAACTTGCCTTTGTCAGTTTCAAGCGGAATTAGCGTTAATCACACTAAAAACATTTTCTAGCACCCCGAGCACTGATTATCCTATCCTATCCTATTACAAGACTCGATACAAGACGAAGTCAATAGACATAGTGCACTAACAGGTACATCCTGGCTCTGATAGCCCCACATGAAAGCTAACATAGCGACCTATGTTGGTAAATTTTTGACCTGTGCTAGGGTCAAGGTTGAATACCAGAAGCCATCAGGCCTACTTCAACAACCAGAGATCCCGACATGGAAATGGGAGCATATTTCCATGGACTTCGTTACTGGCTTACCTAGATCTCAATGAGGAAACGATACCATTTGGGTGATAGTGGATCGGCTAACCAAGTCTGCACATTTTCTGGCTATCAAGGAAACAGATAAGTTCTCTACTCTAGCAGACATCTACTTGAAGGAAGTAGTCTCGAGGCACGGGGTGCCAACTTCCATCATTTCTGATCGTGATCCACGTTTTACCTCTGATTTGTGGCAAGCGATGCACAAATACTTTGGCTCACGTCTAGACATGATCATAGCTTATCATCCACAGACGGATGGGCAGACTGAACGCACCATCCAGACTCTTGAAGACATGCTTCGTGCATGTGTAATCGACTTTGGTAACGGCTGGGAAAGGCACATACCTTTGGTGGAGTTTTCGTATAACAATAGTTACCACACAAGCATCCAGGCTGCTCCGTTCGAGGCGTTGTATGGACGGAAATGCCGATCACCCTTATGCTGGGCAGAAGTTGGTGACAGCCAAATCACTGGCCCAAAACTCGTCGTCGACACGACAGAAAAGATTGCCCAAATACGACAACAAATGGCAGCAGCTCGTGACCGCCAGAAAAGCTATGCTGATAAGCGTAGGAAACTGCTCGAGTTCCAGGTTCGGAATCAAGTGCTACTTAAAGTTTCACCATGGAAAGGTGTGGTTCGCTCTGGCAAGCGAGGCAACCTGAATCCATGTTATGTTGGACCTTTCGAAATCACTGAGAGAATTGGCAAGGTGGCCTATAGATTGGATCTACCAAAAGAACTCAGTGGAGTTCACAACGTTTTCCACATGTCGAATCTGAAGAAGTGTCTGTCAGATGAGACCCTCATAGTTCCTCTCAAGGAACTCACTATCGACGATCAGTTGCGATTCGTTGAGGAACCAGTAGAGATTACGGACCGAGAAGTTAAGGTTCTCAAACGTTCCAGGATACCCATTGTTCGAGTTCGTTGGAACTCCCGTCGTGGCCCAGAGTTTACCTGGGAATGAGAAGACCAAATGAAACACAAGTATCCCCAGTTTTTCGAGAAAAGTGAGACCACTACTGAGGCTGAAGCTACTACGGAATTTCGGGACGAAATTCAAAACCAACGGGGGGATGATGTGACACCCCAGGAAAACCAGGAAACCACACAACCTAACTAGCTTCCTCAGTGATTACGTGCTAAATTTCGGGATGAAATTTCTTTCAACTTAGGGATGATGTGACAACTCGTATTTTAGAACCTCTCGTCGTGCTTTGATGTAAGTTGTATGAACATTACGTGATTACTTTATGTGTTTGATTTCAATAAGATAGTATGAGTTTGTTATGATATGTTTTGACTATATTATGTGCTACGAAATTGTAATATGTATATATATGTTTAGTTGACAACACTTGCATAGTCGCACAAACCCTTTGGGCTGTACACTCTGTCCCTACTCGCACACATCTCTCTCGGCCCACTCTACTTGAACTCAAGACCAAGGAATAGCCCCACTCCCTCATGCGCATAACAATATGGGGTTTGGTATAATCCTCATAACTTGCAAAACTCAACCACACACCAAACCCTAAACTCTCTTTCTCCTCCCCTAACTCGACGGCAACAACCCTTGTTCCTTCGAAGCTTCTTTTGGATCGCTACACTATCTATCTCGTTCCATCTCTAGTGCACACTCAAACTCTCGGTTTGTATCTTTGGTTTTGTCTTGGTTTGTGTTTTTTGTTATGTATGTTCAACATATGGTATATATAGTTGATTGCATGATTTACTGAATTAACTCGGATAGTAAACTGTTAGAGATGGCATGATAAAGAACTAGGGTTGATATGATTTTATGCATGAACATGAATGTTAATGATTTAATCTTGATATGCGTTGTATGTTATGGATATGATCAAGGTCCGAAAGCATATTAGCAGTTTGATGATTTTCGATTATAAGATGTGATGTATGGTCGGTTTGATGTTGCACAAAAACTAGGATTGCATGTTAGAAATTGAGATCGCTGACTTGTATGATCCGATTCAATGCCTTGGTATGTTGACTGATTATTGTTCATGATTAGATAATGATTAGGGTTTGTATGGATATGCATATTTGTTGCAAAAATTGTTATTAGATCTAATTGGAAACTGCCAAAACTGTTAGCAAATGTTACGGGGATAATAGGCTGAAAATAAGGTAGTTTGTTACATTCTTAGTCTCGACACGGGTTGCGAGTCGAGAACCCCTAGTCTCGACTCGAGACCACACCTCACTCACACAAAAACAGCATGACTCAAGACCTTCGTTGAGGGTCTTGTTGCGACTCGAGACCTGATCCGAGACCACATGATCTCGAGTGAAAACTACATGACCCGAGACTGCACATTCTCGACTCGAGACCGTATAGTCTCGACTCGAGACCACCAGCTCACACATTTGATATGGACTTGCACATTATCACAGACCCAAGAACTTAGGCCGCATACTTGGGCTTTGTTTGTTCACGTGATTGTTACTGTTGAACTCGTGTGTGCTGTTGTTAAACTGCCATTATGCTACGTGAATGCCATGATCAATCTGTGAATGTAAACTGCTAGTTTATCTGTGAAACATATGTGTATTACTTGAACATAGACCTGACTTATACGGTAAACATGTTAGGACGTGGTTGACCAGATTTAGCTTAAGTGACCTCTCTGTTTATCTGCCGAGCTAACCTAAGGTGAGTTCACACTTTCTACAAGGCATGGGATTCCCGGTGGTTGGGAATGGGTAATTGATTAAAAGGAAACCTGCGTATTCTCCTTGGATAGAATACGTACCTCCACCCTCTTAATTGAAGGGTGACAACATTGGAACCTGCGTGATCTCCTTATACGGGACACGTACCTCCACCCTCTTAACTGAAGAGTGACAACATTGATGCTAGACCAAAAACTCTATCATTAAGTCCCTCATTTTTATATCGACTTAATCGCCGAGCCAATGGCGAACGGGTCATTAGTTAAATAGCGCTATTAGGTTTGACAAGCCTCACACCGTGCCGCAGAGGACGGGAGTGGACTAATGGATCTTGGCACATCAATGATGATAGACATTGACTTAGGGCACCCAACTTTTTCAGTCATTAGTCGATATGGTAACGGTTCTAGTGGGATATTCATGGGGTAGCCCCCACGGCTGGGAGCCAGAGTAAAAGGAATGGAATAACTACGTTTTTAAACTATGGGCTAACCCCCACGGCAAGTAAGCCAGCTAAAAGTAACTTATGTTTTTGAAACAACTTAAGACGAACACCCAACTGTGAACTCGCTCAACTTTGTTGTTGATTCATTACTATATGCCTTGCAGGTCGTTTGGTGCTTAGATGGAGCTTGCACAAGAGGTCGAGGTCGTTGTGGGACATGGACTGTTGAGTTCCATGTTAAACCTTTGCACTTTTAACCTTATGTTTGGGTTTTGAACTTTATGCTTCCGCTGATAACTTGAACTTACTTAATTTGTTTTGGACACCAATTATATTGTTGGTTGGTTTTATATTTACTTTAATACGCTGTTCAATATGATTGGTGGCTTGATCTTGGTCATGTCATGCCTCCTGCGGTGATACTCCGCTTGTGGATTTTGGGGGTGTGACATCTTCATTGGAGCTTCCTGATCATAAAGGAGACTCTCCTCAGTTCAAATTTCGAGCTAGGACCTTGTGTAAGTGTTCCTAGCCTCCTTAGTTCAGTTTTTATATGTTTTAAAGACGAAAGTCAAAGTTGACGTAATAAGCTTTGACTATCGATTTAGACCCAAACGGTCCAGCCATTGTTCGAGGTGAATGTGGCTATGTGATGGTAATTATGTAGGTGTTAATCCCTCAGAAGGGCCTAATTTCCACGTTTACTTTGTTAATTGTCGGGTCAAAGTAAATAACATAAAAAGTCAAACGGGTCAGTTTTTGAATAAAGTCGTATCTGATAATTTAGGAGTTATAAAATATGTTTTATCACTTTAATAACTTGGTAAACATTATTAGAACATGTCTAGACATGTTCAACCCGATAATTCTGAGTTTCGGCTCGGTTCGCAACCGAAAGTCGTAAAAGTTGACTTTTGCTTTGACTTTGACTTTCAGTTCTGACACGAATTAGCTTAGTTTCTTTATGCATTAAGGTTCCTTTGTGACCATATTATATAGTAGTATAACCCTCTGAGGTTATATTACATGGTCCCTTAGTAATCTGAGTTTAATTACTTGTTTCCGTTATTATGCTTAGTTTTAACTATTATGCCCTTATGGTCTAAATGAGATTTTTGAATATGTGGTCATACAAATAACTTAGTTACTGATATATAAACATGTCTAGATTATTTTGACATTTACTTCTGGTCTCAAATTGATAATATGCTAGATATCGTAAATTTAGTTTTTATAAAGTCTAAACTATCCTTTTATGAATAAACCA
This sequence comes from Helianthus tuberosus, assembly GCA_030545235.1. Classification (NCBI taxonomy): domain Eukaryota; kingdom Viridiplantae; phylum Streptophyta; class Magnoliopsida; order Asterales; family Asteraceae; genus Helianthus; species Helianthus tuberosus. Next base: position 8,650,864 of record CM060384.1, on the reverse strand, counting down.
TGATTAAACATAAATTTTGACCCTAAACTCATTACCTAGTGTTATGATATCATCTTTAGAAATTTTTGGAATGTTGGGTCAGATTATATACTGACCATAACTTAGAATTCTTGTATAAATTCCATAATTGACGATAATGCCCTTTTTATTAATAAAATGTGATTTACATAAAATTAACATGCCAAACCTTTTCCTACTGAGTTAGTATGCAAAATGAAATATTTTAACCATCCAAGGCTGGTTAAAATCTCAGAATCACACAAACCTTGCAAATATCGTCAATTAACGATTTTTACGTTAACTAGGTGCATAGTATGTTTAAAACCATATTTAGCACCTAAGACTTGTTACCTACTGATTTTATAAATAAATTTTAATATTTTTACAGTAGGTATAAGTCATGAACTCAGACTTCCAATTTTGTCCTTATAACTATGTGTGAAATGACCAAAATGCCCCTACGGTGCGTAGTTTGGTCATAAAGGGTAAACCACACATATATATGATATCCTACTGTTAGTATAACTTAAATAAAATATTTTTAGAAAAGGTTTATAACCAGAACCTCAGTTTCCATATAAATTCCTTTTATAAATCATAAAATGACTAAAATGCCCTTATGAGGCTTAATTTGGTTTTAAAATCTTTTTGGACATAATTGTTGATATCCTACTAATATCATAACATATTTAAAGCATAATAACTCATGGAACTTGTACGTGACTCATCCGGCTACCCGTTATGCATATACGCGTTCGGTACAGTTTATGTAACTAGTTTGCATAAATTAGCCGAAACGAGTCAAATCTTATCATTTTAACTTCAAAATCCAGAATGTATTTAGTTTACCCATATAATACAAGAATCCATACTTGTCGGGTCTAAATTACATTCAAATTCGGTCATCGCCTAATCTAGCATTTCGTACCGTAATTCTTTATTTAAACTATCTGGTCTAAGTTTATAACTTAAATAAAATCCGTTAGTAGTATAATAGGTTAATAAAAACTTCGTTCCAGATTAGGAGCCCTGGTAAAAGCTACTTGCACTTGTTTGAATAGATTATACGATTGAGTTAATAAATCTCGCATTTTAAGCTTAGGTAAATACTTTTAACTTATTTTCCGTTATACGGGCTTAGGATATGGTAAAAATATATTACCACTTGGTCGGGTATAAAATCATTTAATCAAATAATGGTTAATGAATTACATAACCCCGTTTTAACCAGTTTTGCTTGATAACATAAACATTGGGGGTTAACGCGACCGTATCCTAGATACTCTCGGCTCATTTCAATTGTAAATGGCCACGACTTAAGCACGGGGTGTAGGCATACACCTGACAGTTGCGTATGTAAAAAGATATACCCACTTGTTGGGGATAACTCCTTGTGGGTTTATATTAGTGGTGTGTCGGTTAATCTTGTCTCTACTTCTATCCCGGGCCCCAAATGTATGACAAACATGTAAATCTGATACAAGATTATCTTTATGTAATTGTCCCAAGTTATAAAAGAATATTTGTGCCTTGTGCATTTAAATCAATTTTCATAAATGTTTTCAAAAAGAGTCGGTTAATTGTATTTACCAGTGTAAACTGACGTATTTTCAAAAAGACTAAGTGACAGGTACTACTTGTAATTGGTTGGGAGCTTCTGGGCATTAATTAGAGAATCTTGCAAGTTCTTAAATGCCTCAAGTCTGCTGAACAATGTTTTGTATTATATTTTAGATCCGCCTGTGGATCCTTTCTTACAACCGTCTGTATATTATTTTATTTGTACTCTACACTCTCGGTTTGTAATAGTAATTTCTACCAATACTTTCGTTGTGCTATAAACTGTGTATATTTGACAATGATGATATCAACTACGTCACGATACTCCCCACCGGGCCCACCGGTAATATGTGGAAATATCAGGGTGTGACACCGAAGATGCCACCGGAGATGCCGCCGCCACCAACCCCAACCCCAACGCCACCACCTCCAACACCGTCACCCACCTCTGCCCCACAACACCACTACCCCCGTCACATAAACCACCATCGAAGCCCCTCTGAAACCACCGAAAACCATCGTCTGACAACTCGAAGCACCTTTAACACCCATTGTCATCTTTCCCAAGCAGGTGACGGACATGTAGTCGGTGATAAACAAGAGTTAATTTCAAAGAGAAGATGAACAAAAATGAGTCCTTCTTCGTTGGTCCATATGTTTTCGTACAAAAATCATTGATCCAGATTTAAATAAGCAGGTGCTAACTTGTGAAGGGCCTAGATCTAGAAAAGCAGGTGTTAATCTTTGGCGAAGAGGATGTGTTAATTTGTGAAGAAGAAAGAGATGAATTCAGATCTAAGGCCATGTGTAGTCATAAAGCCCCTTCGGGGGCGTTATGCGACAAGCGGTGCGCCACGTTATACAGGGGCTTTATGGGACGTTATATCACCAGAGCGCGTAGTCATGAATAGGGATGAGCATTTGGTATCAAATACCGATCTCGTCCCGTACCGATCCCGATCCTGAAAATACAGTACCGAATTTTTTCGATACCGGAAACGGTATCCTATTTTTGGCATTTTCGGTAACGGTATTTTCGGGATCGGTACCGGTAAAATACCGAATTTTACCTTCAAATACCGCTGCCGTACCGATACCATACTGATACCGTACCGACATATTTCGGTATCGGTATTGGTACCCAGTTTTGGCGAAATTCGGGATCGGGACGGTATCAAGACGGGATCGGGATTTGCTCATCCCTAGTCATGAAGCCCCTACCCATCATTACCTAATTATTAATTTTTATTTTTATTAATTAATTAAAAAACTACTTAACTATTTTTTATTGGTTAAAATTTTGAAACTCTCCTCCTTCACACCGCGATCAACATACCGCCCCCAACAATTGGAGACCCCATAGCGCTGCCTGTTTTGGTGTGCCCAGGCGCTATGGATGAGATTGGGGTGATATACCACCCCATTACACATGATCTATTAACAGAGAGATAAGGAGATCTTGGTTTAAGGAGTAAGAAAGGGGATATGGGGATTTGTAATTTGTAGAGATTTGGGGCGGGGCAAATTTACAAAAATACCCCTAAAATATAATAACATGTTTAATGAGGTGTCCACTTTTGATTGGTTAATATTGGTTTCTACGGTTCTCGCAACTCGGCTTGGTTCTCGCTTGAACCAGATCCAATATATATATATAGAAACAGGATCAGGGGAGAACGGTGAAAAGTGTGAGAACGGTGAGAAAGGATCCTGGCCCAACACGTGGCAGGAGGCCCTAATTGTTATGCGGGGGTACGATTGTCCTTTTATACGTTCCCTCCTTATTCGCGTTATAAATCTCTTTCAAATTAAAACTCCAAAGATTTATTGTTAGCTGTTACCTCCTTTGCAATCTTTCTCAGATTTATGGCGTTTAACGTGGATTCTGTTCGACAAAGTAAAATTCGTTGGCGTTTTCTATTTTTCATTCCAGCAAATCATGCAACAGATATGGCGTTTTGTTCTTTTATCATTGTTCTATGGCGTTTTTTTTTTTTTTGCATTATTATTTTTATAATGTGTTATATGATTTTCAATAGCGTTATTTAATTATGCAATTTAATCTCGTTTTAATTGATATTTAATCTATTATTAAGAACTACAATTGGAGTTTTTGATATTAATTTTAATTGTCGTTTACGTTCTAGTGTATTTGTTATGTTTTTACGATTATTGGCATTTTTCGTATATTTTTTTAGTTTTGAATTTTATTTAGTAGTATTTGTGAATATCAGTTATTACTATTTTGTTAATTTGTGTAAACATTAGTTTTGTTAATTTTGGCGTTTTCATTATGATGTTATATTTTGTTAATTATTTATGTTCTTAAGTGTTTTTAATTATTCATCTCATGGCTTTTTTATCATGTCGTTTTTAAATTATGTGTTTATTATGTTTTTTTATTATTCAATTAATGGCGTTTTAATGTATAATGTTATTAGGAGACATCACTCTGTTTTTCTGATTTTTCTGTTCCTCCCTGTGTTTTCTCAGACAAAGTCTCTTCCTCGAGTCAAAGGCATTGCCCCAAAACTGGATTTCCATTTATCATTCTTGACGTCAGTGAAGAATTAAAACCCAGAAAGGACATGCTATTCTCCAGCCTTGATGATTGTTATTCAATGTATGTTAAGTAAGCCAAGGAGTGTGGGTTTTCAGTCTGGAAAGGGACTACGAAGACAAACTCTAAAGGTGTCTTACATATTAAGTATTTCTTGTGTACGAGAGCTGGGGTATATAAGGACAAGAAAGTTGATACGTTGGACCCCAATCAAAAAATAGAATGAATGTAATAATTTCTATGTCTTACTTACGTTTTTGGCGGGTATTTTAGGCGTCATTTTTATTGCAGTAAATGCTAGTAATATAGTTCCGTGTTTTAGTACTGTTTGTTCATCTTTATCGGTTAAAAACAAAGTTTGGCGTTTTATATTTATGGCGTTATATTATGATGAAGTGTGATATGTGTGTTGAGGCGGGATTTTAGTTTGGCGTTTTATGTTAAGTCAAAAGACTCTTTTACCCTTAATGAAGCGCGCCAGATTAATAAAAGTGATTTTATTTACGAAAATGCCACCGCGTCATCTAGTCCATAGATTGTTTTGATCTGACGATCCATAAGCGTTCTTTCCGTTCTCACACTTTTGAATGTTTTCTCTAAATCCTGACCCTATATATATAAATTAATTATAAATTTTTCAGACGTTATTTCAATTTAGGCCAGAGCGATCGTTCACCTGGCACTCTGCATATAGGCACTAAAAAGAACAATATTTAATTTTTTAATGACAACCTTTCATTTTGTGTTGTTACTTATTTAAATTCTAGGTTTAGTTTCTCTTCGTCGTATAAGAAGGAAATCAATAAAATATATAATATTAAGAGTTCAAAAATTCTTCACATAAAATAACAACTAGTGAAATTCCCCACGCTGCGCGACCGGAAATTCGAACGTTATCGATTCGTGTTGCTTTGTAACGGGATAAGCACGATACCCGTTTAGTTAGTTATTTACCGGTGTTTTACCCGTAAATACCGATACCATACCGGTTGGTTAGAAAAATTACAAATTTAGAAGCAGAGAAAACAACGTAAAAGTGAAAAAAGAAGAATGAATAAATCACGGAAAATATTATTAAGAATAATAGATACTCAAACTTTTATTTAGCAGAAGGTAATAAAAATTTTCTTTTCCATCAAAGGCTTCGAACCCGAGACACTCACTATATTTGAATATTCATACAACCAACTGAATCGCGAAAGTTTTTTTTAATAGTTTCGCGCAAAAATAACTATAATATATACATAAAGTGGAAAAGGACAAAAAAGAGAATAAACAACAAAGCAAAGAAAAACGAAGGCAAAAATGTAAATTTAAATGGAAGGGAAAATCGTAATTTGGCTGGAAGGAGAAAAACAAAACTAATTGCAAAACTGTAAATTTAAACAGGGCAAAATTGTAATTTGAACCGATGGCAAAATTGTAATTTTTAGTTGTGGGAAAAAGCATAATTTTATTTTGAAATGGGTGTCAAAACGTAATTTTGAACTGATGGGAAAATCGTAATTTTAAAACAGGGATAAAATCGTAAATTGGTTGGGCCAATGGGGGAGTTCCAGGCAGTTGCCTCACACCATGCCCCCATCTTGTGTCAGTACTTATACACTGGGGGCAAAATCGTAATTTGAACCCATGGCAAAATTGTAATTTTTCATTGTGGGCAAAAGCACAATTTTATTTGGAACTGGAGATAAAAACGTAATGTTAAACTGATGGCAAAATCATAATTTTAAAGCGGTGCAAAATCGTAATTTGACTTGTAAAGCAAACAAAACCGATGACAAAAATGTAAATTTAAATTGAGGGCAAAATTGTAACTTACCTGAGAGGAAGAAAATAAAACTAATTGCGAAATTGTAAATTTAAACGGGGCGAAATCGTCATTTTGAACCGAGGGCAAAAGTGTAATTTTTCACTGAGGACAAAAGCGTAATTTTATTTTGAAACGGAGGTAAAAGCGTAATTTTAAACTGATGACAAAATCGTTATTTTAAAGCGGAACAAAATCGTAAATTGATTTGGTCCCAATTTTATAAATAAGGGCATATTTGTAATTTTGATATTTAAAATAATATATGTTTCCTGTTCATCGCAATTCCAAAATGTTATAGAGTTAATGACTTATAAATATATTTATTTCAAAGTTGATATTTATTTGATTTGATTAGATAGTTGTTAATTGTTATTTAAGAGTTCAAAGACTCTTCACATATAATAACAATGGCTTAAAAATATATTTATTTCACAAGTTATATTTATTTGATTTTATTTGTTTAGATTTTTTTTTATAGGCGAAAATTCTATGATTATAGAACAAGAGCCAGCAAACCTGTAAAACCCAAATTGCAAGTACAAAAGAAAACAACTTACAACATTACTTAATTATATCTCTTACATTGAAATATCTCCACCTCTCCCATACTAAGGGGCTGTTTGGCAAGCCTCTTAATGAATCATTAAGAGGTTGGACCTCTTATTCGGACAGAGGTTAGCTGTTTGGTTGTGCCTCTTAATGGCAAACCTCTTAACGATTCAGTGCTGAATCATTCAGCAACTAGAACATGCTGAATGAAAAAAAAGACAAGTGTTACCCCCTTTCACCCTCCCTCATCCCTGTACCTCTCTCTCGATCAGAATTCCCGGCGACCGGAGCCGTGATTCCGGCTCCCCTTTCTTCTGTCCGGCTAGACACCCACACCCCTGAAACCCTCTCCCCTTTCTTCTGTCCGACCACCACCATGTACGGCGGCGGTGCGGCGGAGCTGGGTAACGGCATTAGCAGCATCAAACGGGGAAGCTCCGACTCCAACAACGAACAAGAGATGATGATGATGATGGCGACGATTGAGGCGATTGACGATGATGGCGGTGGCGGAGAACTCAGCTCTGGCGATTGACGATGATGGCGGTGGCGGAGATGATGTTGATGATGATGATGATGGCGGTGGCGGAGAACTCAGATCGGTGGCGGAGAACTCAGATCGGTAGGGAGAGAAAGGGGAAGGGGGTGTGGGGGGGGGGGGGGTGATGAATACTGATGAATGATGATGATGATAGGGTTTTATAGAAAAAATTCTATAATGGGTTTATTTTGTGGGTAGGGGTAAAAATGTCATTTTACACTGATATTCAGATATGGAACCAAACAGTACTTTACTGGTTCAGCACTTACCCATTCAGACCCTCTTACCCATTCAGACCTCTTATTCATTCAGCACTTATTGGTTCAGATGTTGCCAAACAGCCCCTAAATTTTTTAACTTCGCCCTTTCTTTAATCCACAAAAACGATAATTGTTTTATTTCATCAACCGTCTTTGTTACCGACCCATTTTGTCCGTTGAAAACCAAATCGTTTCTCGACTTCCATATTTGCCACATTGTTATCATAGCTATTGCCGTAATCACTCTCTTCCATTCCTTCGAACCATTACAAGCTTGTATTCGTTGAAAAACTTCGTCACATGAATTAACATCCTCATTGCACGGTAATTTTAACCAAGCCATGATATTCCACCATATAGCGCAAGCCATCAAGCGTTTTACCAGTAGATGTTTTGTCGTTTCCTCCGCGATTCCGCACTTTGAGCATGACTGATCTTCGATGATAACCCCCCTGCGATTCAGCTCTACTTATACCGGAATCCGATTTTTAAAGCTCTCCATACGAACAAGTTTATTTTTGGCGGTACCCACTTGTTCCAAAATTCCCAAGCCGCATCACTCTCCGTTAAAGACGCTTTCGTAATTTCATCTCTTAATGATGCCACCGTCAAATCTTCGTTCGGTTTAGTTCTCCATCTCAAGCTATCTTCACATTCACTTATCTTTTGCTCCTTTAAGACTTTTAACAGTTTCGAGAACTGCTACCTTTCCTGCTCGTTTCTTACCCCATGTTGCGACACCCATTCCCACTTATATGTTTCTCCTATTTTTCTTACACAATCATTCATTTGATTTGTTTAGATAGTTGTAAATATTTATACATATTAATATTAACGGGGAAAATAGGGGTGTTGCAATGAGTCTGTCAAACGGAAAAAATTGACGAAAATACGTTAAACCTCACACGAATGTTGTGGCGTGTTAACTGGCAAAATTTAGAACGAAATGTAAAACGAAAAACTTGCGAAAGATAAAAACTCTGGGGGACTAAAGTTGAAAATAAAAAAGTGTTGGTGTTAAATTGTAAAAGATGAAAGCTTTAGGTTAAAAGTTAAAAAAGCAAAAGGATTAAAATGCAAAATGTGAAAACCTTTGGGTTAAAAGTAAAAAATAAAAATGTTTTTTTGAAAAACTCCTCATGCATGAGGTACAACACCAATAAACAACAATTTGTTGATAATTTATAATATGGAATATTGTTTTATAATTATAAAAAATTAATAATTGTTTAAATTGGATAATTTCAATGAAGCAATTATGAATTTGACAATTATATTTTGACTTTTTTTATATGAAAATTGTTGTAAACTGATGTGCTTTATAATTAAAACGAGGAAAATAGACGTGTTGCAATGCGTCTGTCAAACGGAAAAAATTGACGAAAATACGTTGAACCTCACACGCACGTTGTGGCGTGTTAACTCGCAAAATTTAGAACGAAATGTAAAACGAAAAACTTGCGAAAGATGAAAACTCTGGGGGACTAAAGTTGAAAATAAAAAAGTATTGGGGTTAAATTGCAAAAGATGAAAGCTTTAGGCTAAAAGTTAAAAAAGCAAAAGGGTTAAAATGCAAAATGTGAAAACCTTTGGGTTAAAAGTGAAAAATTAAAAAAAAAAATTTAAAAACTCCCCATGCATGAGGTACAACACTAATAAACAACAATTTGTTGATAATTTATAATATGGAAATTATTTGCGTAGCTATGAAAAAAATGGGCATGACACATCGGATTGCTCAAAGGGAATGATTCAGGTCAAGACACATCTGGTTGCCCAAAGAGAATGATTCAGGTCAAATGTGTTTTGGTCAAACCGGATCCGTTATTTTTTTTTTTTTTTTTTTTTTTTGCCAGCAAAGAAAGAGACCGGATCCGTTTTTTTTTTTTTTTTTTTTTTTGAACGGCTAACAAAATTATCATACTAGTAAGGAACTACCCAGATACAACCCGAGTAAACAAACGAGTTGAAGTAGGACACGATATAATTAAGAGGAATCTTGTGGAATTATTAAAAGAAGGATTGGACGTTAACTAAAAATGAAAGAGAGGTTGACTTTAAATTTAATAAGAAAAAGGCTGCACATGATCCATACATGCGCAAGAATTAATTGAGGAACACGGTATAAGCCAAATTGACAATAATTCCCTTAATGATTTCAGCTATTTACATTCATGCCTCGGTTGTTCTTTTTGATTTGCTTCTTTGTGATTGACCGAATAGCAAGACCAACGATGGAACAATTGTATTTGATTCAATTTATGATATACCTTTGAATGAGATAACATACTGAATACATACGGAGGGAAGAATATATATACATCGCAAGACAGAAGTAAAAGGAGACTCTTTTGGACGAGCAGAGAGGAGAAGACGTATACGAAGAGAAAAAGCTTACGCTTCGCTTTCAAGCCCCAGATTCAAGATACGAGTTCCGTTTTATGAACGTGTTAGTTCGATTTAGTTTACTTCGTGTTATTGGAGTTTATAAACATGATTTATTATTTATTTAAGACTTGTTTCGTGTTTTTGAATATGGTTCTTGGCTAAATTTTTTGACTGCTTAGGTTAAATATGAATGTACATGTTTGACTATCGTTCTTGTCGGTTTATGGATTATATATGGATTTGATATTTATATTTAAAGACTTTGTTTTGAATAATTAGTGGTATATGCATACTTGTTCTTGTTTATGTCTTTTTCATATGTTTCACTTGCGTTCTTATGGATGTCTTTAGTGTATTAATGCTTGTTAGGTCGTGGACTGTGTGTTCGCGGCTAGTTTATGGTTAATTATGCATGATTTCCCATAGTTTTCTATGATTAGGATTTAAATAAAGAATAAGTGTTCTTCTAACCTTAGTATCCGTAATGTGAGTGGTTGTCAACTAGTCTTGAGTGATTAGGTTCCTAGGTTAGATTCTTTGTGAGAAGATCCCCTAGCTCACGGTCTTTGTTTGCTAGTTGAGTCTAATTAGGAATCCTTAGTTATCCTAGATTATAAAGCCGTGAGGTAGATAATAATTAGGATACGTTAATGTTACACTAAGATAACTGTGAGGTAGTCTTATAAAACCAGTAATTAATTAAATAGCTTAATAGATTACCATAAGTATCTCTCGAGAAGGGTCGAGGGACTAGTCCGGTTATCCCTTAAGTTAATATCCAAAGATCCCTATATCCATAATAATTCCATAACCGTTAGAACGTGCCATTCATGTGTAGGATCCTGACCTAGGTAGTGTCTTTCCCATCATCTGAATACATCTCCAATCTCAGTTTGTGTCTTCGTCAGCTTTAGTTAATTTTAACAAATTGCATTAGGTTAGTAAAAACCCCCCTCAAAACATAAAAACAATTAAGTCGAGTCAGTCTTAGATTAGTTAGTCGAGTCTAGTATTCGTAGTTAGTAGAGTCTCGTGGGTTCGATACTCGGACTTCTTTAGGCTATACTACATTGATCGGTACACTTGCCGGTTGTGTGGTCTAGATTTTAGAGATTCTTAGTTTATTAATTTAAAACTTAGAGTGTCTAGTTTAGGATTAAAATTAGTTAGTTTTTATAGACCGCTTCATGCACATCAGGAACTATCCACCACTTGTGGCCTAGTGGTAGGAAGACTTGGGTTCTCCAATGGACACTCAAGTTCAATCCCCACTTGTGTCGCTTTAGTGATTAAGGCAATGATAGATAGTGCCTAGCTTCCTTGCAAAGGTGTTAGGCTCTATCTTGAGCCTACCGGGTTTTCATCCCACCGTGTGTTACGCTAGAGAATTCTACTTTTGTGGTGGCACAACGACTGTCAAGTGGCAGCTGGTGGTATGGTTTTCCAGGCGAACGCCCAAGTCAAACTCTTAAGCCAGCGTGGGCCCGATAAGACAACATAGTCTGGCTGGAGTGGGGCAACATGGCTCTCCAATTTAGGTAGTACGATAGGCTAATACAAGAAAGTCACCGTTCCAAAAAAGGAACTATGACTCTGAGCATCAGCAACGCTAAAGGTTGGTCCAAATCTAAACTAGTCTAATGAGCATATCACATAATTTCAAACTACCATGATTTTAGACCTCACTTTTTCTGACAACACTAAACCATTTCAAACCACCACCTCATTATCCACATTATTATGTACTTTTCCTTTTAGTTAAACTATTTAGAATCTATATAATTTATTTACTTAACTAAATTATTTATTTTTAATTAAAGTATTAAGAAATAAAATTCAAAACAAGTTAATTTATGTATAATTTCTTTTATTTTTTAATTTTGTTATCTAGTATTTTTATTTAATAATTAATTCAAATAAAATAGTAAAAAGAGTATTTAATTCTTACGACGACTATTTGTTAAACGGCTACTTTTGCAATGGACAATTTTTCAAACGCCGACTTTTGTAACGACTAGTTTTTACTGGCTATAAATTCAATTCGTATTTCAAGCAACATGTGCACTTCTTAATTTTTATAAAACTCAAAACCCTAATCACGCATGAAGAAAATCATAATCACGCATGAATGAAAATCATAACAATGCGTGATTATGATTTTTTGTTCTTGCGTGATTAGGGTTTTAAGTTTTATAACATGTGTAATTTCATATCGTACCATCGCACTTAAACAATATTGTATTTTAATTTTTTTACTATATATATGTATATGTATATTACATATAGGCAGGGTCGTCTCGGAAAATCACAAATATTTTTTGGCCCTGTGCGAGATAAAAATATTTGGGACCTATTCATTAATCCATTATGTTTGTTTATTGATTTGGGTCAAGTCATTAACCATTACACACTAAAACAGTTAGGTTTCTGAATTTGATTAGCAAAAACAACTGGGCTTCGAAATAGTTTGGCTTTATCATTTTTAGTTCATAAATTCAGGCCCTTTATGTTTTTTCTTTAAAAACACACAAATTTTGTTTTATGTGTATATATAGGGGAGGGTTCATTTGGGAACACTAAAAAAGTGAGTAACCAGGGAACACTTTTAAAAATTATACGTAACATGTTAAAAATTATTTTTTTCTAAATTTTTTTTCCGGCGCTTTTTCTTATAAATACATGCAGAAACACTTTTAATAAAAAACTAAAAATATTTAAAAAAATATTTAAAAAACAATTAGAAATATATATATCTTATAAAATTAACTTAACATGTTAAAAGTCAATTTTTTTTTTCTCAGCGTTTTTCCTTATAAAAATGGGTAGAAACTATTCGAAATAAAAAAAATATATATATTTTTTTTAAATATTTTTTACCCTTTTAAAGTATTTTTTTATATTTTTCTTTTTTAATTAAAGATGCTTCTACAAGTATTTATAAGGAGAGGCGTTGATTTGTTTTTAAAAAAAAATGATTTTTAACATGTTAAGTTAAATTTTTAAAAGTGTTCCCCGGCTCCCCAGTTTTTTAGTGTTCCTCAATAAACCTCACAATATATATATATATATATATATATATATATATATATATATATATATATATATATATATAGTGTGGGGTTCTAGAGTGAACACTAATTTATTTGTGAACTGAGTTAATAAATCATGGCCATTAATTTACATCATCAAATCGTAAAATACACTAGTGTATTTTCATCATCAAATCCTGATCAAATCCTAGCTGTTGATTTACACTTGTGTATTAATAATGAAGAGCTAGGATTAGTTTACACAGTTCACTATTAAGGGAGTTGTTCACAAATTAACATAATCCAATATATATATATATATATATATATATATATATATATATATATATATATATATATATATATATAGGATAAAGATAGATAAAAAACCCTCAAATTCTTAGAAAACTCTGGAAACCCAAATGGGAACCCATTTTTACCCCACTTCCCGACATTTTTTTTTTGAAAAAAATTACACATGTAATATACATGTTTTAGAGTGTTTTGGTCCAAAAAAAACAAAAAAGCGCCGAAGGGATTTTTTAAAAAAAAATAAACAAATTTCAGCCATGTCCGGTCGACTAACATGTGTTAGCCAAAAATGACAGAATTTGCTGAATTTTTTTTTTTTTTTTTTTAAAAAGATCCCCTCGGCGCTTTTTTGATTTTTTTGGCCCAAAACTCTTAAAAACATGTATATTACATGTGTTAATTTTTTCAAAAAAAAATGTCGGGAGGTTGGGTTTTCTAAGGTTTTTCATATATATAGGGTTTTCTACCTAGCCTTGCCCTATATATATATATATATATATATATATATATATTATAAGTTTTTCAGATGTAATTTTAATTTGGGCAAGAGCGATCGTCCACCTGGCACTTACTCTGCATATAGGCACTCAAAACAATAGTATTTAATTTTTTAATGACAACCTTTCATTTTGTCTCGTTACTTATTTAAATTCTAGGTCTAATTTCTCTTCATCATATAAGAAATCATATAAGAAGGAAAACAATAAAATATATACTATTAAGAGTTCAAAAATTCTTCACATATAATAACAATGACTTATAAATATATTTATTTCAAAGTTGATATTTATTTGATTTGATTAGATAGTTGTTAATTGTTATTTAAGAGTTCAAATATTCTTCACATATAATAACAATGACTTATAAATATTTATTTCATAGTTGATATTTATTTGATTTGATAGTTGTTAATTGTTATATATATTAATATTCATTATTTGGTAGCTATGAAAAAAAAAATGGGCATGGCACATCGGGTTGATCAAAGAGAATGATTCAAGTCAAGACACATTGGGTTGCCCAAAGAGAATAATTCAGGTCAAATGTGTTTTGGTCAAACCGGATCCCATATTTTTTTCGGCCAACAAAGAAGGAGACCGGATCCGTTATTTTTTTCTAACGGCCAACAAAACTTTCATGCTATTAAAAACGAAACAAGTAATGAACTGGTCAGATACAACCCGAGTAAACAAATGAGAAACATGCATAACAGAAAAGAACACTACTCTAAGCCATCTACCTTAAACTTCTTCCAATATTCCCACGCAACTAAACCCCGTTTAGCTCGGTTTGTAACCGAAAGAAAACTCATGTCTTTCTACTCCTCAATGAAAGCATTGACCGCCGGATTTTTAGAGCGAAAGACAACCTCATTTCGGGTTCTCCAAAGGCTCCAAATAACCGTTTGAATCACTACAAGAACAGCCTTTTTCCTTGCTTTTAACCCATCTTGTCACATCCCAACCGATGGTGGAATCATCGGAATGAGACGAACAAGATTGCTCGAGACTTCATAACACTAAATATGACAAGTATTTAATAAATAAATTTTATTTCATAACTAATATCAAGTACATTGTTTGAAATAGAAATACAACAAGTTTGGAACGAACAGATTGCAACAAGTATCGAATGACTAAATTAATAAACATGAATTTAAGTTTGGTGCGTTTCTAGGCATCCTACTAAGTTCCGTGCATCATCATCGTCATCAAAATCCTGCAATACATTTTAAAGGATAGTTCAATACAAAAGTATTGGCGAGTATACAAGTTTTGAGTACTAGCATATAAGTATAAGAGTTTGAACAATTCACATGACAAAAAAAGTTAACGAAATTAATGTAAATGTGGCATGCAATTATATAAGTCAATCCTCTGATTACCGAAAGTATTAAAGACTTAACATGACCTCAAGAATACGGGCGATGCGCTCAAGTATACAAATCAAGTATCACATATTTAAGCATGTATGATAGGTTTGTTTGTGTTTGTGATTTAAGCATAAAGTATGATTTCGTGTGTTTAAATAGTATAATGTATTGCACCCAAAAGTGTAAAAGGAAAAAGGGTCATGTATACTCACAATTTTGCAAGAGCTTTCCGATTATCCGTGAGTGACGACTTGTTTGAAAATGGGGAATCGAAGGTAAGGTCTTACGGCGTTTATGGAGTGGTTGGATTTGGGATTTAGAATTCAAGTACAAAAGTATGTATGCATAAAAATATATCTAGTCTAGGTACTCATTTTGACACTAAGTTGTATGTGATTTCATGGGTCCTAGTTTGCCCATTAGAATCAACAATGAGAGACTTATGCTTTGTTCCTGAGCTAACTTATCGAGGGAAAAGAAAAGAAAGTAAAAGTGAGAAAGGAAAGGACAAGAAAGGAAAAAAAAGATGTCTTTCCCACCATTTCCTCCCAAATCGAAAGGAAAGAAAAACTAAAGAATTTAGCCTAGTTTTCCTTTCATTTCCTTTTTTCTCCTTCCTTAAATGAAACTCGAGAGCACGACATGTTTTATTTTCCTTTCTTTTCATTCCTTAAATGAAACTCTGGAACACAAAATATTTTTACGTTCTTTTTGTTTCTTTTCCTTTCCTTCCATTACTAAAATCTAGAACACAGTGTTAGAATCGTATATAAAGTAGCCTAAGTTTATGACGAATAACCATAAACCGATTATCATCATAAATTCGGCCGAGTTCATATATATATATATATATATATATATAGGGAGAGAGAGAGAGAGGTTCCTATAAAAAAGATGTTGGGATTGAATCAACAAAGGAACAGTTGATAATGCCAAAACTGGTTCAGATCAGTGGATTCACAATAAGCAGTTGTTTGTATTTAATCTTTCCCCTTGAAAGTGGCCCTAACATCTGATGACCTCAAGTACTGCTCTTCACAACAACTGCTGATCCCTAAAGACTGTTGAAGATAAAGTACTGATGCTTAATCTACTGATATACCTCAAGTACTGCTGAAGACACAAAGCACTGCTGGAGCTATAATAGTGGAATGAAGAAGCAGTAGTTTAGTTTATGACTTGTATTATTTGTAATCAGTTGTTTAGTCATCAGTGTTTGTAAAAGTCAGTGGTTAGAGGTTGTTAGGAGGTTCGATGTCACTTTCATGGTGACGTCAGCCAAAGATGCTTAGTGGTTTGTTCTGTACTATAAATAGAACAGTACCCTGTACTGTTCTATTAGCTCTCTTTATCACCAAGTCATTCTGTACGAACATTCCAGTGAGCTCAGGCTGAGGGGGAGATTATGTGCATGCATGCATTATAATTGATCATTGTAATAAATACAATCATTCGATTATATGTCAAACATGTTTGCTGAAACATATTCTTCCGTTGATTGTGTGTTGAAAGTTTATTTCATTTAATTCTGCTGGAATATATCTCTGTTTCATCTCCTTTCTAATTAAACAAACACAATAAAAAGAAACTCGGATCCTAACAATTGGTATCAGAGCTAGGACAGTCAAATTTGATCTAACAATCATTTTGACATAAAAGTTCAGCTCAATTTCGTTGATACTTTCTATTGTTCGTTTTGTTGAAAAACAAAGTAAGGTTTAATCACGTACAAAAGTTGATTAATCAGTGCCTGTAAAACAACCAGAATGATGTCACAATCACAGGATAACACCATGAACACTGGTTCACTCTTGAAACCACCTATGTTAGTCAGATCTGAATACAACATCTGGCAGCGTAGGATGGATCACATCTTAGCTCAACAAAACACAGGGTGTTGGAAGTCGGTTATCTTTGGACCACACGTTCCAATGGTGCTGAGGATCCAAAAGTTTTTGAACCTAAGAAAATTGAAAAGTATTCTGACCAGGATTTTCAAAAAATTGAACTGGATGCCAAAGCATTTAGCATAGTTGCATCAGGACTCCCAAATAAAATTTATGCTGGGCTGTTACACTGTAACAATGCCAAGGAATTGTGGGATCCACTTAAGGAACAGTTTGGTGGTACTGAAGAAGTAACTGAAAACAATAGGGAGGTTTTGAATCAACAGTATGAAACCTTTTATCACATTAAGGGTGAATCATTAACACAGCAGTTTGAATGTTTTAGTTGTCTCATAAGTGAACTGAAACCTGTTAATGTTGAATTTGCTAAATCAAATCTAAATAGTTGGTTTCTAAGGTCACTTCCTGAAAAATGGGACACAATTGCTTTTGTAACCAGAAATTCAGTTGGGTTTAAAGAGTTGACACTGACTCAACTTCATGGTAGACTCCTCACCTATGAGAGAGAGTTGAACCAGAAAAAGAAGTTACAAGATTCAAGGAAGGTTGCTGATGACTATACATTTGGTAGCACAGCACTTCTTGGTCAAGAGGATTCTGGTAGTAGTAAGGATCAGGGTTATGATCATTATATTGACATAACTGCTGGTGGAGCTTTCAGTAACTCTGATTCTTACTCAACTAACTATGCTTTCACAGCTAGTAGTGAAAACCAGAACCCTGACAATCAATGCTTTGAACTCAATGACCTCCAGTATTTTGATCCTACTGATCTGGAGGAGATGGACATCTTGCACCAACTTGCACTGCTGAGTGTTAGAACCAGCAAATTTTATAAGAGATCAGGGAGAAAATTTCCAGGGTTACATGGGAATCTTAAAGTAGGGTTGGATAAATCAAAGATAAAATGTTACAAGTGTAACAGGTTAGGACACTTTGCTAGAGAGTGTAGATCACAAAATAGTGGACCAATCATAACACACCCTAGTCCTAGACCCCAAAGTTCACAAAACACTTTGCATTATTACCAAAGTACCCCTGCTGCTCATGTAAACACTGCTCACTATGCACACCCTGCAACCCCTGTTCCAATGCATTATGTTCAAACCCCTGCTCCTCGAATACAGTATGTCCAGGCCCTAGCTCCTCAAGTTCAGGTGCAACAAGTTGCACCTCAACAAGCTACACCAGCAGTTGTTCAACCAGATCAGCAAAGCTTCTTTACCCAAGGCTTTGTTGATTGGAGTAGCTTGCCTGATGAATTAGGAGATGAAAATTTTGCTCTATATGCTAAAAATGATGCTTCTAGTGATGATTTCTGTTTTGTAGCATTAGAGACTATCTCAGAAGGGCTGGAAACTGAAGAAGGAGAATCCAGTGCAGAAATAGTGGATACAATTGCTAAAGCAGTGGTTACAGCTGTTGTTGGTGAACAACTATTGGGACAAAATTCAGAACATCTGATAGAACCACTGTCTGACCCCTGGTGTGCTGAAGAAGAAGAGAAGAAGCAAGAAGAGAGTGAGAAGAAAAAGCCAGAAGAAAGTGAAAATATCTGTGATTGTGCCATGATGGCTGCAACTAAGGTATCACCCCAGGTTCTTAAAAACCTTTGTTTAGACAAATGCATCATAGCATTTGCAAACATCAAGGAGGTGAATGAAAACCTTAGAGATAGCTTGTTATTTGATGAAGTACAATTTGAAAAATCTTTAAAAGAATTGAAAAACAAATTGTCAGAAAAAGAAAATGAAATTTGCAGCCTCAAACATGAGCATAGCATAACCAAGGACCAACTTCAGACTATGATAGAAAAATATCAAGCCTATAAAAAGGAGTTGGAATCCACCCAAATCACATGTGAAAAATGGGTGGAATCCAGCAAACGTTATGAAGTTATGCTTGAAAAACAGATCAAAAGCAATGTAAAATTTGGTATAGGTTTTAGAAAACATAACCAAGTTGAAAACAGTGTTGCAAATGAATCTGTTCAAACCACTGTTGAAATCATACCCACCAACAAGGATGGCCAAGAAGTTAAAATAACTGACAAAAGTGGCAACAAAATCACTCTGGAAAGATCAGTGGGGTCCTCAACTTTTGAGGAGATTGAGAAATACCAATTCAAACCAACTTGGTCTGATGAGTGTGACATCCTTGAAAATTTTAAACCCATGGATTTCACTACTGTGGATGGTGTCAAAGCTCCAAAGGCCAAGGTCATTCCTCTTAAGGACATCCCCACAGTGGTTCAAAACTCTGTTGCAAAGGAGTCTGAAAAGAAGAAGAAAAGAGAAAAGATTAAAAACTTGTTTTGTGACTTTTGTGAGAAGAAAAATCATTTGACAAAAGATTGTTTTCATTTAAGAGCCCATGACATAAACAAAACAAGTACCATTGTGCCTTCAAAGAGCTGCACCATCTGTGGTAAATCAAATCATCTCACTTAGGAGTGTGTGTATCTTAAATCCTTTGATGTAAAAAGGAATTAGTACATTTCAAAAACACCCATGAGTCCATCAAGTTCACAAGTCAAGAAACAACCATCCTTTGTGCCTGTCCAAACAGCTGTTACAAAATAGCTGAACCAAAACTCTGTTAAAAGAGAGGTTCAAGTGACAGATGCACCCCCTGCTAACCAATACCAAAGAGGTAAAGGTCAACCACCATATCCAAGGGTCCCACATGTTTATGAGGCCTACAAAAGGCCTTCTAAACCAAAAGTGAACAGGCATCCCTTTGGATATCAACAGTTGATAGGAAATGGTCCCCAGCAGTGGTTAGAAAAGAATGTGTCAAAAGCAACTCAAACCCCTGATCTAACCACTGTCCATGTTCCTGAACTTAACCCAGACACTGTTGAGACCCCATCCAAAGCCATATTAGCTTTGGAGACCCTCCTGAACTAATTATTTACTTGATGTGCAGGGAGCTTCTGCATGCTTAAATAGTCTTTGGTATGTAGATAGTGGAGGCTCCAGGCACATGACTGGATGTAGAGCCCTACTCAAAGACTTTAAAACTCATGGAGGGGGTGATATATATCTTTTGGTAATAATAGTAAAGGGAAGGTTATGGGTTCTGGTACAGTTCAGTCTGGAAAAGTTAAGTTTGAAAATTTCAATCTGATAGACAATCTAAAATACAACCTCCTTAGTGTTTCACAAATGAGTGACAAAGGTTATGGATCATTCTTTACTAAGGAGTGTTGTAGGATTGTTGGACCAGAAATGGTTAAAAAGATTGAAGAAATAATAAAAAATGGAAAAACCCAACTTTTTGCTCAAAGGAGTGGCAATGTTTATGTAGTTGATTTGTCAAAAGAGAGCCCTATGACTGATGCATGTCTGTTCTCAACTGCCTCTAACAAAGAGACAGAACTATGGCACAGAAGATTGGGGCACACAAATCTCAAGACAATCACTGCTTTGTCAAAACAAGGCCTTGTAAGAGGTCTTCCACAAAAACTGTTCACCTGTCCTGAGCATTGTGTTTCCTGCTTAAAAGGAAAACAACATAAAAGCTCATTTAAGTCCATTGAAGAGTCCAAAACAACCAAGTGCTTGCAAATGCTGCACATGGATCTGTTTGGCCCAGTGAAAGTCATGAGTCTTAAAAAGAAAAGATATTGTTTGGTAATTGCGGATGGCTTTTCTAGGTTTACATGGACTGATTTCTTACATTCTAAAGATGAGACTGCAGGAATTTTGCAAGACTTTGTCAAACAGGTTGAAAAGCAATTTGACCTTCCAGTAAAAGTCTTTAGGAATGACAATGGCACAGAATTCAAAAATAGGGAGTTGGATGAGTTTTGTGTGTCAAAAGGAATTGTAAGGCAGTACAGCATTCCTAGAACATCTGAACAAAATAGGGTTGTTGAAAGAAAGAACAGAACACTGATTGAGGCTGCCAGGACCATGCTTGTTGATTCAGGTTTGCCATTGTACCATACAAAGGAGATTTAATCTTCTTGAAGTCTCATCCACCTGACCAAATCAATGGCAACATCAGTGAAGGGGTGCTCACAAGAACCCAATCCTAAAACATCTGTCTTTTTGCTGGCTTTCTATCACTCCATCAACCAGTCAAGTACCAAGAGGCACTAAAAGACAACAGTTGGGTAGAAGCCATGCAGGAAGAGCTCCAACAGTTTAAAAGACAACAAGTATGGGAGCTTGTACCACTGCCAGAGGGTGTGAGTCCTATTGGCACAAAGTGGGACTTCAAAAACAAAACTGATGAAAGGGGCATTGTTGTCAAGAATAAAGCAAGGCTAGTGGTTCAAGTGTCACACCCCGATATTTCCACGTATTACCGGTGGGCCCAGTGGGGGAGTATCGTGATGTAGTTGATATCGTTATAGTCAAATAACACAATATTTAAATGCACAGTGGAAGCAAAAGATAGATTTATATTAACCGAATAAATTGTAATATTAAGTATCACAAAATATTCGAAACAGATCCACAGGCGGATCAAATAGAAAGGAAACATAGTTCAACAGATTTTGATGCATCCAAGCTTGCGAGACTCTTATTGATGCTAAGGAGAAAGCCAGTCTATTTTGAGTAGTTCCTGCACTTAATCTTTTTGGGAAAATACGTCAGTTTACACTGGTAAATACAATCAACTGACTCATTTTGAAAATGTTTAGAAAGTTGGTTTAAATGCACGGGCACAAAACATTTTATAACTTGGGATAATTATTTGAATATAATACTTGTAAAAGAATTAAATGTTTCTTATGCGTTCAGTAGCCCGGTACGTGCCGGGTTAAAGATCAATAGACACACCACATTATTTATTTAGGCACTGACGGGTGTACGCCTACACCCCGTGCTTAGGTCGTGGCCATTTCGTAAAATGATGCCAAGGATATTCGGGACATGGTCATTAACCCCCCAAAGGCTTTAAGCAAACAAAACAATTTAAATGAGATATATCAATGATTTAACCTTCATACGATTAAAGATTCAATATCCGACCAAGCGGTATTTTATATACCCTACCCCAAGCCCGTAAAGGGAAAATAAGTCAAAAGTATTTACCTGAGAAAAGTATAATCACAACAGCAAGTGCAAATAGCTTTTACCGAGTCTCCTATTCTGGAACGAAGGTTTATAATAACCTATTAGAATCCTAACGGGTCTTTAATTAAGCCTAAACTTAGACTTGTTAGTTTTAAAGAAAGATACGGTTCGAACGCATGATTAAGCGAAGACCGAAATAGAATGTGATTTAGTCCCGACAAGTTTGAAGACTTGTATAATATGGGTAAACTAAACACATTCTGGATATTGAGATAAAAATGATAAGGTTTGACCCGTTTCGGGTAATTTATGCAAACTAGTTACATAAACCAAACCGAACCGAACGCGAATAACGCATAACGGGTAACCGAATGAGTCACGAACAGGTTTCCTAAGTTAATATGCTTTAAATATGTTGTAATATAAGTAGGATACCTTCCATTATGCCCAAAACGAGTTTAATCTCAAATTAAGCCCCGTAGGGGTATTTTGGTCATTTTAAAGATTATAAAAGAGATTAATTATAATTCTGAGTCTCAGGTCTGAAATAATCAGTAAAAAAACTTAATTTAATAGGTTACATCAGTTGGTGATAAGTCTTATATGGCAAAATGGTTTTAAACCTATACTATGTGTTTAATACGCGTAAAAAGCCGTTTTAAGCGATTTCCGGGTTTAACAGGAAATCTGAGTTTTCTGATCAGGTTATAAAGTTCAAAATACTTCATTTATCATATAAAATCAGTAGCCAAAGATTGGGTATCAAATTGTCGTGTAAAACTCGTTTTATGAACAAAAGGGTATAATCGGTAATAACCGAATCAAGGCAATAACCTTAGGTTATGATTAGTTTAAAAATAATTAAAAATCTTCAAAAATCCAAAATATTATATTACATCAGTGGGTAAAAGGTTTGGTGTCAAAAATTGGGTTTAGATAGGCTTTACGCTAATTACTCTGTTTGATTAATAAAAACCGTTTTAATTACACTATTAAGCATAACTCCTAATCTAGACCTCCAACTGATGTGAAAATTTAGGGACATGTTTATAAATCAGTAACAAAGATTATTGTCCTCTCATATTTCCAAAATTCTCATTTTATGGTCAAAAGGGCATTATGGTCAACATTAAGCAATTAACAGAAACGTGTAAACAAATCGGACAATCAATGAACCAACCCCAGAGGGTTATACTATCATATAACCCGGTCCTAATAAAGCTCTAAGGCATTTCTAAACCCATCTAAATCGGGTCAGATCTGAAGTCAAAGCAAAAGTCAAAGTTTTGTGACTTTCGGTCCCGAACCGAGCCTAAACAGAAAATTGTCGGATCAAACAAGTTTAGACCAGTTCTTATACTACTTACCAAGTTATATGAGTGATAAAATAGGTTACACGTCTTCTACATTACTAATTACGTGTTAATTCGCAAATTAAGTTTCTGTTGACTTTTTATAACAAACTTTGACCCGACAAATGATATAGTTAGAGCGGGAATCAGAGGGTGCCCTTTTAGGGGTTTAATGCCCACATAATTACCAACTTATAACAACTTTCAATTTGACTAATCACTGGACCGTTAGTGATTAATCGTTAAGTCAAACCATAATTACGACGGTTTGACTTTTAAGCTAATGACTAAGTAAAACACGATTAAGGAAGGTCAAGGATACTTACCGATGTCCTAATTACGACTAGAGATGCTTAGGGTCTGCACTTGTGCTCCAGAAGTCTTCAAAAGTTGAGTTGTGATTGCATGATCAAAAGTTGCAAACAATGGCCTTTATAGAGTGAGTTTAATCTCACTAGATTATGACAAGCAAGCCTACCAATGATCATGGATGCATCCCAAATGTCCCTATAGCCTAAAAACAAGCTTAGGCAGCACATGGTATTGAAGAAAGGCAATATAAGTCGGTTACATGGGGTGGAAAGGCACCTGCCACATTTTTCTGCATCAGAAGACCCCTTGCGTGACGAGTAGGTCCCCTAAGGACCCTACACGTCCCGCGACGCCCCTTGTGACCGAAAATCAATTTTCAGAAATTGCTGTTTTGGTCCCTGGTCCATATATAAGTTGTTTCAACCTTTCTTTTTGCCCTATGAGCCCTCTAAATTGATTTCTAAGGACTTCAAGACTTAACCAATCTTTGTGAAGTCCTTGTCAACTTTATGGTCACCCGAAAAGCCCTAATTATCAACGTTGGCGCTTTTAACCCCTCGTATACGAATTTTATCATAACTTTCTCATACGATAACGAAACTTGGTGAAATTTTTATCATGCATTCTAGTGAGCATAATTAATCGTTAAAAAGCTTCGGGTTTGCTAAAAGGTCACTCAGAGGTATACTTTAAACATGTTGACACATTTAACCCCTGTAGTTTGTAATCTCTCACTTTCTTCCACAGTTAGCTTCGTATGATCCATGATTCATTCGTTTATGGGTATTAACATCATGTAGGGTTATTGTAAAGTATATTTATTCATTGTTGACATTTTGAACCCTTATATTCACATACTTTTCTTGTTTGTCAACTTTAGTCCCTCTAGAGTGTTCTTTCACACGTTCAAAGCTTATGACACGTGTCAATACATTATTGGACATGAAATTACGAGGTGTTACATCAAGGTTTCAGACAGGAAGAGGACATTGACTATGACAAAACTTTTTCCCCTGTAGCAAAACTGGAAGCTATCAGACTGTTCCTGGCCTTTGCTGTCAACCACAACATAAAGGTGTATCAAATGGATATCAAATGTGCATTCCTCTATGGTAAAATTCAAGAAGAGGTATATGTTTGTCAACCTCCTGGTTTTGAGGATCCATTTAATCCAAATCATGTCTACAAGCTAAACAAAGCTTTGTGTGGCTTGAAACAAGCACCTAGAGCCTGGTATGAAACTCTTTCCACCTTTCTTCTTTCCATTAGTTTCACAAGAGGTAAAATTGATAAAACATTGTTTTTAAAATGGAGAGGCAAATATTTGATGATTTTCCAGATTTATGTGGATGACATCATCTTTGGAAGCACATGTCCTAAAATGTGTGAAGAGTTCAGACAACTCATGACAGCTGAGTTTGAGATGAGTGCAATGGGTGAACTACAGTGCTTTCTTGGTCACCAAGTAAAGCAACTACAAAATGGTACTTTCATTCATCAAGGCAAATATGCCAAAGAACTCTTAACAAAATTTGATATGAATGATTGCAAACCATGTAGTACACCCATAGCAACCACCAAGATAGTCATGTCTGATGAAATGATGATTTGGTTGATCAAACTCTTTATAAAAGCATGATTGGGTCTTTATTGTACCTAACTGCATCTAGGCCAGACATCATGTTTGCAACATGTATTTGTGCAAGACCCCAATCAGCCCCTAGAAAGTCAAACCTTATTGCTATAAAAAGGATATTCAGCTACCTAAAAGGTGCCCCCACATTTGGTATTTGGTATCCAGCTGGTGAAAATATCAAGATTTCAGGTTTCTCAGATAGTGACTTTACTGGATGTAATACAACAAGGAAGTCCACTTCAAGAGGGTGCCAATTCCTAGGCAACTTCTTAGTGTCTTGGTAAAGCAAAAAACAAGCAGCTGTTTCAACATCCACTGCTGAGTCAGAGTATATTGCTACTGTAAGCTGCACAGCCCAACTATTATGACTTCAAAATCAATTGCTGGATTTTGGTATCACGGCTTTGAAAACACCACTCATGTTGGACAGTCAAGCAGCAGAAAATATCATCAAAAATCCAGTCTCCTATTCAACCACCAAGCATATTGACATCAGACATCACTTTGTGAGGGATTGCTATGAAAAAGGTTTGATTTCTCTGCACCATGTTCCAACTAAAGATCGGCTGGCAGATGTGCTAATAAAAGCTTTAGACACATCCACCTTTGAAAGCTTGATCTCTAGGATTGGCATGCTGAACATGGAATAACAGGAAAAATCCTGTTTTTCGATGAATAAAAGCATTAAAATGTTTTCAAAAAATCAAATATTCATCCTTAAAAATAGCTAAAAATGAAAATTTTCATTAATCCTTAAAAGTCTGCCACAACCACTGTTTTGGTTCAAACATCTGTTCTGTTGATATTATCCAATGCTGAAAGTCAACCTCTGTTCCTTCATTATCCTTGTTAAAAACTGTTGTCAAACATCAGTGTTTTAACCCACTGATGGCTACCCACTGATAGCTAAAAGTCAGCCACTGATTTCATTATTCACCACTGTAAACCACTGATATTGACCATAAGTGGTTTCCTAAACAACTATCCTCCATTATTCATCAGAGGTTGGCACCTGGACAGTACTTAGCCGTCAGATCTTTGTAACCGCTGCCACGTCAGCATTCACTTTTTCACTTTATAAAACCCCAAACAGGGTTTTCACTGTCGAATCGAATTCAAAATTCCTTTCAAAAGCAGTTACCATCAAATTCCCTCAAATTATTCATCGTCTTCCATCCATTTTCTTCCTTAAATCGCGATTCACCATGGCTCTCCCATTGAAAACTCCTCACAATTACCTGTGTACGCTTGAGAAAACAAGTCAAAACACAAATTTTCACTCCGTTATTGATGTACTCTCGTCTTCAAAGTACAAACCTTTGTTGACTTACAACGCACCTATATACCTGGACACCCTTCGTGATTTCTGGAAAAATGCAGAACTTCAAGTTCAGGACAAAAAGCCCTGGGCTATTACTTCATCGATAAAGGGTATCCAGGTTGCTGTCACACCAAAAGACATTTCTAAGGCTTTTGAAATCAATGATCATACAGGTAAAAATTCTTTCCCAAAGGAAGAATATCAAACTGATTTGATTGAGAGGGGGTATAAGGAACAAATGAAAAAGGATACTTTGCAAAAGGGCAGTTTTACACCTGCCATGAGATTCTTATTCCATACCCTCATCATGTGTGTTTCAAATAAAACTACAACTTTTACTGAAATACCATTGAAAATCCAATACTTGGGCTATGCTACTTTGACAGATAAAAATTTTAATTATTCCCAAGAGATTTTCAATGATATTGTCAAAAATGTTAAAAATGTTAAAAATATCAAAGAAAATAAAAAACCATTTCTATTGTTTCCATGGTTTTTAAGTTTTTATTTACAAAAGAAGATTCCAAAAGATAGTGCACATGTGCTTATCCAAGAAATCCTATTCAAATAAACAACCTATCTTCTGAAACTTTTACAAGGCTGTCAAAACCTTCCAAAACAAAAACAGAGGAACCTGAGCAGAATTTAGCTGAGACAATCTCTGCTCCTCAGGCTCCTGCTATTGAGCCCGCTGCTCCTGGTGATCACAGCAGCAGACCCACTGCTGTGAAACCCACACCAAAACCCACCAAAAATCCAATCAAGAAAAATTTCCAAAAGCCCCCAAACCCTTAAAAAAGGTTCCCCTGGAAGATGAGATCCCAGAGATAATACCTGTGACAACACAAAAGTCACCAATAACCACTGCTGCTACTTCCTCACAGAAGATGGAAGAAATATCTCAACCTGAGCCTAAAACTACTCCGGCATCCTCTCAAAAGGATCAGGTTGTATCCATAGGGACACCACATTATGAAGCTCTGGATTCACTTGCATCCATCTTCCACAGCCCTGCTCCTGGGGCAAATTCTCTTTTAACCCCAATCCTCACTGCACAAAAAGGGGGAGAAAGGTAAAAAGGGAAAAGAAGGTCTATATCTGCCACCAGATCCAATGTCTAAACTTGTGGTAGCAATTCCAAATCCAGATGGATCCAAGAAGGTTGATGTGACTCAAAATGAATTTGCTGATCTAAAACCAAACATGAAAGAGTCTATGGAAATAAAAGGGTCAAAAAGATTTGAACAGGAGAAGAAAGTTATGATGGAAAAGGAAGAGCAGGGTACTTCAACTACCAAAAGAAGAAGGACTACCAGAAAGGTTAGCCAACCCAAAACCACACCTTCCAAAACCACCAAACATACTCCTCAAATCCCCAAAAGTTCCTTACATCAAAACTCCAAACCAACAGATGTTGAGACACCTGTTGTATCAAAAGATGTTGAGACACCTGTTGTATCAACAGCTGTTGATACTTCAATGGTTTCAACAAATGTTATTTCAACCACTGCCCTTGCCATTTTACCATCCACCACTCAATCCACTGTCACACCACAAAATACATCTCCACCCCAAACACCACCTGCCAAAGTGCAGAAGACAATAGTTTATACATCAACAGTTGTAGTGACAACAGTGGTTGAGACACCAGTTGTTTCAACGGCTGTTAGTCAGTCACCCATCACCTCAAACACTCCTACCCAAGCCATAACTCTTTCTGCTCCAAAAATTCAAACAAAATCACCTTCTCCCAAAAAGGTGTATACAAGAAAAAGAAAGTTTCAGGTGCATGATGATGAAATACTAGCACCAACTCCACTATCATCCACACCATACAATGTAATCAAACCCCAACCATTCATTCCTCCAAAATTGGCCAACCCAATCAAAGATCCAACAACATTGGTAGGATTTAATCCTGCTAATGTTGTACCATTAGCAGCCACCTATCCACTAGAACTGCATGCAGTGAAGGATGAAATGAAACAGTTCTATTTAGTGGATGACTCTTCAAAGAGAAAATTCCCTTCTCTGGTAGGTTTTATAGATCCTAAAAACATGGATGAATATCTAAAACTAAAAGCCAAGCAAGCTGAATGGAGGGCAAATATGAATGCAAAGGGCAGGGTGATAATGGCATCTCAAGTCGAATGCAGTTCTTGCTCACCAAGGTTAAACAATTAGAAGACTATGCAAGAGACCTGAGTAAAGAGATGTCCAACCTGCCTCCAGATGCTGACTTACAAGTAGATCTGAAAGAAGATCTCATAAAATTGATCATGAGTGAAAAAATTTATCCTGCCAAAGCTGAACAATTCCAAGACTGGCCACTCATTGCTCTCAACGCAGAACTTAAAAGAATTGAAAGAATCAAAAATGATCCAAGTATGAAAAGAATAGCACCAAATTGGAGCAAATTCAGTAAGAAAATTGTTGATCTTACCTTGGAGTATAAAAGGAAAAGAGAAGAGTTGGTTGCAGCACAATATGGAACAGCCAGGCAGATAGTAAGATGGTCAAAACAAAATATTGATCAGACCTACAAAAGGTTGGAAGAGTTAAGAAAAAAATACCCCACTGTTCCAAAGAAACCAATCTACAAAACCACTGATAAGCCAAAACAGCAGGCCTTCACTTCTGAACCACTGTTCACATCATCTGACACCTCTACCATTGAGTTAAACCAAATAAAGAGGCAAAAACAAACTGATGCAGAAGAGAAAGAACAAGAAACTGTGTATTTTAAAGAGGCTATCAAAAGAATGGTACTAGAGGATGCTGACTCTGCAAAGCTTAAAGATATAGCCAAAAAGGTTCTGAGCAGGCCTCCATCTCCAAACTCATCTAAAATAAAGACTCTCCCAAGAAACTCACTGGATTCAAAAATACTAAAGTGGAAGTCTGATCAAAAGACCCACGTATTGAATCTGCTCAAATCCAGTGGTGAAGTGAAGCATATATCAAGGGAAGAAGCACTTGGCTTGAGTGTAGAAGATTTACAAGATCTCCTTGAGCTTACACTGTGCAGGGATGAGGATGATGAGGATTCCATGAACTTTGAATTACAATTCAAAGGTTAATTTAGGGAAATCCTGATAAGGCAATAAAGATCCAGAATAATGATGTGTTTTGGCATCATCTGTTCCAGGGGGGATTGTTGGGATTGAACCCTACAAAGGAACAATTGATAAAGCCAAAACTGGTTCAGATCAGTGGATTCACAATAAGTAGTTATTTGTATTTAATCTTTCCCCTTAAAAGTGGCCCTAACATCTGATGACCTAAAGTACTGCTCTTCACAACAACTGCTAATCCCTAAAGACTGTTGAAGATAAAGCACTGATGCTCAATCTACTGATATACCTCAAGTACTGCTGAAGACACAAAGCACTGCTGGAGCTATAACAGTGGAATGAAGAAGCAGTAGTTTAGTTTATGACTTGTATTATTTGTAATTAGTTGTTTAGTCATCAGTGTTTGTAATAGTCAGTGGTTAGAGGTTGTTAGGAGGTTAGATGTCACTTTCATGGTGACGTCAGCCAAAGATGCTCAGTGGTTTGTTCTGTACTATAAATAGAACAGTACCCTGTACTGTTCTATTAGCTCTCTTCATCACCAAGTCATTCTGTACGAACATTCCAGTGAGCTCAGGCTGAGGGGGAGATTATGTTCATGAATGCATTATAGTTGATCATTGTAATAAATACAATCATTCGATTATATGTCAAACATGTTTGCTGAAACTTATTCTTCCATTGATTGTGTGTTGAAAGTTTATTTTATTTAATTCCGCTGCAATACATCTCTGTTTCATCTCCTTTCTAATTAAACAAACACAATCAAAAGAAACTCAGATCCTAACAAAAGACCTAAAGTGTGATAACGGTAAAAAAAATCTCAGCCATTAGATCATTCCATATCAATTTCATTGGATCAAGGTTATAATTGTAATTTTACCGATAGTTCTAATTAAGGATTAAATTATGTAACTGATTTCTCTGAGTTATTTTAGGGAATTCAAATTTTGAATAGGAAAAATTACAAGTTTTGTCCTTTATCTTTATAACACTTTTCAGGCGGTGTCCCTTTTAACAAATGTTGACAGGCAGTGTCCTTTACTAGGTATTTTGTTGCAAGTTTAGTCGTTTACACCCAACCCAGTTAAAAAACCTTGTTAATGTTGACAGGCGGTATCCTTTACTAGGTATTTTGTTGCAAGATTAGTCCTTTACCTAGGTATTTTGTTACAGGTTTAGTCCTTTACACCCAACAATTAACATGGTTTTTTAACTGGGTTGGGTGTAAAGGACTAAACTTGCAACAAAATACCTAGTAAAGGACACCGCCTGTTAACATTCGTTAAAAACACCGCCTGAAAAGTGGTATAAAGATAAAGGACAAAACTTGTAGTTTTTCCTTTTGAATATTATATAAGTATACGTAAATATTACAATTCATCTTTCATCCAATTCATCTTTTATCAGTATACGTATACAATTCATCTTTCATCCAAACATCTGCGATTCAAGAACACCAGTTCGTAATTCTGCATGGAGAAAGACGATCCAGGTAATATCATTATGTTGTTTTTTCGTTTACTATGTAATGGTAATTAATATTCGTCAAAGCAAAGCTTCAATTTTCAATCATCTACTATGTCAATTTTAAAGAACACCGGTTCGTAATTCTGTATGGTGTTTTTTTGCATGGGTGATGTACATTTAGTATACCAGTTTATTTAATGACACCACATGTAATCCTTTTAGGGTGTTTTATATGTACATAGTGTTTTTGATGTATACTATTAAAGTTGGGGGTTTTTTATAACAATTATTTATTTGATATAGTTGATTAGTTGCTTTGTGGTGTTATGTTGTACATATGATGTTGTGGTTTTTTTGGTTTGTTACAATCTGATTTAGTTTTTCTGATGAACATGTGTTTTGACAGTTTGATGTTACAGTGTATGGTGTTTTTTGCATGGGTGATGTTCCTTTAGTATACGATTTTTTTTAATGGCACCATGTGTAATCCTTTCAGGGTGTTTTTATATGTACATGGTGTTTTTTGATGTATACTATTGAAGTTGGAGGGTGTTTTTTGTATCAGTTGATGATGAACTATAGTGTTTTTTGCATGTGTGATGTTCCTTACAATGTGTTTTATACGTACATGGTGTTTTTGATGTCTACTATTGAAGTTGGAGGGTGTTTTTTTATAACAGTTGTTGATTTGCTATAGTTGATTAGTTGCTTGTGGTGCTATTTTGTACATATTATGCTTGTGGTGTTTTTTTTTTTTTGCACATCATTACTGTTGAATCATTCAATTTAATTTTTTTGTAGGCTTTCAAACTTATCAGCCGGTTGCGCAACTACATCTGTCACCAAACTCCGGTAAGAGGACTTATTTACCTGAGGTAGATGACTCGCTTAAGCCAAAGGATAAGATGATGTTTGATACGGTGAATAATGCATTCCTCCTTTATCAGAAGTATGCAATGGATTCACGCTTCACTGCCAGGAAGTCTTCTCAATACACGCCTCATGGTGTTATAAAATCTAAATGGTTCGTTTGCTCAAAGGAGGGAACTAAACCTTTTAAGGCGATCGATACATCTAAATAAATTGACACCTCAAATAATGGGTCAAAGAGGATATTTATTCGACGTGTTCCTTCTATAAGGACGGGTTGCGAAGCACGTATGTGTGTAAAGTTAAACGCTTCGAATGTATACGAGGTATATTCTTTCAAGGAGGCCCATAATCACTATTTTGTTGCTGAGGACGATAGGCATTTACTCCCCGCTAACCGAGGTATGAACTATATGCAAGAGGAGGCCATTAACGCGTTGAGAACCTTGAACATTGGACCGGTGAAAGTGTTTAATATCATGAGGACACTATATGGTGGGTTTGACAAGGTTGGGGCAACCAAAACCGATTTTTAAATTTTTAAGCGAGACCTGAACAGGTATATATCTGAGTTTGACGCTGATATGATGATTAAACGGCTATTGAGGAAGAAAGAGTGCATGCCAAACTTTTCAATGGAGTATATAACCACAGAAGATGGTGTTTTAAGGGCGTTGTTTTGGGCCGATGAACATGCCAAAAGGAATTTTTCGGTGTTTGGTGACGTTGTTTCATTTGATGCCACATATCGTCGTAACAAGTAAGTTTGATAATTATCATCCTTATTTCGATTTGTACAACTCATTTGTTAAGTATATGTCATTTAGTTGTATGGTGTTTTTAATCCGTATATGTTTTTTAGGTACAAAATGATGTTTGTTCCATTTACTGGTATCGACAACCACAATCGTAGCGTTACTCTTGGTGCCGCTATAATAGGCAACGAAACGGTTGAAACTTATAGTTGGTTGCTTAAGGTTTTCATGAAGCATTTGGTCATGCCCCTCCAGTGATTGTCATCGACCAAGACCCAGCCATGAAGAAGGCTATTGAAAATACATGGACTGAGAGTAGACATAGGCTATGCATGTGGCACATCATGGACAAGCTTACTGCTAAGGTGTTTACTTATTCGTCCTTTTAAGATTTTTTTTAATATTTTTACATACTTTTCTAGTGATTATTGTGTTATATGTTGTTCAATGGTGTTTTAGGTTGGTGCTAATCTGCAATAGTACATATTTCAAAAAGAGGTTGTGTGCCATTGTGTGGACCGATTCAATTCTACCTGAGAAGTTTGAAAGTGATTGGGCTACCATAATGAACGATTTTAACTTGGTTGATCATGAGTGGTTGTAGTCAGTTTATCAAATCAGGGATACTTGGATACCGGCTTATTATCGCGAGAAGTTCATGTCCGGGCTTATGCGTACCTCATCTCGTTCAGAGAGTGAGAACCATTTCTTTGGACAGTTTTGTAACCCTGAGTGCACTGTTGTCGAATTTCTCAGGCATTTTGATTCTGCAATTGAAGCTCAGAGACATGAGCACAGGAAGAACAACCATGACACCAGAAACACAAACGCTGACATATGGGCTGTAGACTTTGTTTTGGAGGATCAAGCGGCCAATATATACACACGTACTATATTTTTTGACCAACAGCTGGAGATACAAAATGGTTTACACAGATGTGCTATTGGAAAGTGGGAAAATATGGGTGACTTCGTTAACTTTTTTGTGAAGGACTGGGAACAACCATGCACTACTTTTTTTGAGGTATATACAAAGAATTAAATATCTAAGTTTGAATATAATCTCCTTGAATTTACACATGTTTTTTGTATGTCTCAAAACGTATAGCACTTACCGATTTACGGTTACATATGTTGTTATGGTATAGTTTTTGTTGTGTTTATGTTGTAATGTATGTAACAAAATTCTAATTTTTTAATGGTGTTTTATAGGTTATGATGCGGGAGGACGACATGACTGTGTACTGTACATGCAAAAGATTCGAACAGTTTAGGTTGTTGTGCTCACACATCTTTTGTGTGCTTAGGATGCTTGATATTAGGGAGTTTCCACAACGCTATATCTTACGACGTTGGACTTGGGAGGCTGTTCCCAAAAGTGCCCCTGGTGCTATTTTAGGTATCAACGAGAGTGAGGATCGTTATAATGAAGTTAATCGCGTTGTACGTGAGATCACATATTCTACGGAGTCGGTTATTAACAAGCTTGTTGCCAACTTTGATGCGCTGTGCTCATTCAGGGATCATGTTGTTAACTATTTCAAAACAGCTGATGAGGAGATGGTCAA
The DNA here is from genome assembly GCA_030545235.1 of Helianthus tuberosus. Classification (NCBI taxonomy): domain Eukaryota; kingdom Viridiplantae; phylum Streptophyta; class Magnoliopsida; order Asterales; family Asteraceae; genus Helianthus; species Helianthus tuberosus. The sequence goes on along the minus strand of CM060384.1, from coordinate 8,616,684 downwards.
TACCCCACGTAAGAGCCGTCACGAAAGGTTTGCTAAAATTACCAGTAACACAAAACCATCAGATGTAATCGTCCATGTTCCCGTTGGAACTAGATACAAAGGTATGGGTAAGCTTAAACGGATGAAGTCCAAACGTGAAATTGCTATGAGTCAGTTGGGCAAAAAGAGTCGTCAGTGTCAAAACTGTTTTAGATACGGGCATAACAAACGTACTTGCAAAAACCCTACCCGGACTAAAGAATAGGCTAGTGCCGAGGACGACGGTGAAGAAGCTGATGAAGGTGACAAGGAGGAAGATTTATGGGAAGAAGTTGAAGAAGCTCTGGATGAACAAGATGAGGACGAATCAGACGAGGAGGATGGAGAAGAGGACTAGGAAGTTATTTAGAGATGTCTAAACATTTGGTTATTTTTAACGTATATCCTTTTTGTTTCGTACATTGTTAGGTTTTCAATGGTTTTTCGGATTCGTAGAAACTTGTGGTTTTATTTTGTTTGGTTATGGTCGAATTTTATATTACCGGTGACAAAGTTTTATATTTTGTGTTTTTGTTTCACTTAAATCTGTTTTTTTGTTAATCAATGGTGTTATTTTGTTCAGGGTGTTCTATTATGTTTGCTGGAAGTTTAATGATGTTATTTATTTGCACACAGTGTTAATCAATGGTGTTATATTTTGTTCAGGGTGTTTTATTATGCATGCTGAAAGTTTAATGGTGTTATTTATTTGCACACAGTTTTTTTAATATTAGTTGTACTGTTTTTATTTATATGTGTTGGATCTGTTCATGGTGTTTTATTATGTATGTTGAAGCTTAATGGTGTTATTTCTTTACTCATAGTATTTTATTGTGCATATCAGTTGGTGTGTTATTTAATTACATCAGTAACATGTTAACACTTATTTCGTACAATCCCTCTGGTCGCGGATGGATCACAAAGGTCATTACAAATTCTTTGAGACGAAAACGGTGTCTAACTAAATGAAAACACCAAAATAAAACATATAAAAGAGAAACAATTTACCAAACTAAATCAGCCTTTACATAGACAAATTATACCAAGATCACAACAAGCGACCAAATGTGGTTACCATTGTTTAAAACCCATAACAAGAGTGCAAACATGCTAACACATCATATAATCTAAAATTGCCAAAATTGTTTTGTTTTCTAACAGAAAGTTGATGTTGTTTTGCCGTCCACCTACACGGCACTGCCCAACCTTTCACCAATCCGACCGATTGCATTCTCTTCCATACTCACCCTTTCATCCTCGTCTAAACGTGCGTATTCTTGTACTTCTCGCTCTACATCTCCCCGTGCTGTGTTCACGTCGGTTAGAAGCATTTTTGAAAGGTACTTCTTACACAGATCCTCGATTTCTTTCGCTTGATCAGGCAAGATTTCTCCTTTGATGTCTCTCTCATGCGAGAAACCACACATCCAATGTCCCACATTTGTTCCTACTCAATACCAAATCATTCGCATTGTTCGTATTTCATGTATAGTTTAAGTACATGTATTTTAGTTATTTTATTAAGAAACAAAAATGACACGAGCTTACCATTGTAAGTTCCCATATGCCGCATCAGGAAAATACCACAGTCGATGCCATTGTAACGTGTTTGCCATGGGAATACCAGTCGAACTGGTTCTGTATTCCTTAGCCTTGAAGCCATTTTTGGATGTATTTGACTTAGATACCGGCAAAATGTACTTATCTGCAATTACACATTTTTAATGTTAAGAATTATATTTTTTTTACACCATTTGGTTACGGTTATTAGATACGGTTATTGATTTGAATATGCGTGAAAGGCCTGTTTTACCCCTATGAAATCAAATCAGTATTAAAAAACACTATTCTAATTACAACATTGCCATTTTAATACTAACCATTAGATCAATGATCTAATGGTTTAGATTCTTTCTTACCTTTCTCACACAAAACACTTTTTTTTTACAATAACCTTACCCTATATATATATAGGGGAAGGTTCAAATGAAAACCACTAGTTATCGCGAAAACTCGAAGACTAACTAAAAAAGCCTAAAAAACATACCAATTTTTTTTGTTACATACCCATTTTTGCTATTTAAATTATATAAAAAAACTTTTTTCATAAAAAAAAAAATTGTAGTGCACATGTGTAATAGTACACACATGTGAATTATTACAGATGTGCACTACAATTTTTTTTTTTTGAAATTTTTTATATATATATATAAAAAATAGCGATTTTTAATGAAATAAATTATAAAAAAAAAATTTGGTGTGTTTTTTAGGTTTTTTTTTAGTTAGTTTTCGAGTTTTCGCAATAAAAGTGGTTTTCATTTGAACCACCCCCTATATATATATATATATATATATATATATATATATATATATATATATATAAGTGCCCGCTAAAATAAGAACCACCTCGAGTTGTAAGAACCGTGAGAACTACTTGATCCGGGACGAGGTGGACCAATTTTTTTTTCATAAACGTAGATGCGTGTATTATAAACACATTTGTAAAAAAAAGATTCAAAAAAAAAATTTAATGTGTGTAGTTTTGAGCACCACAAGTTTGTGTTTACGGGTACCGTAAAATTTTCGGTTAAATTTACGGTACCCGTAAACACAAACTTGTGGTGCTCAAAACTACACACACGACATTTTTTTTTTTTGAATTTTTTTTACAAATGTGTTTATAATACAAGCAACTACGTTTATGAAAAAAAATTTGGTCCACCTCGCCCCGTACGATTTAGTTCTCACGGTTCTTACAACTCGAGGTGGTTCTCATTTTAGCCGTCCCATATATATATATATATAGGGTTAGGTTAACGTACAAATGCCCTTATTGTACATTACATACGCTACAATCTCAGCCGTCTGATCATCTTCCCGTATTGAATTCGCATGTTGTTTTTTTTATAACAATTTCGCATGTTGGTTTTTTAACATGCGATTTCATCAAAATTACCACATGCGAAATTATTACAAAAAAAACAAAATGCTATTTCATCAAAATTATCACATGCGAAATTTGTACAAAAAAAACATGCGAATTCATCAAAAATTATCACATGCGAAATTGTTATAAAAAAACAACATGCTATTTCATCAAAATTATCACATGCGAAATTGGTACAGAAAATCAACATGCGAATTCGTCAAAAATTATCACATGCGAAATTGTTATAAAAAAACAACATGCGATTTTAAAATGCGGGAAGATGATCTGATGGCTGAGATTAAAGCGTACGTAATGTACGATAAGCAATATTGTACAGTACTCTTTACCTATATATATATATATAGGGGATGGTTCAAATGAAAACCACTTTTAACGCGAAAACTCGAAAACTAACTAAAAAAAAGCCTAAAAAACACACAAAATTTTTTTTTTTTTTTTTTCAATTTTTTTAATAAAAATCACTGGTTTTTATATATAAAAAAAACTTTTTTCAAAAAAAAAAAAAAAAAAAATTTTGTGTAGTGCACATGTGTAATAATACACATGTGTACTATGTACACATGTGTATTATTACACATGTGCACTACACAAAAAAAAAATTTTTTTTTTTTTTTTTTGAAAATTTTTTTTTAATATAAAAAAACCTGCGAAATTTGTTTGCAAAAAAAAAAAAAAAAAAAAAAAAAAAATTTGTGTGTTTTTTAGGCTTTTTTTAGTTAGTTTTCGAGTTTTCGCGTTAACTAGTGGTTTTCATTTAAACCTTCCCCTATATATATATATTCCTACACTTTTGAATAACTTTATAGTTGTTTGCATTAAATTCTATGTGTATCGGATTCATATTTGAAGTTTGATTATTTTAAATAAAAACGAATTAAAACGATTAAATTAAGTGAAAAAGAAAATAATATGTCTTTCTATTATATAATTACTTACAAGATTCATTGTTTTCTGTTTCATGGCAACATATTAGATCGGGTTGAGAAATTGGCCATTGAAGTTGAAGTAGGACACCATATAATTATTCATAGGGAATAGACCAATGATGTTGATGAGTTAGATAAAGTGCATGATAGATGAAGTTTATGGGTTCAATTCTTATGGTATGCAAGTTTAGCTATTTAAAATAAAATATAATTAACAGGAAGAGTAAATTACAAGTTTTGTCCTTTATCTTTACACCATTTTGCAGGCGGTGTCCTTTAGTGAAAAAGTTGACGAGTTTTGTCCTTAACGTATCAAAATCTTGCACGTTATGCCCTTTGAGCCTAACACAGTTAATTTTTTTGGTTAAGTATGGTCATGTGTAATGCACATGAGGGCGTTCTTATCTTTTCACCTCCTCAATGACTATTAAGTAACATAACTTATATCAAAGGGCTATTTTGTAAAACATAAAAAATAAAAAATATTTAAATAAAAAACAACACTCAGCATTCTCTTACTCTTATCTCTCTCTTTCACGTTTCAACTGCCGCCATCTCCCACCTTCACCTGCCCGTCGACCACCACCCCCATCATCCCCTCATACCTTCAAATCAATGGATTTATTTCAAATTCAATGCCAATAGACGCTCAATTTGAGTCGTCTTTCATCGATTCCCGTTTCTTCAAAGCTTTTCGCGAACTTAGGGTTTTTGTGCGCTTAATCGTTGTGGAATTTTGATGGATTTTTGCGGCTATCTTGCAAGTTGGCTATTGATTACGAACCTTACGATAACAACGGTGAGTTCTTTAACTTAAAGGCTATTGATAATTTTGTTAATCTATGTTGGTGAATTTGTTTTCGATAATTGTGCGATAATTCAGCTTGATTTGTTGATAATTTTGTATTTTGTTGATCTTTTTTGGTTAATCAAGTCATCAGACGAGTGGGTGGTTGTGGCGTTAGGGGCGTGTTTGTGGCGGGTGGCGTGTTTGTGGTGTTAGGGTCGTCGTGGGGCGTTTGCAGGTGGCCTGGTTTTAGGGGTGGTTGCAGGCGAGTGGTGGTGGTGGTCGGTGGCAGCAGGTGTGGGAGAGATTAGAGTGAGAGAGTGTTGTATGTTGTTTTGTTTTTTTTTTTACACAATAGTCCCTTAATATAAGTTGTGTTACACAATAGTTCTTGGGGAGGTGAGTGCAAGATTTTGATACGTTAAGGACAAAACTTGTCAACTTTTGCACTAAAGGATGTCGCCTGCAAAATGGTGTTAAGATAAAGGACAAAACTTGTAATTTACTCAAACAGGAATCTTGTGGAATTAATCAAAATAAATTATAGTTAAGAGGAATCTTGTGGAATTGTTCAAAATAAAATATAGTTCGAGAGGAATCTTGTGGAATTATTAAAAGAAGGATCGGACGTTACGAAAGGATTGGAAATAGTTCGAGAGGAATCTTGTGGAATTATTAAAAGAAGGATCGGACGTTACTAAAGGATTGGAAGTTAACGAAAAATAAAAAATAGGTTGACTTTCAATTAAATAAGAAAAAGGATGCACAAGATCCATACTTGCGCAATAATTAACTGAGGAACAACGTTAGAAGCCAAATTTACAATAATGCCCTTATTGATTCAGCTATTTACATTCATGCCACCGTTGTTTTTTTTGACTTGCTTCTTTGTGATTGACCCAATAGCAAGACCCAACCCAAATAAAATTCAAAGAGGCAGCCCACTTAACCACTTAATGATACGCCAAAGGCCCAACGATGGAACAATTGTATTTGATTCAATTTATGATATCTTTTTGAATGAGATCAGTGGCGGATCTAGGATTCCGATCAAGCGGTAACGTTTTATAAATAAGCGGTAACGAAATTGAAAAAACGTCAAATTTTTCCAAAATTTACACTAATTTTTCCGACCAAGGGGTAGCGGACGCCACCCCTTACATACATATAGGTCCGCCCCTGAATGAGATTACTGAATACATACGGAGGGAAGAATATATACATCGCAAGACAGAAGTATACGAAGGGTGATTTCAAGAAGAGAAAAAGCTTATTGTTTGCATTCAAGCCTTAGATTCAAGATACGAGTTCGGTTTTGCAAACGTGTTAGTTCTGTTTAATATACTTCGTGTTATTAGACTTTATAAACATGATTTATTATTTATTTAAGACTTGTTTCGCGTCCTTGACTATGGTGCTTGGCTAAAGTTTTTCACTGCTTAGGTTAAAGATGAATATACATGTTTGACTATCGTTCTTGTCGGTTTATGGATTTGATATTTAAATTTAAAGACTTTGGTTTGAATAATTAGTCGTATATGCATACTTTTTCTTGTTTATGTCATTCGTATGTTTCACTTGCGTTCTTGTGGATGTCTTTAGTGTATTAATGCTTGTTAGGTCGTGGACTGTGTGTTCGCGGCTAGTTTGTGATTCATTATGCATGATTTCCCATAGTTTCTATGATCAGGATTTAAATAAAGATAAGTGTTCTTCTAACCGTAATATCCGTAAGATGAGTGGTTGTCAACTAGTCTTGAGTGATAAGTTTTTTAGGTTAGATTCTTCGTGAGAAAATCTCCCAGCTCATGGTCTTTGTTTGCTAGTTGAGTCTAATTAGGAATCCTTACTTATCCTAGATTATAGAGCCGTGAGGAAGATAATAATTAGGATACTTTAATGTTACACTAAGATAAATGTGAGGTAGTCTTATAAAACCGTTAATCAAATAGCTTAATAGATTATCATAAGTGTCTTCTTGAAAAGGGTCGAGGGTCTTGTCCGGTTATCCCTTAAGTTAATATCCAAGGATCTTGGTATCCATAATAATTCCATAACCGTTAGAACGTGTCATTCATGTGTAGGATTCTGACCTAGGTAGTGTCTTTCTCATCATCTGAATACATCTCAAATCTCAGTTCGTGTCTTCTTCAGGTGTAGTTAATTTAGTTAATTTTAATAAATTGCATTAGGTTTGTAAAAAAAAAAAACCCTTAAAACATAAAAACAATTAAGTCGAGTAAGTCTTAGATAAGTTAGTCAAGTCTAGTATTCGTAGTCAGTAGAGTCTCGTGGGTTCGATACTCGGAATTACTTAGGCTATACTGCATTGACCGGTACACTTTCCGGTTATGTGGTATAGGTTTTAGAGAGTCTTAGTTTATAAATTTAAAACTTAGAGTGTCTAGTTTAGGGTTAAATTATTTAGTTTTTATAGACCACTTCAAGCACATCAGGAACAATCCACCATTTGTGGCCAAGTGGTATGAAGACTTAGGTTCTCTAATGTAGACCTAAGTTTAATCCCCACTTGTGTCACTTTGGTGGATAAGTCAATGATAGATAGAGCCTAGCCTCATTGGAGAGGTGTTAGGCGGCCCACGGGTTTTCATCCCACCGTATGTTACGCCCGAGAGTTCTGGTCTTGTGGTGGTACAACGACTATCAAGTGGCACTCGGCGGTATGGTTTCCCTGGGGAACGCCTAAGTCAAACTCTGAAGCCAGCGTGAGCCCAAACAAAAGAACTATGACTCGGAGCATCCACAACGCTAAAGATTGGTCCAAATCTAGACTAGTCTAATGAGCATATCACATCATTTCAAACCACCTTCATTTCAAACTTCACTTTTTTCCAACAACACTAAACCATTTCAAACCACCACCTCATTATCCACATTTTTACGTACTTTTCCTTTTAGTTAAACTATTTACAATCTATATAATTTATTTACTTAATTAAATTATTTAACTTTAATTAAAGTATTAAAAAATAAAATTCAAAAGATAATTTATGTATTATTTGTTTTACTTTCGTTAACTAGTATTTTTATTTAATAATTAATTCTAATAAAATAGTAAAAAGAGTATTTGATTCTTACGATGCCTATTTGTTAAACGACTACTTTTGCAATCGACAGTTTTTCAAACTCCTACTTTTGCAACAATTAGTTTTTACTAGCTATACCTTCAATTCGTATTTCAAGTAACATGTGCACTTCTTAATTTTTGTAAAACTCAAAACTTTAATCACGCATGAAGAAAATCATAAGCACGCATGAATACAAATCATAACAATTCGTGATTATGGTTTTTCTATGTGTGATTATGGTTTTTTTTTTTGTTCATGTGTGATTAGGATTTTAAGTTTTATAACATGCGTAATTTCATATCGTACCATCGCACGTTAAATAATATTATATTTTACATTTTTAATATATATATAGGGTAAGGATACCGTAAAAAGGGCTTAAAGTGTGAGAAGTGTATTATAACACTATATATTATACTATATAACACCATATAAACACTGTATAACAATATGTAACACCATATAATACCATATAACACTATGTAACACTATATAACGTTATATAACAAATATAACACTATACATCTATCATAGACATGCTATCAGACAACCTATAGTGTTATATTTGTTATATAATGATATATAGTGTTACATCGTGTTATATGGTATTATATGGTGTTACATATTGTTATACGGTGTTTATATGGTGTTATATAGTATTATATATAGTGTTATAATACACTTCTCACACTTTGAGCACTTTTTACAGGATCCTCTTCCTATATATATATATATGCATATGTATATTACATATAGGCATGGCCATCCCAGAAAAAAAAAATTGGTCTTGTGCGAGATAAAAAATTTTGGGCTCTATTCATTAATCCATTATGTTTGTTTATTGATTTGGGTCAAGTCATTAATTCATTACACACCAAAACAGTTGGGCTTCTGAATTTGATTGGCAAAAATAATTGGGCTTCGAAATTGTTGGGCTTTATCATTTTTAGTTCATAAATTCAGACCCTTTAAGTTTTTTTTCTTTAAAAACATACAGATTTTGTTTTATATATATATATATATACACACACATATATAAATTAATTATAAATTTTCCGGGCGTTATTTCGATTTGGGCCAGCGCGATCATCCACCCGGCACTTGCTAGGCATATAGGCACTCAAATCTCAAACAACATATATAGTATTTAGTTTTTTTAATGACAACCTTTTATTTTGTGTTGCTACTTATTTAAATTCTAGATCTAGTTTTTCTTCGTCACACAAGAAGGAAACCAATAAAATATATAATATTAAGAGTTCAAAAATTCTTCACATATATTATTAACAATGACTTATAAATGTATTTATTTCAAAGTTGATATTTATTTGATTTGATTAGACCAAGCGGTATCGGGGCCGGCTTAGGCCCGGCGAGGCCCAGCGCCGGTCCCCCACACCGCCCCCCTCGCCCCGTCTCGTCCTTTCCGGCTCCCACCAGACGATCTTCACGGGCCACTCTCCTAACACACACACATCTATATATATATATATATAAATGGGTTCATCCCCCACCCCTAGTTCCATCCCCTCAAAGCCGAGCCTACGTGGAGCTGACGTGGCGGCCCATCCCCTTGGGGATGAGGCTCTCCATACCCTCTAGTGTCACATCATATGTAGGAGGGAAATGTTTTATCTATATTTTATTTATAGTACAATACTAAATGAGGTTAATTTATTTGGTAAAATTGTCTTTTTGACACGGTATTAAATAAAATTTTTAACTAAAGACATTAATAATTTCATATTTTTTTTCAATTCATATAATATACGAGACTGTAATCTATTCTATGTATATTCAACTTCCTTCTAGTGTTCCGAAATCGATACGTATTAGTTAATTTCTGTGTTATAATCACGGAAGCATGTATTACGTGGGGCTTTTTAGTACATGTTCTTTGTTAATCTTTACGTTTTTTACTTGATCAATGTGGTGTTTACTTGGATCACACGTTTCTCAACAGTAATAATTATTTTTCCTTCCAAACAGGAATAACTAAAGACGAAAAAAAACCAAAGTACCGAAAACAAACTAAAAAATAGTTCACATGTGGTTTTCATAATACATTCATATAATCAATCAAAACAATGATAAACAATTAAACTTCCACACACACACTTATTCATTGCAAATTTACTAAAAAACATCATATTATTTTACATGCTTTCAACATGTCTTAGACAAATCAGAACAGGTGCTTAGTCAAAAACTGGTATGCTTTGTGGGTGCCTAAAGAAATTTTCAGGGTCCACTTTGGCCTTGATTCGAATCAACTTTTTAAAATTTTCCCTCTTCCAATACCTCTCGCCCCAAACGCTTGCTTCCTCATAAGTCTCACTTCCAACACCCAAATCAAAATCAATGTAGTTCACATAAGCCTCCCTCGGGTTCTTTGATACGTACGGCTTCAAAAACTTATCAAACCTTCGCAGCCACTCTATCCGTTTGAGTGATGCTGGGGTCGTGTCTGAAGTTTGATCAAGAAAAAACACACCCTTATACAGCTGATACAAAACCCCAGCTCTATGAGGATACGGAATTGCTGTATCCGAGTACTCCTCCATCTTCCCTCCAAAAGTGTATGCAATCAACAACTCTGATCGGTCGTTTTCAAACATCTTTCTCCAAATCTTTCTGAGCCCCTTTTTAGGGATAGGAGTCCTTACATAGTCTAGTTTAGCTTTCCAGTTCCACGTCCTCTGGATGTCAGATTGGTTCGCTATAGCTTCGGTTGGGGTCGAGCTTGTGAATCCCTGACCTGCTAATACAAGGCTTGACTGGACCATGCTCATTTCTTCGCAATTCTCTTGCTTCACCTTGAGCTCAGGGAAGTGTTTGTCTAGCAATGTAAGCAGTGTGTTGATTTTGCCAAGATAAAGTCCTTGAAACAACATTCGTATCGTTTTCTTTGTGGTGTTGCCTATAAATTCACTTGATAGCTGAACTCTTATAAGCAAATCCGGATCCATTTTTGGTGATACAAATTGATGTTTATAAAAAATATCTGTCCCATTTTCTTCAAGTGTTATATTCACTCCAAAAACAGTCACAATCTCCGGCACTGGAACCAACCTCAGCTTCCATGCAAGAACTATTCCAAAGCTGGAAGCACCACCACCGCGAAGCGCCCAAAACAAATCTTCGCCCATCGACTTCCTGTCCAAAATATTTCCACTGACATCCATGAACAGAACATCCAAAACATTATCCGCAGCTAACCCATATTTCCTCACTAGGTTTCCATACCCACCGCCGGTGATGTACCCGCCCACACCCACCGTGGGACAAACACCAGCTGGGAAGTACAAGGTGTTGGTCTTTTGAGAAATACTATAGTAGACTTCACCAAGCAGTGCACCAGCCTGGACCCATGCAGTCTTGTTTCCAACATCCACATCTATAGACTTCATGTTGACAAGATCAAGCATGACAAACGGAACTACAGCAGAAGATGAGACGGCTTCGAAGTCATGTCCTCCTGACCTGATCCTGATCTCATATCCATGTTTCTTGGTGCAGAAAAGAGAGGCTTGGATCTGCGTTTCGTCGATGGGAGTCACAATGACGGATGGTCTAGGGGTGGAGGGTTTGATAAACCTAAGATTGTTTACTCTAGCTTCCCAAATGGACTCGAAAGAAGAGTTGAGGGGGGTGAAAATGAGTTGAGTGGTGAGATTGTTGGTTTTGGATTGGAGACAGCTTATGAAATCTTCAGAATCATCAGGATCAATGGGAGATGAGGCTCCCAATGAAACATAGACACAAAGAGTTTGAAGCAAAAAGAACACAAATTGAGATTTTTTCATGTTTTGATGAGTTTGATGCAATGGAGACAAGTGTATTTATACTGGCAGGAGAGCCTCAAAACGCTACAAAAGACCATGTGATTCTACATTAATATATTTTCAGAAACGGTATAAAAGAAAAGAATTTTATAATAAAGTTTATGGAAAGTTTTGAGGAAAGAAAGTTTTACGACCGTGGAGTATTGTGGGGCGTGGGTTGGGGGTATGGTGCGACACATGGAGTATGGGGCACCCAAGACCAAAAACCAATTTCAAAGGGGTATGGTGGGACGTGGCTGGGGTGGCGTGGAAAAAAAACCAATTTCAAAGGGCTAGTGCTCTTGGCCGATGAGGTACCGCCATGTCATGTGGGTTGCCCCGCCCAACGCCCGGGCTGAAACCCCCGCCCAAGGGGCCATGCCGAAACCCAAACCCACCCAGAGTGGTGACTTGGACGTTTGTACCCAACCCACGCCTCAACCCCGCCCCATAACTCATAGTCTAATCAAAGGTATGGAGCCTAAAAGATAAAAGGATCAAAATTCAATTCATCATTGACTTTTTCCATGTTTATTTTATGGGAAAATTACTAAAATGTTGGTTGACCAAGTGCCTTTGCAATTTTGGCACCTTCATGCGTCCTTGGAACGTCCTCACAGTCTCGGAAGCGTCCGCCTATCATGTTGAAGCGTCCGTTTTCTTTCAAGCCGACACGTGTCCGATGTTGAAGCGTCCGCCTCAGTTTGCTAACGCGTCCGTGAAGCGTCGAAAGCGTCGGCCAAAGACGCAGCTTTGTATATTGTGCAAATACAGAATGATCAAAATTTTTTTATAACTTATAAACATTATAACATTGGATCCCTTATAACATACATGTTAACGGAGTCAAAATTTAACGATATAAACATTTTATTTTTTAGTTATTTTTTTAACTTATAAACATGTTAACGGAGTCAAAAATTTTTATATTAAACACTATTAAACATTAAACACAACATAATAAAAATAAAAACCAAAATAACAACACATAATATTCTAAAACCATATCCTAATAGCCTCCCACTCCGAGACATGTTTGAATTCATGTCCCTCTTCATGACGGTAGTTGATGAGGGCCACGTTCTTCTGATCGTCATCACCAAGGTCCGGCATTTCTGTCTCCACTTTCTAGAAATATCGATCAAAACTCTCACATTCCAACCGCAGGACACGGAACCTGGAGGATAATGCGTCAACGGTCCGGTTGTGGTCCGGACCACGTAGTTGGGCGAAAATCTGTTGAACACGAACCCAGAGCCCACCATGTCCTCGTCGTGGAGGATCGGTCATGGCCTCCTCCCATGCTTCGCACAGAGCAATATCTTCAACATCAGTCTAGGAGTTGGCCATTTTCGGGTCGTTGACGGTGTCGGAGTTATAGTGAAATGGCTGAGAAATGTTTGCAAACTTTGAAAACGGCGGGTGGTGATAAGTGATAAGTGAATGGGGTGAGGGGTTATATAGTGGGGTAAATGTGTGCAACGGTTAAAAAGTTAAACGGCTTTTGAGTTTCCCTTTTTTTTCGTAAATTATTTAAGCGTCGGCCAAGCCTCGGGAAGCGTCGGCCAAGCCTCGGGGGAGCGTCGGTCAAGCCTCGGGAAGCGTCGGCCAAGCCTCGGGGGAGCGTCGGCCAAGCCTCGGAAGCGTCGGCCAAACCTCGGAAACGTACACAGGGACGCATCAAAAAAGTTTATGGTTATGATGCGTCGGTGACTGACGCATATTGGTAACGGAAACGGACGCTTCAACATGTCGGACACGTGTTGACTTGAAAGGAAACAGACGCTTCAACATGATAGTGGGACGCTTCCGAGGCTGTGAGGACATTCCAAAGACACAGGAAGGTTACAAAATTGCAAAGACATTTGGTCAACCAACATTTTGGTAATTTTCCCTTATTTTATTTCACACGACACTACCATTCTATTTTAACCTTTTTATTTGTTTATTTATATTTATATAAGAATGTTTTTCGTGATTAGCATTATTTTATGGGCATGTCTATTCACACACCCATGTTGTCTATCCACACACCCCCCAGTGTCGAGCTGTGGCCAGAGTGCGACGTTTTTTTCCGGTCAACCAGGCAAAAGACTGACAGGTGTCTGACGGGTCTGTTGACCGGACCAAATTGGTCCGGTCAACAGACCCGTCAGACACCCGTCAGTCTTTTGTCTGGTTGACCAGACCAAAACGCCGCGCTCTGGCAACAGCTTGACACTGGTGGGTGTGTGAATAGACAGAGGAGTAGGTGGGGGTGTGTGAATAGCAAGACCCTTATTTTATTTCTTTTAGAAAAGGATGTATTATAGGAACTACAACTTTAAAAGGTCGTTTTAGACTGGTCTAATTAGCATATCACATTATTTCAAAACACTATAATTTCATACCTTACCTTTTTTTATAACACTAAACTATTTCAAACCACTACCTTATTATCTACCTCATTATTTATTTTTCCTTTTAGTTAATCTATTTACTATCTATATAATTTATTTACTTAATTATATTATTTATTTTTATTTAAATATTAAAAAATAAAATTCATAACAAGATAATTTATATTTTATTTTATTTTTTATTACGTAATCTTGTATTTTTATTTAATAATTCATTCAAATAAAATAGTAAAAAAGAATATTTGATTCTTAAGAAGACTCTTTGTCAAATGGCTACTTTTGCAATGACTAATTTCTCATATGACTACTTTTGCAATGGCCAATCTTTCAAACACGTACTTTTGCAACGACTAGTTTTTACCAGCTATAAATTCAATTCTTATTTCAAGTAACATATGTACTTTTGAATTGATAATTCACTACAAAGATTTATAAAAAAAGCAATAAACCCTTTGACCAAAGAAGAAAAAAATGACTCTGGTCAACTTTTGGAAGGACTTATACCATAACAGACAAGTGGCCGGGTCAATTAGATAACCCTTATTTGAAGAACTCCGTCAACGTGTAGAAGAAACCAATTGCTCTTCGTACTCCACTTTGTCAAATTTTCATATTCATATGGTACCATCGCACATTAAAAAATATTGTATTTTACTATATATATATATATATATATATATATATATATATATATATATATATATATATATATATATATATATATATAGGGCAAGGATGTATAGAAAACCCACTTTAATTTAGAAAACCCGGGAAACTCTAACCTCCCGATGTTTTTTTTTTTTAAAAAAATATACACATGTTATATACATGTTTTTAAGGTATTTGGGCAAAAAAAATCAAAAAAGCGCCGAGTAGATATTTAAAAAAAAAATAAACAAGTTTTGGTGTAACACGTGTTACATTCATCTGACATATTTGTAACACGTGTTACACCAAAACTTGTTTATTTTTTTTTAAAATATCTACTCGGCGCTTTTTTGATTTTTTTTGCCCAAATACCTTAAAAACATGTATATAACATGTGTATATTTTTTTTTTAAATTCGGGAGGTTAGAGTTTCCCGGATTTTCTAAATTAAAGTGGGTTTTCTATAGATACTTACATTATATATATATATAATATATATATATATATATATATATATATATTATAAAACATTTCACAAGGGTTCCTGCAAAAGTTAAGTAAATACAAGGTTTTATGTTTGTGGTACAACATTATAATGCATATAAGAGGACAATAAAGTCATTTAGACACATTTCATTTAACTAATAAAAATAATTCCAACCATTTAAACCCAAATTTAAAGAGTTATTAATACCTTGAAGTCGAATAAATAACCCATCATATCAATTCTTCCACAATTATAATACCAGCCATTAAAACCCAATATAAAAGACTTATTAATAGCCTTAAAGTGGAATAACCCATCATATCCCTTCTTCCTCGGATTATGTTAACGCCAAACCAGACAACTTTTCACCTCCCTCTTTTTCACCATATATATTTACATCCTTTCAAAAAAAAAAAAAAAAAAAAAAAACCAGAGTAAGGGTTCAAAGAAGCTCTGTCCCTATCAATTTCCTCTTGACTAACTCGATTGCTGCCACAGGTAACATCTCTAAAAAAGTTTTGAAATCTGTTCATTTGATTTTGTTCGATTTCGGTTTATCAATCATGACTTTGGTCAACCAACATTTTGGTAATTTTCCCTTATTTTATTTCACACGAAACTACCATTCTATTTTAACCTTTTTATTTGTTTATTTATATTTATATAAGAATGTTTTTCGTGATTAGCATTATTTTATGGGCAAGTCTATTCACACACCCATGTTGTCTATCCACACACCCCCCAGTGTCGAGCTGTGGCAAGAGCGCGGCGTTTTTGTCCGGTTAACCAGACAAAAGACTGACGGGTGTTTGACGGGTCTGTTGACCGGACCAAAACGCCGAGCTTTGGCCGCGTTCTGTTCCTGTCAACCAGACAAAAGACTGACACCCGGTCAGTCTTTTGGCTGGTTGACAGGACCAGAACGCAGCCAAAGCTCGGCGTTTTGGTCAGGTCAACAGACCCGTCAGACACCCGTCAGTCTTTTGTCTGGTTGACCAGACCAAAACGCCGCGCTCTAGCCACAGCTCAACACTGGAGGGTGTGTGAATAGACAAAGGGGTAGGTGGGGGTGTGTGAATAGCAAGACCCTTATTTTATTTCATTTAGAAAAGGATGTATTACAGAAACTACAACTTTAAAAGGTGGTTTTAGACTAGTCTAATTAGCATATCACATTATTTCAAGGGTGTACCTATTGGCACACCCATTTGCCTATCTACACACCTTAAAGGTGTTTTTTGTCCTTATATGCACACCCTGCAGTGTCGAACTATGGCCAAAACGCGGCGTTTTGGTCCGGTTAACCAGAAAAAGACTGACAGGTTTCTGACGGGTCTGTTAACCGGACCAAAACGTCGAGCTTTGGCCGCGTTTTGGTCCTGTCAACCAGACAAAAGACTGACACCCGGTCTGGTTGTAGGACCAAAACGGGCCAAAGCTCGGCGTTTTGGTCCGGTCAACAGACCCGTCAGACACCCGTCAGTCTTTATCTGGTTAACCGGACCAAAACGACACGTTTTGGCCACAGTTCGACACTACAGGGTGTGCATATAAGGACAAAAACCACTTTTTTTTGGGTGACTATCTACACACCAAGTGTGTAGATAGTTTGGGCCTTTATTTAAATGTACCTGTCTACACACCATTTTACCTATTTACACACCAAAAAAAGTGTTTTTTGTTCTTATATGCACACCCTGCAGTGTCGAACTGTGTCCAAAACGTGGCGTTTTGGTCCGGTTAACCAGACAAACACTGACGGGTCTGTTGACCGGACCAAAACACCGAGCTTTGGCCGCGTTTTGGTCTTATCAACCAGACAAAAGACTGACACCCGGTCTGGTTGACAGGACCAAAACGCGGCCAAAGCTCAGCGTTTTGGTCCGGTCAACAGACCCGTCAGACACCCGTCAGTCTTTGTCTGGTTAACCGGACCAACACGTTTTGGTCCGGTCAACAGACACGTCAGACACCCGTCAGTCTTTGTCTGGTTAACCGGACCAAAACGCAGTGTTTTGGCCACAGTTCGACATTACAAGGTGTGCATATAAGGACAAAAAACACCTTTTAAGGGTGACTATCTACACACCAACGTTTGGACCTATTTCAAAACACTATAATTTCATACCTTACCTTTTTTTACAACACTAAACTATTTCAAACCACTACCTTATTATCTACCTCATTATTTATTTTTCCTTTTAGTTAATCTATTTACTATCTATATAATTTATTTACTTAATTATATTATTTATTTTTATTTAAATATTAAAAAATAAAATTCATAACAAGATAATTTATGTTTTATTTTATTTTTTATTACGTAATCTTGTATTTTTATTTAATAATTAATTCAAATAAAATAGTAAAAAAGAATATTTGATTCTTAAGAATACTCTTTGTCAAACGGCTACTTTTGCAATGACTAATTTCTCATATGACTACTTTTGCAATGGCCAATCTTTCAAACACGTACTTTTGCAACGACTAGTTTTTACCAGCTATAAATTCAATTCTTATTTCAAGTAACATATGTACTTTTGAATTGATAATTCACTACAAAGATTTATAAAAAAAGCAATAAACCCTTTGACCAAAGAAGAAAAAAATGACTCTGGTCAACTTTTGGAAGGACTTATACCATAACAGACAAGTGGCCGGGTCAATTAGATAACCCTTATTTGAAGAACTCCGTCAACGTGTAGAAGAAACCAATTGCTCTTCGTACTCCACTTTGTCAAATTTTCATATTCATATGGTACCATCGCACATTAAAAAATATTGTATTTTACTATATATATATATATATATATATATATATATATATATATATATATATATATATTATAAAACATTTCACAAGGGTTCCTGCAAAAGTTAAGTAAATACAAGGTTTTATGTTTGTGGTACAACATTATAATGCATATAAGAGGACAATAAAGTCATTTAGACACATTTCATTTAACAAATAAAAATAGTTCCAACCATTTAAACCCAAATTTAAAGAGTTATTAATACCTTGAAGTCGAATAAATAACCCATCATATCAATTCTTCCACAATTATAATACCAGCCATTAAAACCCAATATAAAAGACTTATTAATAGCCTTAAAGTGGAATAACCCATCATATCCCTTCTTCCTCGGATTATGTTAACGCCAAACCAGACAATTTTTCACTTCCCTCTTTTTCACCATATATATTTACATCCTTTCAAAAAAAAAAAAAAAAAACCAGAGTAAGGGTTCAAAGAAGCTCTGTCACTATCAATTTCCTCTTGACTAGCTCGATTGCTGCCACATGTAACATCTCTAAAAAAGTTTTGAAATCTGTTCATTTGATTTTGTTCTTAATTTGTTCGATTTCGGTTTATCAATCATGACTTTGCTTTTTGTTCTATTTCAAAAGTAAACCAGCTTCTTTCATGGACATGATACTTAAGATGGAAACATCTTTGAATAGGTAATCATTTGCTTCTTAAAATAATTTGTGTATTTACAGATGTGCAGTTTTAGGTATGATTCAAACTTGATGAGATTTTACGCATTTGATGTTAACTTCTTATTCTGTTTGTTGGAACGAACGAATGGCTGTTGGGAAGGAAGTATTTAGAGATAATGCTGCCTCTCTATACTTTTTTTTTATATTTATATTGTCATTTTATATATAATATGCCAGTAACTAGCCAATCCTTACATTTTAATTTATGATATAAGTTGTCTTTTGCATCATTAATTTGCTTCTTAATTTTTTAACAATGTTGGTAATGCTTTTTTATTGTGTTTTAAGGTGATGGAGGTGCACATGTTGTTGCAAGGATTTTAAATGGAGAAATGGAAACCAATAATCCCATGTATTTGCTTTAATTAGGTGTTATGTTTTAAGCTACTTATAATAGAAAAAAATCTATGGAGTTGTCTAAATTTGTACATTTTTTCCAAGGATTAGTCAATTTTATTTTAAATACTTTCATTACATTGGTTAAAAATAAAAGTTTATTATGTCCTTATTAATATAAGTTCCCTTTCGAAATAGGCCACGAGCTTTTTTCAGAAACTAGCACTTCAGACAAAAACTTCTAAATAAAAGGAGACATCACGTTTTGGTTTTTTATTACAATTTCCGCTTCCTACATTTATTTAATGTAAAATTACGACTTCTCTAAACATTCTGTTGTGCCATAATGTATATAGAACATAGCCTACTATCATTTAACTATCCGTTGTACTCATGAAGCGTGGGTGCGTTTATAATTTTATATAGATTCATGTCCTATATTGTTATCTTTAATTGGTTTTTTTGTTCGAAATATGTTTCTGCCCGTATTGTAAGCTCCCCTGCAACGTGCGGTTTCCCACTAGTATATATATATATATAGGTACGGGATCAGGAGAGAACGGTGAAAAGTGTGAAAACGGTGAGAACGGATCCTGGCCGGCCACGTGGTATATCGCTCTAAATTATGTGCGGGGGTGCGATTGTCATTGTCCACTTCCCGCTAAATAATGGCGTTATGATTCCGTTGCCAATAAAAAAAATTAAATAGAAATGACATTTTCATCGTTATTCTAGTTTTACATGGCGTTTTTTTTAAATATTTTTTACGAATGGTGTTTATGTTTGAATGGTGTTTTATTGATATCCATCAGATATGGCGTTTTTGTGTTTTTTACTTGTTTTAATTTAGTTTTTTTAACCCCCTTTTTTAATGTTGTTTATGTTTAAATGGTTATTATTTGTTAATTATTCTAATCATGGCGTTTTCATTGATTTGCATAAATATTATCGAAAATCACACAACGAAACATGTAGATGCAATAATCTAAAAATCAAAACACATTAGTCAACATTAGAATTATACAATCCATGGCGTTTAAGCTAATCTACATAATCTGCCATCCTTTGTGTTATTCTCTTGCCCGTTGTATCATACATTTCACGTATTTTCCCCCTAAAGCCAGGAATTTTGTTAAAGATTTTGTCAATCGTGTTCTGATTTCATTTTCGCTATGAAGCAGGATTTTTACAATGTATTTCGCCCTCAGTTCTTTTAGTTGTCTCTGTTGTAGTTGATTTGGGGCATCTTCTTTTGCCAAACCACTTCTCCAACTACCTATATCCCCCATGTATGTTTCCATATGCCTCGTTGCGAAAATCCCACAGTCGATCACGTTAGACGTTGTCCTCCAATCCATCTTTTGTCCGACAATCTCCGCCTTGCTCATGATCTTATGCTTTGGGTGTTTTTTAAGACGAAAGTAGTTTGCAAAAGCAAGGTGCTGCAGTTTCACATTTTTTGCATATATTAGTATGGCGTTTTGTCAACATAGTTCCTACATACAAGGTTTTTAAGATACTTACCAACTTTTCCACCCATCCAGCGTACTTGTCTTCGATACTGAGATCAACCTCTATGGCGCTGTTATCCAATACATCAACTATTTCGTGTTTTATGTTGAAACAGACAACATAGAAATGTCTTGCCCATATTATTGGCACGAAGACCAGTTCATAATCTTTGATGGTTTTATTTTTCTGGTCTCCTTTGAAACGGGCATTTTTCAGAACAGTTTCCATGTTTCTGTTGAATTCTTTGTATCGTAAATTTAATTTCGTCGTTACGTCGTATGCCGGAGTATTATGTAATATTGAGTACCGCATTTTAAACAACAAAACAATTTCCTAGTATAATTTCATGAATAAAATATAGCAAAAGAGTTACCGGCAGTAATTCTGTGCAAAATAACCTTGAGGGTGATTCTGGAGCCTTGTATCTTTCTTCATAGTTCAGGATATGTGCCTAACATAGAATAATTGAGACGTGTGCTTGAAATCCTGGTTTCATGCTCTCACAAATCACCCTCATGTGAAACTTTTCTCCCATCTTGATCACCTCAGTCCTAAAAAAACATCATTTGGCGTTTTAGTTATACAAACTCATTCTATTATAATACATGGCGTTTTGAGCGTTTTTACATGCATATTCAAGTAAACGTGATAAATGGAAAGTTTGGCGTTTTATTTTTGAGAGAAGTTTACATACTCGTATTCGCCGCATCCGGTGAAGATGTATTGTGGCAAGGTTATTTTCATGGTTCGTCCTTGGTTCATGTATAACCACTTGCCTCCTTACATAAGGTGACAAACATACCTTGCTCAATTTTTTATCTCTCTTCTCCTTTTCTCCCAAAGTCTTTTTGTTTTTATTTTCATCTTCTTCATCATCTTTATCAGCTTCTTCATCACCAGGCAGCTCTACAGGGTTTAAAATTGTATTTTCTTGCATCAACTTTGTGATGTCTGGAGTTTTGTCCTCATCACCCTTCTCCTGCACATCTGACCTGTTTAGCGTTTTTTGGTGGTGATGTGTTGATGGGGTTTTTATTTTGGGGTTTATTGGGTGTCTCTTCCTCTTCAAAATTTTCCAAGATGTTTTTCCCAGCTGTAGATGGTGGTTGCTCATATGGCGTTTTATCAAACACTGCACCTTGTTGGTCACCACTTTTGTTTACCATCTCCCCTTCAGTTTTTTTCTAGTTCAGTGATGAACGCCTGACTGTATTGTGTTTCTGTTGGGGGGATGTTTGGTGTCTTATCAAATATAGGCATTTTTGGGGTCTCTTCAGCAGGTTGCAGACGTTTTTTATTGCTTTAATTGCTTCATCCACCATCTTTGAATTATCTAGACCTTCTTTTATATCAATAATTTGTTTTAGATCTTGTCCAGGCAGAGCGATATTCTTTTTAATTATTTTTTCTCCATTGTATCTGGAAATGTGATATTAAAGTGTCATGAAATCACAACTCCATCTCTCAATATCATTTTCGTTTAGATCTTCATCTGATAATATAGCATCCTCATCATCATATATTGGGGCTGTTGTAGTAGTTGAGGGTTCGGCGTTTTGTTCTCCGGCTATATCCCTTTTTTCTACTCTCGTATCCCCTTCTCCTTCTCGTTCTCCTTCTCCTTCTCCATCCCCTTCTCCATCCCCTTCCACTTCCCCTTCATGTTCTCCTTTTCCTTCTCCTTCCCCTTTTCCTTCTCCTTCTCCTCCTCCTTCATTTTCAAGTTCACTGGCGTTTTCATCAATTGTTTCCACTTCAATGGCGTTTTCTATTCCAGCCATCTCCTTCTCCCTTTCTTCTTCATTTTCACCTCCTCCTTCTCCTTTTCCTTCATTTTCAACTTAATTGGCGTTTTCATCAACTGTTTGCACTTCAATGACGTTTTCTTTTCCAGCCATTTCCTTCTCCCCTTCTTCTTCATTTTCACCTCCTTGTACCACCGTATTTTCAACCTCAGTTTCATATTTACCTTGTTCTCTTTCAGCTGGCACTTCCTTGGCGTTTTCATCAACAAATTTTGAGATGTTCTACAACAATGTCAGATATTGTGAGTATTTAATGTGTACTAGGAGGCTGTTTGGGTATTCAGTCTTTGAGTGTTTTAACAATGTGCTCATTTTATTGTAACAGTCTTCTAATTCTTTGTATGCCCCATCCAATTTATCAGCCATTTCCTGTTAAATTAAAAATAAGGATTTTGTTGATTATGGCGTTCTGTGGTTTTTACTAAATTTATTATTTGAACAACATACCTCTTCAGTTTCATTGTTTTGTTCTTCTTCATCGGCAAAAATGTTGTCATACTGTGTTACTCCTCTGACAAGAGCATGGTTCCCTGATGCAGAAACTTCAAACATTTTTTCCCGGCTTTCTTTATCCTCATTCACCATCCTTTGAAGCGAAGCCTCTTCATCCTCATTATCTTCATTCTCATTCTCATCATTGATATGCATGGCGTTTTGCACAACATGGTGGAGCCCAACATAATCATAATGATCATCATGATCAAAACCATCATCATCATCATCAAACTCATCATCATCCTTATCAGCATGGTCATCAACATTGTCAACATCATCTTCATCTTCATTCTCAACATCATCACCATCAGCTTCATCATCAACAACAACCTGCATTTTTCTTGTTATTTTTTAGGTGTTTTCCTTCCTTAGCCTTTTTAACTGTTTTCCTTTTTACTTCATTTCCAACAAGGCGTTTTGCCATTGCACACTCAAACAAGTCAAGAGTATCTGTTGTAACCTACTCAATTGGGTATCCTTCTTTTCGGTCCCATTTTTTTCTATTGCAAGCATCGTTCACCAATGCAAGCTGTAACAAAATAGATTTTTCAAATGACAGATATTTTTGGCGTTTTAATGACACACAAATGCTATATGTTATATAGGGAAATTTTATTCTTACCGCAAGTATGATCAACGGCCCTTTGTAATGCTTTGTTGGAGACCATGCGGTTTTGGCATGTTGCAAGCACTGGATGATATAACCACACCAGTTCATTTGGTTTATTTGAACATCTGGTGTAACATTGTGCAAAAACAGTTTGTTGAAGACTGCATTATCACTTGCATGCCCCATTATAGTGAAGAATGCTACAAGGAAATTTAGGCAGAAGTCTCTCCCGAAGCCATGCATCACAGGAAAAATGTCATTAAAGTAAAGCTTCACAGTTGGTCTGTTAACCCAGTCAAACCCTTCGAATTGTGCTTTCCACTCAGCTACCACCTGGTCTTTAGTTGTTGGTCTTTTTTTCATGTTTACATGCACCCTTCCATTCGGTAGACCCGTTAAAGAGTTTATCAATTCTTCATTCATATGTACAGTATGGTTGCCAACGTTTAGGGTGTTTGTCTTTTCATTGTAATTTTCAACCAACCAGTACCCAAGCATTGTCGATACGATGTCTATTTTCAACTTTAGTGTAGCACCAAACCCCATTTGGTGTACTGCCTGTCTTTGATTTTGGTTTAGATTCATAAACCAACCAGTCAAGTTTGTAGGTTTTATTCTTGACAAAACCCTAGCCCCACTGAACTCATAATATGGTTCTTCCTCAACCTCAACATTCTAACTTAAAGCCTTCCTCTTATTGGCGTTCTGGGCCTTACCAGTGTGGACATTTATTCTCAATCTCAACCTCTCTTCGCCTATAAAAAATGATTTCATGGCGTTTTATTTTATGGCATTTAATAACACAAATGATACAAGTATGGCGTTTCATAAATTAATCACAGATGATAGATGTCGAATAAGACAATAACAGATGATACATGGCGTTTATAACACAAACCATACATGTTTTGGCGTTTAGTAACAAAGCTATCAAAACGATACATGTTTTGGCGTTTAGTAACACACGAATGATATATGTTTTTTCAACAAGACAATGACATATATGTAAAATTTCGTTCTCATACATTGTTAAACAAACGATACAAATTTTGGCATTTTGTCAACAAAGTATCAAAGTGTATTTACAACATCACGAAAAGTAACATTCTGTACCATGTCCTCTTGTTGTCTTCTTTCGTTGCTCGTTGGTTTTTGGCGTTTTGGAGCAGATGACCCTTCCCCTTCCACACTCGTAGAAACTGCAAATTTATTGTTAAAATTAGAATGCCAAAAGCAGCATAAACTAGCGCATTGTAAATCGAAGTTAACTCACTATGTTTTTTGCCTCTGGATCTGGTTTGATCTTTCGACACCATAGTTTTTGTTGTTTCGCGTTTTCTAGGGATTTCGCGTTTTACGTTGGTTTTTGGGGAGGTTTCTCTGGGAAGTATATATGTTTCGGTCACGCTTTGATGTGTTTTGTAGATGAACACTTACCTTTTTGCCCTTATGGAAGCGCGCCCACTTTAAAAAGTTTATGTTATTTACACAAAACGCCACCGCACCATCTAGTCCATAGATTGTTTTGATCTGACGATCCATAATCGTTCTCACCGTTCTCACACTTTCACCCGTTTTCTCTAAATCCTGACCCTATATATAACATCTCAGACGTTCCATTAAACACACCAAACCCAAAATGCCATAATTAATATATACCATTCATCTTAGAAACGCCAAAAAACCCAAACATCAAAGATTCCTAAAAAAACGTTATTTTTTAAATTCAGTTTGGTTGTCGGTAATGTTTCGCTCAATGTGATGGACAAAATCCTTAAGTGAGGATATTGTCCATCTCATTGAGTAAAATCTCATTAAGTTTATCCTCAACTTCCATCCAATTTATAAACGCCAAAACATACATAAACCACAAAATTGCAAAAAAAAACGTCATTTCTTGGAGATTCAGTTTTCTTCTCAATAAAGTTTAGTTGTATGGGGTAGACAACATTGTTAGACATCTTCCTTAACTAAGGATTAACAATGTTGTCCATCTCATACAGCAAAACATTATTGAGTTTAGCATGACCAAAATTAGAGGTTTAAGGTACTTTTATTTAGTGGCGTTCTTTTTCTCGGTAAAATGCCAAAAAATAAAAAAATCAAACATCGTTCCTTAGATATTCAATATTGTTCTACGCGAAGTTTCGGCGAATGGATTGTTAGCTGAGGGGTGTAACTCCATAACATTTTGCTGCATGAGATGGACAAATCTTCAAGAAAAAGAGGCTGATGTCAGACTTATGTCATTTTCTGTGCTTTGTTCTTGATGAATATTATAATGGCATGAAGAGACGTATGACACTGATGAGTGAGTTGAAGATAAAGATGAAGATAAAGATAAACTTCAAACAAAAAACTCATGTCATTTGTGCTTTCAAACGGCGATAAAAAAAGCTACTTCAAAAACAAAAAAATAAAATGAATCATACGAAAGTCGAAACAGCCAGTTAAGATGTTTCAAAAAAAGAAAGAGACTGGTGACAGTGAAGATTTAGAAGACCAATTGTTTATATATATTTTTTTAGTTTTCTTTCAGTTGATTGTTATATAATAACAACGCCATATAAAATAAAAACACCACACAGACAAATGCTTGTTAAAACGCCATCATGCCATAAAACGCCTCAAAACTGTCAAACTATAATAAAATTACTTTGAACAAGTATTATAAAAAACTCAAAAAATAAAAAAATAATATAAAAAACAAGGTACAAAACAACATTTATTATATTAAAAAAAACGCCAAACTTGAAAGATAGGACGTGTTACAGACTTCAGAGATAAAGCTTATCAAAAACAGTAATTACAAACAGTAAACTAAAACGACGAATACGTTATTATAATAATACCCTGCATAATAAAACGACGAATACTTTATTATAATAATACCCCGCATAAACTACGCGCCAAAGACATCCTGTAAAATGATACCTCTCAGCAACTTCTATTTGATCACACCAAAAAACAAACGCCAATGTTCCTAAAATACCACTCCTTGTAAAACGCCAAAAATTTAAAAAAATCAAAGATGGCTAACATGCTTTATTGCATATTCAATATTGTTCTGCGTGAAGTTTCACTAAATGGATTGTTAGGTGAGGGGAGTAACTCAGTAAAGATTTTGCTGCATGAGATGGACAAATCTTCAAGAAAAAGATGCTGAAGACAGTCACATGTCATTTTGTGTTCTTTGTCCTTGAAGAAGGCTTGGATGAGGAGAAGAGATCAATGACACTGAATAGTGGGATGATCATAAAGATGAAGATAAAGTTGAAGAGCAAAGCGAAAAAAAACCCACCCACACGTCAGCATCCACAAAAGCCACTTCAACAAACGAACAAACAAAATAATCAGACCGGTGGGTTTGTTATGTTTTACATAAAAACGTCATATATTTGGTGACAGTTCTTGTAGTATTAAAGAAGATAGAGACTGATGACAGTGACGATTGTGAAGAGAGATCCGATTAGGATTTTTAATTTATTTTTTTCGCTTCTATTTTTTTCCCCTGTGGTTGTAATATAATTTTCCACTTGTAAAACGCCAAAAATATATAAACAATAATAGAAAAATGGTCCATCTTCTCTAAAAATGCCATTGAAAAAAAAAAACAAACAATGGGCCATCATCCTAAAAAGTCCCGACCATACGTATAGATGAAGCCATTCAGAGAGATATTTGGCCCCTTGGGGTTAGAATGGCCGACGATTTGGAAACGCCATAAACGCCAAAAATATTATCTATCTGAAACAAAAAGATTAATACAATGAGACCATTAAAACGCCAGGTAATTATTAAATTTGGTTAACGCCAAAAAATCTTAAACGCCAAAAATGAAGCAGTATTGTGACACCGAATTGGAAAAGCGGAAGATAAAATGACAAAAAAGCCCCTACGCCCTAATTATATCACGCGCCACGTGTTGGGCCGGGATGCGTTCTCACCGTTCTCACACTTTAGGGCGTTTTCTCCTGATCCCGTACCTATATGTGTGTATATATATATATATATAGGACAAAGATCCGTTAGGAACCACCCTTTATTGCGAGAACCGCGAGAACCAATGTGAACACAACCAAAAATGCCTAAAAATAGCTAAAAAACACACAATTTTTTTTTAATATTTTTTATAAAAAAATCGCTACTTTTAGTAGATTTTTTTTTTTTCATATTTAAAAAAAATAAAAATTTTTGGCTACTAAAAGTAGCGATTTTAACATAAAAAATATTAAAAAAAAAAATTTAGATTTATTTTTACATTTTTTTAGGTTTTTTGGGGGTTTAGTTTTTAGCATTTTAGCTTGGTGGGATGGGGGGTGGGGGTGGGGGGGGGGGGGGTTTATGTTTTTGGGGGGTGGGGGAGGGGGGTTTAGGTTTTTAGGGGGGGGGGGTGGGGTGGGGGGGGGTTAGGTTTTTTTTAAGGTTTTTTGGGGGTTTTAGTTTTTAGCATTTAGCTTGGGGGGGGGGGGGGGATTAGGTTTTTTTTTGGGGGTGGGGGGGTTTAGGTTTTGGGGGGGGGGGGGCGGGTTAGGTTTTTTTTAGCTATTTTAGGTTGTGTTCACATTGGTTCTCGCGGTTCTCGCAATAAAGGTGGTTCTCGAATGAACCTTACCCTACATATATATATATATATATATATATATATATATAGGGGATCGCTAGAATGAGAACCACCACGAGTTATGAGAACCACGAGAACCGCGCCCCGCGGGTGGCCGTCGGCGACGAAATTTTTTTTACACCTAGATCCGTATATTTTAGCGGGGGGTTTAAATTTTCGGTTCAAACGGCGCGCCCGAGGGGGTAGTTTTTTACGCCCAAAGTTTGGGTTTTTTTAATTTTTCTTTTTTTTTACCAAACTTTGGGCGTAAAAAACTACCCCCTCGGGCGCGCCGTTTGAACCGAAAATTTAAACCCCCCGCTAAAATATACGGATCTAGGTGTAAAAAAAATTTCGTCGCCGACGGCCACCCGCGGGGCGCGGTTCTCGTGGTTCTCATAACTCGTGGTGGTTCTCATTCTAGCGGCTCCCTATATATATATATATATATATATATATATATATATATAAAGGGTAGGGTTATTGTGAAAATGGTGTGTTTTGTGAGAAGTGTAGAAATGAATCTACACCATTTGATCTATAATCTAACGGTTGGGATTATAATGGTAAAATTGTAAATAGTGTTTAGCATTAAAATAATTAATTTTCTATATTAGGGGTATAAAGGTAAATTTAACATTTTTTTTAATTTAGAAACCCACATGCAATGCATATGCAAGTTCCCCCCTTCTTTTTTAAACATCAATAACTTTTTATACGTAACTTTTTTTTTATAAAAAAATACACTATAATAACGAGTGTTTTTTATCTTTAATATGAGTACCATATTGTTATACTTATATAGAGAAAAAAATTACGTTTCGATTGGATGTTTAAGTCAATGGTGTTTCGTCTATGTTCATACAATGGTGTTTTAATTGTATTGTGATTCAAGGCGTTCTGTTTTCCAGTAAAACACTGGTGCGTGTCGAAATAAGTATTTATAAATGTAATTGTTGTTGGAATGGTAACTAGGATTATGAACCTCGTTAATGAGTAAATAGGATTTTAACCTAAAAGAATAGATTTTGGCCATAATAATATAAACATCCAAACATGAGGGGTTAATTTGGAATGAATGGAAAGATAAAATATTAAAATAAAATTAAAAACCCCAAACACACACCTGGGCGTGTGTGGGTGTTCGACCAGAGAAGAAGGAAGAAGGGGGAAACTTCTCTCAAACCCTAAATCAATAAATTGGATGGATATTGGCTTTAGACAAGGTATGCTTTAATTTTCAATTTTGGTGAGCAACCATGAAGTGGGTATTGATGAAAAAGTGAGTTTGATCTAAATTAGGATGAATGCTTGCTAATGTTATCATGTTTAAGTTGAATCATGGCTGAATTTTAGTTATCTTAGTGATTTAGAATGAAACCCATGTGTATGAGTATGAGAATGATTATGATGAACATGTGAATGTTGATAATTTTGATTATGTTGATACACAAGATGTTATGTGGTAGGTTTTGATAGTAACATGTTGTAGAATTGATGACAATGTGATCTTGTTTGAATAAAATGGTTCATGAGGTGAATATGGGAAGAATATGCTTAAATTACTTGTACTATGTGCTTAGAAAGTAGTATGTACACCAAGTGTATGATGAAATGTCTAAGTGAAGTTAGAAGGAAAATTTTTATGCAAGAACTATTGTGTTATGCACTAGCTATGTACACCAAGTGTATGATTAAATGTCTAAGTGAAGTTAGAAGGTAAAATTTTATGAAAGAACTATTGTCTTATGCACTAGCTAATTTATGTGTTGTTTATAATGGCAATGAAGTATGATAATACATGTCTTATTTATACGCTAATAGACTAACAGAAGTCAAACATTGCATGATTTGAAAGCCGAATGAATGAGTGTATGTATGCTAATTGTGTTATGAATTTGATGACATGTACGGATAGGAGTCATGTCAACATGGACACAAGCATGGAAGCACAACGGGTCAAAGGTAAACACGGAAGCTATGCGTGAACTCGGACGCACGAGGTAAGTAAACTCCCGGACTCTCTCTTTAGTTGTAAAAGAGATTAAGTGTATAATAATTGTTAGAAGTTATGTTGAAATGAATTATTAATGATGATATCAAGTAGGTAGTATTAAGTAAGTGATTTCCGAATCACTTCTTAGTTTATTTAGGCAAAGTTATATGCTAGTTACTTAAGAATGATAATTGAAGTTTAACAAGGTTTGGTTATATAGAAGTGAAGGTTTTCGCTAGGTAGACCTAACGGGTCAAAATGAGGATTTATTTCATTACGGAATGATTTGCATAAGTAATGACAACGGTATTATAACCGGGTAATGGGTAGAATTTCTTATAAGTGCGCTAACCGAGAAATAGGGACGCGGGTTAATGACAAAGGACATGGGTTGTGTTATGGCTAATGGGAACAATTTCGTGTAAGGAAATTGTGCTAATAAAGTTCAATTATGTAAAATTGATTAAGATGAATAAGTTTAGGGCATACAGGGAATCGGGTTCATAAACCCCATGTACGGAACTTTGGATAATGTAAAAGTGTTATAGTTATAATGTCATGTGAGTTTTGAGTATAAACATACGAGTTGTTTGATAAAAACATGAACTGGTCGAAAAATTCGTAAATGAATATTAAGCAGAAAGCATATAAGTTAAGAACTTCCTTAGTCCGGATGTTAGATTTTGACTCCATATGATAGAGGACCAAAATATGGTCATGTAGGAAGAAACGGGAGGTTAAACGGTCAATCTGGTTGAAAGTTATGCATGTTTTTGTGTTTATTATGTTGAGAATATAGAGCTGGGCAAATGCAGCTCAAGAAAAACTAACAATCTGTCGAAACATGCCCGTCGCGCTACGCGACCGCAAACAGGTAACAATGTCGCGCCACGCGACACATGTCGCGGCCCGCGACAAAGTGAGCTAAGTGTCTCGCGGCACGCGAGAGACCACTGAACTAGCAAAAATCTTTATTTTTTGTTTGTTTTGGTCATGGAACTTGTTTTAAACGGTTTTTAAGGCTTCATAACTAATACTTAAGTTGGTTTGGAATATAAGTGAATGTTATGGGTCTCCGGATAGTATAAGTATGGTTTTAGCTATGTGTTATTGAAGGAAACTTATAGGCAAAAGCGTCTAGGAATGAGTAAGTATGTATGTTAATACGTGTAAGTCTTAATTATACGGAAAGATGTGATTATGACATGATAGTACAAGTATATGATAATAAAAGTGGTAAGCAAGGGCTCATAGGTATGTATGCGTGTATAAATGTATGCATATACGTTGGTGTATATGATTGTATGTACGTATGTAGGAATGTATGCATGTATGAATGTAAGTTGCTATATATGTATGTAGGTATGCCATCAATACGTTAGAGTATTGACGATTACTAACAATGTGCTTGAGATTAGAATGTAATGCAGGAATGAGAACGTCGGGTTCATGTGGAATTGAAGCCGAACTTGGAACAAGAGAATTCGAGAGGATAGTCGAATGAATCAAAGTTTATATTGTCGAATGTTATACGATTTTTAATTATATGAGAATAATGTTGTACGATGTTGTCAATGACTAATGGTTAAATTGAATGTGATGTCCACAGGTACTACATGAATTTCTTCTACCACTAACGATGATAAGCGGACGAAGATCGAGTCAAAGAGCAAGGATTGTACGAAAAGAACGGTCACATAGTTTGAATTATGTATTGCTTTGAAGCGTTAATTAAGTGCGAATGTTGTAAATTCCTTCTAGAAAACACTTGACATTTTGTAATTGAGCCTTCACGTAAGTGATGTAGCTAATAAAGAAAGAAATTTTAAGACTCGTATTTCGACTGCGTCATTTTCAAGATAAAACGTGTTAGGGTCTTACAATGAACCAATGTGAGACCGTCTACTACCTCATCAGACATGATCCCAAGGGCATGGGCTAGTTGAGTCACATACTCTCCCCCGTGGATCTCGCTACTTGTGGACCTCCCCTCACTGTTTAAGAAAAAATCAGCCATTCGTGCGGCCAGGTTTACGTGCACTCCATTCACAATAGAATACAAGAAAAGTACAACCGGAGTGGGACAGTTCCTGAAACTGTCCATGCGTCCATAGATCGTGTGGCTCATAACCTGATGAAGAACCCTCAGAACTAGGTCCCGTAGCCTTGAAGCTTTAGACTTCCTAGCCTCGTATGGTGGCCCGATTGCCACTTGAGCCCAAAAGTCGGCTCTTTCTTAGTCATTGTTGAATTTGTAAATGTTGGTAAAAAGCTCGGTATTTACTTCTTCATCAGTGTATATGCCAAGTTCCTCTCGAGCTTTGCAACTAACCACTTGTGTCGTTTCCCGCCTAGTCTAAACTGTACCATCTTTGTATGTTTAAAATCTGGATTATCGCTTCACGGTTTGTCGTATGCATAGGAAGCGAAAAATTTCAATGTAAGTTCAAGGTACACGGGTTGTTGAATGTTTAACAATGGTTGTTGAATGTTTAACAACCTAGACATTGGGAAGGAGATCATTTCAGATCATCTTTCCGATTGGTTCAGGGCTGTCATGACAGCCTAACTCAGTCTTCGTGGTTCACCAATCTGTCCCCTACGATTCCATAATGCTTGCATCTTGTTAATGCAAGGTGGATCCTTGGATTTGTTGGGGTCGAATTGGATAAAATGATGGTTCATCTGCATGCAGGAATATAGTAAAATGAGAGCAGATTATAACATTTCAAGTGCTGTCATCAGAACAGTGATTCGATGACATTTTGATGTTGTTTCAGCAAGTGCACGGGCGTGCGGCCAAAGTGCACTGCCGTGTGTCTCCGAGTATAATGGTCGATCAGATTCTGAAATTGGGTCTGCACTACCGTGCAGAACGGTGCATGACTGTGCATCTCGGAATCATTGTTCTGATCACTCATTTGGCTGTGTTATCGAGTCGGCACTACCATCCCGGTCAAGTGAATGACCATGCACGATAGCAAATCTTGAAAAATCACTACCATTCACTGATTTCAACCTTTCTAACACAAATCACAACATCTTTTCTCTGAATGGACTTTGAATCAGTGACTAGAACATACAATTAACACCTAACATTCAAGAACTCGGGTTTGATTTGAGTTTATGAAGAAAACCCCAAAAGTTCTTGAGTAAAAACCCCAAATCTACAACTACAACTAGATTAAAAGTGAAAAACAAGCAGGAAATCATACCCTTGATCGAAGATTGGAGTTAGATTCTTGCGAAAATTGGTTGGTTTTAGGAGTGGGTGAGCCAAGAACGGTTGTGCGGCTACTAGGGTTCGAAATATTTAAAGGTTTTTACTGCAAAAGTCGATTTTATACCCTAATTTTACTGTTGCTAAAAAGCCATACAAGGTCGTGCGCATCAACCTGTGCACTGTGATTCGCAACGTGGTGCCGCAGTGCACAGTAGTGCATGTTCGACGACTACCTTATGCACGTTGTTCTTGGTCAGATGTATTTATGAAGTGCAAGGTCGTGCGGATCAGGTGTACATTCGTGCGTCATCTATACATTCTGCTGACAGAAGTAACAGAATGCTCTCAACTCCGCTTTCTCAATATATTTCACCATTTTTTCAACGTTTTACATGTTTTAACTTTAAACCAACTTTAGAACTTCCTGAGACATGAATCAAACTTGTTCAAACCTACTAAAAACAGAAAACGTTAACGAAAAAGGAAATAAATGCGATAAATTAAATATTTACAAAAATACCCTTAGCGTGTGAAACATGCTCGCTAAAGTTTTTCAGTGAGTTGATAGCTAGACTCCTTTCCCCATACTTGTTACATGTGCGAGGCACTAAAATGCCCTTTCGGATTTGGCTCCGTGTTACCTGGAATACCACCCGGAGGCCTTTCAGACAACATCTTAGCTAACTGGCCAACCTGATTTTCAATGGTCTTGATGGAAGCTTTCTGACTCCTTATCTCCCCTTCTTGGGCCAAGAAACGCTCCTCATGTTGCTGGTAGCGGTTCTCGGCTATCTGATTAGCATAATTGAAGTTTCCTAACAGTTGTGCCATCATTTCCTCTAGCTTAGAGTTACTTTGAGAGGCGTGAGGCTGGGAACTGCCCCCGGAGCCTTAATGATGGTAATGTGGCTGAAAGGACTGACCTTGAGATTGGTAAGGCTGTCCTTGAGGCTGCTATGGAGCGGGGGCATGCTAAGCGTATTTGAGTGGGTTTTGGTTCCTAGAACCGGATTTCCACCCAAAGTTTGGGTGATTCTTCCACCTAGGATTGTACGTGTTGCTATAGGGGTTATTTTGAGGCCTCATTTGATTGCCCAGATAGTCCATCTCCTCGTGGCCTGTAAACATAACACCTTGCTCATAAGTACCTGGCTTGTGCAAAACTCCACACTTCTCACATGATGATTGGATCCGCGAAACGTTTTGAGATTGATCAAATCTTGCTGCCAAAACACCAATCAGCGCAGTAAGAACCGTATATGTATCAACAGCATGAACTCCAGGAATGGATGATGCCTTAGTTTGCACTCCATTGTGATGAGAACTCGACTTCCAAGTAGCTTTCTCAATAATCGCGTAGGCATCATTTGGTGTCTTCGTTCCAAGATCGCCTCCTGCATACACGTCCAAACGCTCTTGTAAGTCGTAATTGAGTCCCTGGTAGAAAGTCAGTACAAGCTGCCTTTTAGACAACCCATGATGTGGGACATCAATTAGAAGATCTCTAAATCTCTCCCAAGCTGTGTGTAGAGATTCTCCATCATCCTGCTTGAATGTCATGATACGGTTCTTCAACTTAGCTGTCTTTTCCGGAGGAAAATATTTCTTCATGAATAGCTCTGCCATCTCGTCCCAGGTCGTGATGGATCCTGCCGGAAGTGACAAAAGCCAAGATCGGGATTTGTCTCGCAATGAAACGGAAAGAGCCGCAAATGGACTGCGTCCTCAAAAACGTCTCGTATTTTCATCTTATACTTATTACTCATTGCAAGGAGAGGATGTTAAACACTTAACTTCCATTTTCATAAAGTTTAAGCTTTCGCAGAGTTGTTGACATTTTTACAGAAGATCAAAGTGGTTGGCCAACTCTCCAAAGTTTTTGGGCTTGTCTCCAGTTTTTGGACTTGTCCCCAGTTAAGGTATATTATACCATCTAAGGTTTAAATGTTTTCACCTTTAACACGAATTGGGTTTTGACACCCCGCCTGTAGCGCACGTTTATCCAAATATGGTTCGAGGCAATGGGACCAGTACACGCTTAGTGGCTGACAATTTCATTGCTGTTGGACATATGTAGGATCTCAAGTATAATGGTAGACGTACCATACATCTGGTATCCTAAGGTTTCTAATGTTTTCATGTTAGTTAAGGTTTTGACATTTTCATGTCACTTACATTGGGAAAGTCGCCAGTTTAGGCCAGACCCCAGTATACACCTGTTTATTTGGGCTTGTCCCTAGTTTATTTGGGCTTGTCCCCAGTTTATTTGGGCTTGTCCCTAGTTTGTTTGGGCTTATCCC
Source organism: Helianthus tuberosus (assembly GCA_030545235.1). Lineage (NCBI taxonomy): Eukaryota > Viridiplantae > Streptophyta > Magnoliopsida > Asterales > Asteraceae > Helianthus > Helianthus tuberosus. The sequence continues at coordinate 8,581,174 of CM060384.1, read as the reverse complement.
CAGTTTATTTGGGCTCGTCCCTAGTTGTTATGGGTTTATCCCCAGATTGTTTAGCTTAGTCCCAAGTTCATTTTTTAAAGGATCTTAGAGCTTTAAAGGTTTGCAAGTTCTGACAATAAGGATCCTGGATCCTTAAAACTTTAACTAATTTTCATAGTTTGATTGCTCATTAATAACTTGTAAGGATATAGAATCCTAACTTGGATTCTCTGGTATGTTTTATCCTTGACTTGATTTATGTTACAAATTACTTTTTATCCTTTCCAGTTAAGGATTTATGATCCATATTCATTGAGACAAATGAAGTTTTCTACTAAACTTAACATCATCAAACTTTTAACAACTTATGATTCTATAAATTTTTGATGATGATATACTTGAATATGGAAAAATAAGCATAATAATAATAAAAGAGACTTTAAGGATAAACATACGACACCAAACATAGCTAAAAGTTTACTATTATTAAACCCATCATTATATACCAAAATTGTCTGACCTGGATTTCACTAGCAAAACCGTGGACCATCCACCCAGGCCGAACAGGGCTATCTAATAGTTATAATGTTTGTGCAGAAATTAAAGTGCAGGAAATTAAGAGGGCAGGATAACAAAGGCTTCATCCCCCAAACAGAGGATCCCTCCACCTTTTGTCATCCTACATATTGTCTAAAGGATCAGTGATACATAAACCTAAGAGCTATTGTTTTAAGTTATTACAGACCAAATTGTTCAGAATTAAAAAACATCATGAACCACAAAAAAACATTAAAAATGGGCTTAGACCTAGGCATTAACATCCTTCATTGACCATTGGCGCAGCATTAACACCTGCTGCAGCATCACGACCAGCTTCATCACCAGCACCATCCTTCTGCTCCTTAGCTCCATTCGTTCCAGCCTCCAGAGTCAGCACCTGATCCACATCAGCTTCACCAATAAGGTTGAGGAGAGCCAACTTCCATCCTTCCACATTCCAAGCAAAGCGATCGAATGCAGGATCCATAGCTTCTTCAGCCATCTTGATCCTAGCCTGAATAACGGTGCGGGCGGCACAGACTTTAGCTTCCTCAGCAGCCTCCAATTCAACTTTGTTGGCTTCTATCTCTGCCACCATTATCTTCTTCTCAAGGCCATTGACCTCTTTTTCCAGCTGGGATATCTTTTTATCCTTGGCACAGGCTATGGTACGGAGATCAGCCAGCTTCTCCTCTGCCTCAGCAAGGTTCTTATCTTGGAGAGCTTGAATGCAGACAAACCCCTACAGGTTACAAGAATAATAGTTCAGGATCAGTAATCCTTAGCGGCAGACAGAAAATAATTATGAGGATCCAGGATCCTTACCTCGGTGATGAATTCATGGAATTGGCGCTCAATCTGGAAGGCATCTCAGTGGAATCAGCCGGCTTCTTCCTCTTAGAACTAGTTCTGGTACGAGTGGACATGGTCTTAGGATCCGATTGGCTTGGGCCTCTGGCCAGCTCCTTCTTGAGTGATCGAGGAGATATCAGGCTATCTATATTACTAGGGTCGAACTTAGATGCAGATTTGGATGCAGACTTGTGAGTACCTGTTCAGCCAAAATAAAGTTAAGTATCTATGATCCTTAACTTTATTTCATTTTTTTAAATATTTTCTCAGTAACTAATACTTACTTGACATTGTTAAGGAGGTGGATGACGTATCTGCGAGATCCTTAGCCTTTGCTTTGAATGTCTTGACAGTAGAATCTAAGGCCCAAAATGCAGCAAGCCTCTGATCAGTTCCAGGTTTTTCAGCCAGGGAAGAAAAATTGCTCATTACACAAATAAACAAGACATGATAAGTTATCCTCAAAAAGGAAAAAATGAAACTTCCTACAATTCTATCCTAAGGATCCTATATCCTACCCTTCAAAACCCACTTCTTTGGAAGAGTATTCCCTAAAGGAATAGTGTCTCTTCTCACGAAGAAGAACTGGTTTCTCCAGCAGGTGTCGTTCTTAGTGGTTTTGTGGAGTGGGAGTGGTTGCTGAGGCTTAGCCTTGAATAAGAATCTGTGGGATCCATGAGAAACAAGGTTGTACAGATGTGACAGTTCCAAAAGATTGAAATCCAATCCTTCATCCCTGATCATTTGTTCAAGAGTATATAACACCCTCCACAACATTGGCATGGCCTGATTATAACACAGACCAGTCAACGTGAAAAAGCGTTGGGTAAACTCGGGGAAAGGATAAGAATAACCAATCTGGAATAGAGCTACCGGAAAGGAAACCCAAGTAGAGGATGCAGAATCACTCTTAAGTGAAGAGCAAACGAACGAAACACCGTTCCCGAAGGGAAACGAGTGTAAAACTGATTGACTTCAAGATCAGTGAATCTGCAAAGTTCTGAAGTTGTCTTCAGCAACTCTTGTCTTTTCGGTGGGCTATCAGGATCGTGATCCTTATTCGGGGATGATCGGGTGACCATTTTAGTCATGGTTTTGCTGTGGAAGATGAAGAATTACAAAGAAAGCAAAAGGATTTTCGGAGAATAGAAGAATACCTGATTGTGCTCTGGAATGGAGATTTTAAAAGGATCTTCTGATCTTTAAATGAATACTGGCTCTTATCTCTATCCTATATATTCGCAATGATAAGCTATTACGATCCCATCAGTGACGTCATGAATATTGCAACGGCTAGTTAGGATCGTAATGGCTAGTCCATGTTAAATGGAAATATGGCAGATTTAATTATCCAAATAATCAGCCATATTTGGGGGCAATTGTTAGGGGTTAATTTTTATAACTATGGATCACATATCCTTAGATTGGCCTGGATCACTGATCCTTAAAGGATGGTGCAGGAAGTCTAGGATTACAGATCCTTATTATTACAAAAGTTGGCTAGCAATTGTTCTCTATGTTTTCTCATGGTTATGTGCAGGTCGTGGACGACGTGGACCAAGTCATGGTAGGAATCTCGGCCGGTATTCGTTGAAGATGCCACACATGTTGAATTACCTCAACGTTCATGAGTTAGGACGTGGTCTCCCACCTTTTTTGGACTTAGTTGTTAGTTTTGATTTAAAGGGGTTGATCAAGTATTTTAGTTAAGAACAATAGCTGATATACACACACTGATATTCTCGCATACAACACTCTCTCACATTAGAAAATATTCATTGTACCATACTTGATCGACTTCCGAAGTTGTAATCTTTTTGTGCAATATAGTTGATAGTGATAGTTTTCGCTATCCGAGGGTTTTTATGCCGGAAATCCTATAAAGATCAAGGGCTTTTTCCTTGTATAAATCATTGTGTTCATTGTTTTTAACATCTCACATTTGATCATACACTTATTCATCATGCAAGCACACTACCTCACAAAATCAGATTTGGTTACATTATCCTTTGTTTGATTTTTGACCAAAACAATGATCAACAAAAATGTTGACGAGTATACAAGTTTAAATACATAGCATAATAATAATGAAAATGTTTAATGGTGCTCATATCTAACATGATAAATGTATACCATGTTACTAACATACTACACATGTGTAAGCTATATCTCAAACCAGAGTTTAACGTAATCGTGATTACCCAACATCGTCGAAACGAAGAGGGTGTAATAGTGTTTTACTTAACAATACCACAAGAATATGGGCGGTGGGTTAATCCTATAGCGCTATAATTGTTAAGGTAGGCTTGCAAAGTTAATGAGCATATAGACACGTGTAAACATAGCATGTGAGATTAACAAGTATCAACAAGTCTCATGTTTAATAGTGGATAGAGTGTGATTTGTAAACATGTTTAATAATGTTGCGTGTTTTTGTATAATTGCACATGTTGCACCCAAAGTGAATAACATAAAAAAAGGATTGAGTATACTCAAAGTTTTGGGTAGATTTCCACGAAAACCGATAGTGGATTAGACGGGACTTGGTACACCGAAGTCACCCTGAAATAGGTAAACAAAGGTGTGAGTATTCTGATCTCAAAACAGATCATTTCTTGGTGGAAATTAACCATAATGCAAACCCACAACTATGAACTGAGTTGTGAGTCTGGTGGGTACCGGATTCCACCAAGTTTGAAACAGAACTTAAAATGAAACGTAAGAACAAGTTTAAATCAAAGTTTATAATCTTTGAATCTCATATTTGGTGAGGTTTCAACATTACTTTGTGAAAACTATCCATGAGATATATTCAAACGATAACTTTTGTAAAAATGTTAAAGAAATGGAACTAAGATGCAAGAAAATGTAATAAAAATGAAAGAAAGAGATAGAAATTATACTGAAATAGTTCTGATCGCAAAGAGAACTTCAGAGTGTTTAGGAGTAGTCTGAGCGACTGGGAAGGGAAAATGAGTGAAGTAGCGTGCTTATTTATAGGTTTAGGGTGAGTTTGGGACAAGAGGGATTTCAGGCGATTGGAGGTTTGGGGCGACAAGCCCTTTCGCACGAAAGGGGGGTCCTTTCGTGCGAAGGGTACTTTCCCTTCCGCTCGAAAGTCTGAGTTTGATTATGTTATGTGTTTTAGTCGGTTTTTCGTGTAACAAGCATAGATGTGTATTGTACAAATATGAAACATGACATGGTGTTTAAAATATTGATTTCGAGGATCAAGATGCAAACAAGTCCTATATGTTTAACATAGATGTGAATACAATGCTTGAATTTCATTATGATCAATAATCTTAGATTACAAAGTTGAAACGAAGTAGAATACAACACAAGTACAAGTTTCCAAAAAATGAATTACAACAATACTTTCTAAATCGAGAGAGTACAAATATGCGAAGCTTTACATTATATCTATTTGAACCTTTTTCATTTGAATTGGTTGGAGTGGTTGAACATGTGAATCAGTGCGGATTGATGGACCTATTTTTTTTCCTCCAAAATCTTATTTATTAAGCTCCATATTTTGTTTATCTTGTGAATAACTTTTTGTTAACATTATAAATGAATACAATATATATATATATGGGAAGTGGATCCACTAAAAGTGGTTTTTCCCTAAATATCCTAAGAAAGATTATAAAGATGACATGTGACACTCCTTATAAGTAAAATGAAAGGTATTTTGTTCCTAAAACACAAACTCTTAACCTTTTGTTTTCTTAAACATAAAACAAAAAAAAAATAGAAAAAAATTTAGCACAAAAATCTAGTTAAAAAATCTAGAACAAAAAATCTAGTACAAAAAAAATATAACAGAAAAAATTTAGTTTTCATATAATAGAAAAAAAGGCTGCTACAAAAAATAAGCACAAATATGTTATATAACATAGAAATACAACATATTTTTTTGGGTTGTTTTTTTTAGTTTTCATATTTATATAGCATCATGTTAATCAAATTAAAGATAAAAAGATGCTAGATTTTATGGTGCAGTTTAAAAAAATAATAACGTAAAAAAAAGTTATGAACTTTTGAAAAATAAGGTGAAATATGCACGTGTCTTGCATGTAAAGAGAGAAAGTCAACAAATATGCTTTTTCAAAAATGCCCTTACACTCTTCTTTTTAGTACATTTTCATCTTAGCCATTGATTTAAAAATAAAAAGTTATAAGATGAAAATGTAGGAAATAAAGAGTAATGCAAGTATATTTTTGGAAAAGACTAATACACACATTATTTTCTCACTTCGTACCTTCGCATGTTAAAATTCATTCGGATATAAAACTTTCAAAGTGTATATATCTATATATATAGGAGAAGGATCCGTTAGGAACCACCCTTTATTCCGAGAACCGCGAGAACCAATGTGAACATAACTAAAAAATACCTAAAAAAATCTAAAAACACCCAATTTTTTTACTATTTTTTTTTGGAAAAATCGCTATATTTCGTCAATAATAAAAAAAAAATTAATTTTTTTTTCGAGTAACAGTTACCCATGCACATGTGCATTTGTATCATTTATTTGACAAATTCCATAATTCATTACAAATATCAGACAATTGCACTTTCATTTACACTACCATTCATAATACACTACTTTTTTACATTAACAATAATAGAAATGCACATGTGCATCTATATATATGAACTTGTTATAACATTAACAACACTTGAAATGCACATGTGCATCTATATATATATGAACATGTTATAACGTGTTTTAGTACACCACTTTGAATACACATTCCCTTTCATCTATCACACCATCCATACTACACTACCATTACCTCCTACCATCCATAATACGATACCATTGTTTTTTACCATCCATAATACAATATTACTACCAATATTTCACTTTATTATATGTACATCAACACCCTTTATACCATCCAAACAACATATTACATCATAAAGTGACAAATATAATCAAACCATCAACCACTAGATATAACTAACCAAAGCACATGTATATGGGCCTACTTCATCATTTAAAATCACAAACTTTTTTGTACCAAAACACCTTATTTCATGTTGATACATATAGATGCACATGTGTATTTCTAATATTGGTAATGTATAAAGTAGTGTATTGCATATGGTAGTGTAAATGAAAGTGCATTTTTCTACTACTGGTAATATATTTTGGAATTTGTCTAAGAAATTATACATATGCACATGTGCATCCATAACTTTTACTCGAAGAAAAAAAACATTTCTTTTTATAACAAAATATAGCGATTTTTATTAGAAAAATATTAAAAAAAATTGTGGGTTTTTTGGATTTTTTTAGGTATTTTTTGTGTTTACATTGGTTCTTATGGTTCTCGTAATAAGGGTGGTTCTGAAATGAACCTTACCCTATATATATATATACACACAATCATACATACTGCAAATTAAAAAAATGGAGGCATAAAAAAGTCAAAGAGTTGACAAATTCCCACACTACAAAACTTTCATTTTTAAATCAGTGACAAAGATAAAAAATATTAGAAAAAATAGAAGTGAAAGTGTATTTTTGAAAAAGAAAAATACTAATGATTTAAAATAGCATCCTTGCAATACACGTTGATTTACTTATTTTTGAAAAAGAAAAATACTAATGATTTAAAATAGCATCCTTGCAATACACGTTGATTTACTTATGATTAACTTATTTTAATATGAACAAATAAGGCAAATATAATTATGTGGTGTATGATCAAATAAAAAAATAATTTTGTTTAATTAGATAAATGAAGATCTTATCCTTTCATTTTTTAAATCAATGGCTAAAATAAAAATGTAGGAAACAAGAAGAGTGAAAGTGTATTTTTTGAAAAGACCATTACACAGTTATTTTCTCACTTCGTACCTTCGCATATTAAAATTCATTTGTATTTAAAACTTTCAATATATATATATATATATATATATATATATATATATATATATATATATAATGCAAAATAAAAAAAATGAAGACATACAAAAGTAAAAGAGTTGACAAATTCACATCACTACAATACACGTTGATTTCCTTATGAGTTAAAATACCATCCTTGCAATACACTTATGATTTACTTATAATTATATGGGGTGAAATCAAATAAAAAGTTAATTTTGTCTAAATAGATAAATGGAGATCTTAAACTTTTATTTTTTAAATTAATAGATAAGATGAAAAAAAAAGAGTGCAAGTGAATTTTTGGAAAAGACTAATGATTTAAACTTCCATCCTTGCAAATACACGTTCATTTACTTATGATTTACTTATTTTAATATGAACAAATAAGACAAATCTAATTGTGTTGGGTGGAATCAAATAAAAAGTTAGTTTTGTGTAAGCAGATAAAGGGGGATCTTAAATTTTTATTTTTTAAATCAATGAAAAAAATGAAAATGTTAGAAAAAAAGGAGTTAGAAGTGTATTTTTGGGAAAAAAAAAAACTATGATTTAAAATACCATCTTTGCAATACATGTTGATTTACTTATTTTAATATGAACAATTAAGGCAAATCTAATTATGTGGGGCAGGATCAAATAAAAAGTTAATTTTGTCTAGGTAGATAAAGAGAGATTTTAACATTTCATTTTTTAAATCAATAACTAAGATAAAAATATAGAAAAAAAAGGAGTGGAAGTACACTTTTGGGAAAAACTCTTAAACACATTATTTACACACTTCGTATCTTAGCACGTTAAAATTCATTTTTATTTAAAACTTTTAATATACATACGCACATACTGCAAAATAAAAAAATTGAATACATACAAAAGTAAAAGAGTTGACAAATTCCCATCACCACAATACACGTTGTTTTCTTTATGATTTAGAATACCATTCTTGCAATACACTTAAGATTTACTTATTTTAATATGAAAAAATAAGGCAAATGTAATTATATGGCGTGGAATCAAATAAAAAGTTAATTTTGTCTAAATAGATAATGCGAGATCTTAATTTTTTATTTTTAAATCAATGGCTAAAATGAAAATATAGAAAAAAAAGGAGTTCAAGTGTATTTTTCAAAAAGACTAATGATTTAAAATACCATCCTTGCAATACACGTTGATTTACTTAGAAAAAATTACATCGTTGGTCTTTATGGTTTCTGTCAAATTTCAATGTAAGGTACTATTAGTTTTTTGTTGCAAAATCATGTATTAATTTTCTAATTTGTCACAATGTTGAGTACTAAGGCCAAACCTTGTTACTAAAATGACTAAAATGCCCTTTAATAACCAGAGATTCTATTTCTTAATTAATTATATTTGACTAAAATAATTTAAAGTTTTATTTACATTTATATGTTTTGTATTTTTTGTTTTTGAAGGGGTATGGTCCCAAATCTCGCGTCAGCACGACCGCGAATGACCATTACCCTCATCAAAAACCTCAAACAGCAATAAACTCTCCAGTGTCCGCGGGGGCACATGCGAACACTGCGGTCCAATCTGTCCATTGATGAGAAGAATTACCTTAAGGACGGAAACTAATGTAACACATAGCGATGCGGCCCCGCACCGCATCCTATGAACATTTTCGTCACGACAAGGGATCTGGACAACAGGAACAGTCACTCAGCAGGCGATGCGGCACAACACCGCATCCCGCGTGAATCATGGATGGAACAACCAACGCGGAAACTACATCAAGGACCGCAAGCAGCGATGCGGCTTCGCACCGCATCCTGCCTACAAGGCAAGTGGGTCTGACACCACAGTGCAAGTGGCACTAGGAACAGTCGCCTACTGGCCCACGTGTATACAACAGTCTGACACCACAGCAAGACGTGGCATCACCACAGTATCCGACAGGTCTGACACACCTGCAAATAGCTGTGCGATGTCAGGCTAGCTACTCAACTACCCTCCTCCACTCCTCGGCTATAAATACTGACCCCAAACCAGGTTTGAGGTATCATTTCTGAACTCTCTCAATACTACTACTATCACACTTTGCTTCCCAAGCAAATTACTGATTCTCACGCCGGAGAGTGGTAACAAGGAGCACCCCCACCACATCCTCCTTGTTGCGAGTCACGGTTTGTTTCCTTGTGCAGGAAACCCACCACCAGACGATCCAGCCAGCGATCCTCGGAAAGAAGGGATTAACCCTCTTGACGAGACCAGTGAGTTGACCCGCCCGGTTAACCATTGTTTCATCATTGGCGCCCACCGCTACTCTTAGCACTTTTTCCCACCATCCCTTTCTCTTTAAAAGATCATGTCTGATCGTCAAAACAACACCACCGGGGATAACCTAAACCCCGCAAACCAAGGGCCTGCGGGAACCATTCCCCTAGCCCCAAATGCCGAACACATTGGCCCATCAACGCAAGGGGGCGCATCCCTTACGTTTGGGCACGATTTATCACAATACCCTCCTGTGATACCTACAGGCATGAACCTTCATGCCTGGTACGACCAACAGGCAGCTATGCTGGTTGCAACATATAACAGAGCTTGCGCGGAAGCGCAGGTATCTGTGGGACCCACCCCAGCACCACACACCCCTGCAGGTCGTACTTTACAGTACGAAGGCAGGGCCCCATCACATCCGGCCTCCAGAAGCAGGCACGAAGATCGCGGTTCCTCTTACTGCGATGTCCGCACACTTCATGAGGACGACTCCACATATGGGTCCCGCCACAGGAGCCATATACAGAGTCGCCTAGGGCCACACGACGAAACCAGGCGACAGTCTACAGCCCACCACGGTCTAGGCATTCACAGCCGATTGGGACCCCAGTCCTACCGTGAAGGGCAAGGCTATACCGACCCGGACGATGGTACATACCGCGCGGAATCCCATGCCACCAGCAGCAGACCGGGAGGACGGAACTACGTTCCTCCAACTTATCCCCGCACTACGTACCTCCGCGCTGCAAAGCAACACCGCGGACAACCCTACAGGCCGAAGTCAGCGGCCGAAAACTCCAAGTTCGTCCCAGAAATCGCCCACGCCGATGTCACCACCACAAAATTCCCATTAAATATTGGGAAGTACAACGGTTCGACCGACCTAGATGATCACAACAACATCTTCGTCGGCGCCGGGTGCAACGGTAGGTGGGATGAACCCACCTGGTGCCATTTTTTCCCCCAGACCCTAATAGGTCTGGCCAAGGCCTGGTTCGATTCTCTACCACCAGGGTCATTAACCTCATTCGAGGACTTGCAAGAAAAGTTCCTCGCACACTTCAGCCAACAACGACGCCATGAACGTGATTCCATGGACGTCATGAACATTTGGCGCAGGGATAACGAATCGCTTGACGCATTCGTTGTCCGTTACAATAAAGAATGCCTAGAGATAGGCGATGTTGCCAATGAAATGGCGCGTAACCATTTCATTGTCGCCGTTAAAGACGAGCAGATGGTTATGAATATCTCGGGCAAAGATGGGTTGCCTAAGAAGTGGGAAGATGTCATGACTGCGGTCAAGACATACGCCCAGACTCAGCGGTCCCTAAAACCGCACATGTCAAAGGCACAACCCCAGGCGGAAGGCCAGTCTTCCCGCCAAGAGCCAAAGCGCAGCAATAAGCGCAACCGGGACACATGGAATCGTGGCAGCGATCCCAGACCATACGTCCCACGAAGCACCCAGCCCGATGCAAGGGCTATAATCAACGCCCAGCGTGAAAATCGGGCGTCAAAAAAGGAGTCTTGGGACCGCAGCTGGACCGAGATTAACCAGTCGCCAAGCGACGTTCTTCTCACGGACGCACAATTCCTGCGACCGGCCCAACCGATGAAGTCCAAAAAGAACCAAGATCTCGCACTATACTGCGAGTATCATAAGGACAACGGCCACACAACAAACAACTGCATCAGTCTCCGACTGGAGATTGAGCGAGCCCTAAAAGAGGGAAAACTGCAACATCTGTTGACAGGCGCACAAAAAGCTACCAAGCGCATCACTTCCCACAACGAGGGCACCTCCACGGGAAAGAGGACCATGTACGTAGCCTCTACCCAGATGATCAACGGAGGAAAAGGTAGGCCACGCAAGGCTGGAAGAAGACCGGAGAATGACTGGAAAGACGAGCAAGTCGTCTTTCCAAAAGTCCGAGGCGGCCTGCGCGATAGACGCGCCGTAGTTATCACAGGCCACCTAGCTCACTACTGTATCGAGCGATTGTTCATCGACCCGGGCAGTACATCCGATATTATATACGAGCAATGTTTCAACCAGTTCGATCAAGAAGACAAAGATCGACTGCAACCAGCGGATTACCCGTTGGCCGGGTTTGCAGGGGAAACCGTATTCCCCCTGGGCCAGATTACTTTTCCGGTGCGCCTCACCAACGGGAGGCACACAAGAACGGAGGAGGTAAACTTCATGGTTTTACCGCACACCTCCAAATACGACGTACTTCTCGGGAGAGAATCCCAGGGCGATTTTAACATGATCACATCCGTCCCCCACTCCGCTATCGGTTTCCCAACCGAGACAGGGGTCGCGATAATATACGCCAGAAGGGAAGTTTTGTCTACGGACGACCTACGTCCAGCCAAGGTAGCAAGGCCCACCCCCAAAACGCAACCAGAAAAATGGGTGCTTAATGCAAGGCACCCAGACCAAACGATTACTTTGGGCCATGCCTTGACACCTACCATCAGAGCGCGCCTGAAGCAACTACTCTTCAGGAACCAAGACATTTTTGCGTGGACACCCGCTGACATGACAGGGGTACCGCGCGACATAGCGCAACACTTCTTGAATACCATGCCCGATATCAAGCCAGTGATCCAAAGCCAACGCCACCTTGGATCAGCAAAAAACGCGGCCATGGAAGAGCAGGTACAGGAGCTGCTCTCCGCAGGGATCCTGCGGGAAGTCAAATACCAGACTTGGTTATCCAACCCAGTCATGGTAGAAAAACCAAGCGGGGGCTGGCGCATGTGTATAGATTACAAAGACCTCAATAAGGCCTGCCCCAAGGATTGTTACGCACTTCCGGAGATCGACGAAAAGGTCGATAACCTCGCACCATTTCGATGGAAGTGTTTCCTCGATTGTTACAAAGGCTACCACCAAGTACAGATGGCAATCGAGGATGAAGACAAAACGGCATTCCGCACTCCTACCGGGAACTACTGTTACACCAAAATGCCGTTCGGGTTGCGCCACGCTGGCGCAACCTATCAAAAGTTGATGAACGACACTTTTCGCGGTCAAATCAGCAAAAGTGTCGAAATCTATATGGACGACCTGGTCGTCATGAGCATGGAGGAAGACACCATGCTCAACGATATCGAAAGAACATTCCAGACTCTGCGAAGCGTCAACATGAAGCTTAATCTAGGGAAATGCTCGTTTGGAATGGAAGAAGGCAAATTCCTCGGATTCATCGTAACCAAGGATGGATTCAAGGTAAACCCGGAAAAAGTTCAGGCGATCGAACGCATGCCATCGCCCTCAACGATGAAAGAAATGCAACGACTAGCCGGCAGGCTAGCCGCACTTAACAGATTCTTAGCCAACCACGCGGCTAAGTCATACCCTTTCATCAAAACCCTGCGGAGCTGCCTAAAAAAGGAACAATTCCAATGGACCGCAGAGGCCGAAAAAGCTTTCCGGGAGATGAAAGAGTGTTTGATCCAGCTCCCAATTTGACCGCACCACGAAAAGATCAGCCACTTATTCTATACTTGTCTGCCGCAGACAACGCGGTAGGCGCGGTACTCATAGTGGAGCGAGAAGGAGTTCAAACACCCATCTACTACATCAGCAAAATGCTCAACGACCCAGAGACAAGGTACTCCATCATAGAGAAATTGGTACTAGCACTAGTGCACGCATCGAGACGTTTACGACGTTACTTCGCAAACCACGTCATCACAGTGTTAACTAACTACAGAATCGGCCCGATCCTGTCCAAACCAGACATCTCTGGGAGGTTAGCAAAATGGGCAATTGAGCTGGGCGCACTTTCATTGAACTATAAGCCGCGCCCCGCAATCAAAGGCCAAGTTTTGGCTGATTTCGTTGCTGAAGTACCAGCAAACCGCATTCAAGAATGCGAAGAAGAACAAAATCCTACATCGCCACCACCCTCCGCAGAAACCTGGGCACTATATACAGATGGTGCGTCCAACGAAGATGGTGCTGGTGCAGGTCTACGACTTGTCAGCCCCGATGGCCAAGAGCTAACATACGCAATCCGCCTCGATTTCAAAAGCACGAATAACGAAGCAGAATATGAGGCTCTACTGGCAGGGCTACGTTTGGCGGTCAAACTCGACGTCAAACATTTGGAAGCACATGTTGACTCACTACTGGTTGCAGGGCAGATACGCGGTGACTATGCCGCAAAAGGGGACATCATGATCCTCTACCTCGAACAAGCCTTGCAACTGAAATCACGGTTCACATCCTTCAATATTCGCCATATCAACAGGAGCGACAACAAACCTGCGGATGCACTATCAAAACTAGCATCCACCAGCTTCCAACACCTGGCAAAAGAGGTACGCATCGAGATTCTGCAAAATCCTTCAGTACCCCTGCGCCAAGTCAACGTCATCCAGTACGGTACAACATCCTGGATGACACCGATAATTGCATACTTACAATCAGGTGTTACTCCCGAAAGCAAGGCAGAAGCATGCAAGCTACAATACAAAGCGTGTCATTACCAAATGGGAGACGGTATCTTATACTGTAAATCATACCTGGGGCCACTCCTACGATGCGTAAACGCCGAAGATGCCATATACCTTATCAAAGAAATTCACGAGGGAATATGTGGCATACACGCAGGCCCACGCATGATTGTGGCCAAAATCATGAACGCCGTGTACTATTGGCCCGGCATGCACCTGGATGCAGTCAAAGTCTTACGCAAGTGTATCAATTGTCAGCGACACGCTCCCAAGACCTTGCGCCCCAAGAACAACCTGATCCCTGTCACCACCGCATGGCCATTCCAAAAATGGGCAATCGATGTGGTAGGACCATTTCCAGACGCACCCGGTGCAGTGAAATTTATCATAGTGGCTGTTGATTACTTTACAAAATGGGTAGAGGCAAAGCCACTTGCATCAACCACCGCTATGATAACAAGGAAATTCGTGTGGGAACATATCATCTGCCGTTTCGGTTTACCAATGTGCATCGTCACCGATAACGGTACCAACTTCGCCGCTGATAACTTTCAAAAATGGCTAAAAGAGCTAAACATTGAACACATATTCTCCTCAGTGGCGCATCCGCAAGGGAACGGCCAGGTCGAGAGTATCAATAAAAGCTTAGTGGAAGGCATCAAAGCACGGTTGGGAACAGCCAGACGCGGCTGGGTTGATGAACTCCCAAGTATTCTATGGGCTCACAGGACAAGCCTAAAAACAAGCAACGGTGAGACACCCTTCAGTCTGGTCTATGGCACTGAAGCGATGATCCCTGCGGAAGTAGGCCTCCCATCACCTAGAATGTTGGCTATCAACAAGATAGACAACAATGAGGAACGCAGAGTTGATTTAGACCTCTTGGAAGAAAGGCGTGAAAACGCAGCCATCAATGAGGCCAAATACAAGACAAAACTTGAAAAGTACTACAATGCACGCGTTCGCATTTGTACTTTCAACCCGGGAGACTACGTCCATCGTGACAATGAAGCATCTAACGCGGAACGCCCAGGGAAACTTGCCCCCAAGTGGGAAGGACCCTACCTCATCCAAGAGGTCTTGGGCAAAGGCGCGTATAAACTTCAAACATTGGAAGGCGAAACTATCGCACGCACATGGAATGCACAACAGCTTCGACGCTGTTATATGTAAGCCATGTTTTTGTTTTTACATTTACCATGTAACCTATCAGGCCACGGGCCATTTGCAAATAAATAAATAGACGATTCAATGCAATATTGTTTATTTATTTCTATTATAAATGCGTGTTCCACTCTGAGGTATATACAAAAACAGATTGGCAAAATCTTCATTCGTGATACCCACACAGAGTGGTAAACACACGCAACTATTATAATAGGCAACACTGTTTGTCTGACCAAAGACAAGCCTTCATACTTGCATATCATCTAGATATGCAAAAGGCAATTACAGGTTTAGTGTTACTCATAGTAACATTAAACTCTTACGAATTCAAATATGCAAGTAGTAACAACACTTGTGCAAATTGAACGGAACAATTCTTTATATTCAAAAAATTCCTACACCTGCGCGGTGCACAGAAAATTTACATAAAGTTTTAAACAAATATGAAAAAGGCACGCAGGCCAACCTAATCTTTCTTCGTGCCACTGGAACCTTCACCATCCTTGCTGGCCACAAAAGGTTTTTCCTCATCTTCTTCATCAGCGTATAACACTCGCAAGCGGTCCACATAGTCCTCCGCTTCTAAACACTTTTCAAGATCCTCGAGATCAGAAATGGTTGTTTCGTTATACATCTCAACCGCAGCATCAAGAAGCGCTTCAGTATCCACGCCGTGAAACCCGGATCGCTCATCAGTATGTCCGCCACGAGCTGCAACATTCAAATGACTAATACAGCGGTTATAGCCAGGTTTAAAACCAGCATCCCGGGCATGATCCTTGATCTCGTTAACACCTGCTACAGTCTCAGGTGCATCAAGGATGGCAGTAACAATCTGCGATACAAAAATACAAAGGTTATCAAAGGCAAACATAACAAAAATAACAAAAGCAACGAACGCTTACATGCCCGATCCCGTGCATACGCATCCATTCATGGTCAGCCTTGAGCAACTTAACTGACGAATCAAGACTATCTCTAGCCTCCTCAGCCTCCCTTGCCCGCGCTTCAACCTCCTCAAGGCGGGCAGAAATCTCCTGAATAGTGGCCCCCCGGGTCCGCAATTCAGCCTGGTAACAAAACAAAAACAAGTACACAAAAACAAACACTTGTGAAATGTACAAAGTCAAAAGCAAGAAACTTATACCTGGAGGCCCAAGATAGTTTCGGTTAAAGTGGCGCGGTCAGCATTCGCCCCTTCAAGTGCCTTTGCAGTGCGGACCTCCGCCTCCTTGGCCTCTTCTAGAGCCTTCGCGAGGCACGCTTCCGCCTCTTTGGCCTCTTGGGCAGCCGCAACAGCTGCCGTTTTCTCCTTAGCCAGCGCAGCATTTGCTGCCTTAGCATTGACAAGCTCCTGGCGAACACGAAAGAGAGTTTCATTCTGTTTGGCCCAAGAGTCTTTCCAAGCCTTGCGCTCATTAGAAAGTGTCTCACGCTCGTTAGAAAGAGATTCTTTCCAACTCCGGCGCTCAGTGGAAAGCAGTTTGGCAAGGGTACGAACCTGTTTAAGCTCAGCAGTTGCAGCCCACTCTTCAGTCTGCTTATGCTTTTCAAACGCAGCCCTATCCCTTTCAAGCTGCTCCGCACCCTCACGTGCAGCCTTCACCAACTCCTCAGCCTCTGCACGCAAGCGCACATTCTCCTCCTCCCTGCGCGTCAACACCTTATAGTTTTCCATAATGGTGTTGGCCATTACAGAACTCCCAATAAGCAGGGAGGAGAGTTGGTTAATCTGGGCTTCAGTTGGTAAGGCATGGGCCCGGTTGATTTCAAATGGGGTGCCCAGACCACCCAAAATCTCCCTACACGCAGAGGGATCAACAGAAATGTCATCCCCTTGCATCACAGACCACGGAGGGCGGTGGTAAGCCATGGCCCGATCTTCCGTGTAGGAGCGATAATAATACTCCAATTCAGACTCTTCAGGCTGAATAGGAGTCTCTACGAAACCCGCACCACCGGAACCAGAACCAGAACCAGAAGCCTTCTCAGCAGCAGGAGACTTTGGCTTTTCAGTATAAGCAAATTTCAAGTTCAGATCATCCGCATCCTCTGGGGTAATGACATTGTCATGCGAATTCACCATGTCATGGATCTGGGCCGCAGGCCCCTTCCTAGTGTCCTCCCGCGTAGAGGGCTCAGGTGTAACAACCTTGTGAACCCCCGCACCCACAGTAGTGTCACGCGGGGGAGAAAGAGGAGCATAAAAAATGGAGAACCCTTCATCTTGGGGTTCTGCAATCAAAGAACATTTTGAATTACAACTTCAAATACAAATTATTTGACCAAGTAATACATCACGCACCAGGAACAACCGCAGGCTTCTTTTGTCCCACAAAAGCCCTGCGTCTGGTCTGAATCTTCGGTTTCTTTCCCTCACCAGCATCAACAGCTTTCCCCGCTTTCCTCTTCTTCTCATCAGCAGCCTTTGAACCCGCAGTGGTTCCACCTGTGGCCGCACCAGCACCTGGAACACCCAAGCCCTCAAGGGTGTCAGATACTACCACATAATCGGTATATCTGCGGAAGTGAGATCGAGAGATACCTGCTGCTTGCGAAACCAAAGGCGGAACCGCAGGAGTTTCAGTTTTCTTCTTGCCATGACCCCGCACGGGTTTATCACCTTGTTTCTTCTCCGCATGCTTTTTGGGAGAACCCTTTGACTCAAACTTTCCAAGGGCCCCAAGAGTACCTGTAGGTAGACTATCAGCAGCATAAAAAGTACAAGGCATGAAAAGAAAGCTATGAATTATACCTTTGCCCTCTGGCAGGGGTTCCTTCATTGCCTCGCGTGTAGGAACGCGGAAGTTATGGAGAATGGTCAAATTAAAACCTGCACCTTCAGCAGTCTTGACAACATCAACCTTGCCAGTAAAGGTTGGATCAAATATATTCCATAGCTCAACAACTTCTTCTGATATAACACGTTCAAATTAATAAGATACAAGGGAGTAATGAAACCGCACAAGTGTAAGAACACTTACCACCAGTTTTCTCCCGCACAATGGGCCTTGCATGCTTATCAGCTCTAGTCAACAACATCCGCAGCACCCACAATTCAGTGTTCTTCAGCAGCCTATGCTCAATAGTCCTCAACCTTGGGAACCACTCCGCATTCTTCGCATTTGGAATGGCAATATCCTCCGCAGAGATAGGCTCATTAACATTCCGCAAAGTCATGTCGAGGACAACCGCGATAGCTTTAACATAGAAGAACTTGCACTTCTGCTTTGTAATACCCTTGGGAGGGGTCATCAACTTGATACTTCCGTACCGTTCTCTGAAAGAGAAGAACCCGGTGTTCACCGTCAACTGATAAAACCCCCAGAAATTATCAACGGTAACTGGCAAACCAAGGGCACGAAAAGTCGATTCAAAGTGTCTAATACGAATAAACCCAAAAGGACTCATCTGGGAGATATGAACCCTGTAAAACTCCAACACCTCAGCAACAAAAACGGTCAATGGTAAACGAAGGTTACCATCGACAAAAGAATCGGCCCACATGGTCACATGACCGGCCGGAGCACAAGCACCGGTGTCACCATCTTGGGGATAAACAGCCCCAAACTCGGAAGGCATCTGGGTACTAATCATCAGTTGATCGAACGACGCTTTCGACCATTTCAACGGTGGTAAGCCACCACCAGGGGCACTACCACCATCATCTTCGTCTTCACCGCCCACCGGAGAAGAAGTTTCAGGGTTTTCACCCTCCACATTGTGTGGGTTAGATGGTTCAGCCATCGGAAATATGAAGAAGAGAAGGATTGAGTTGCACAAAAACTCAGAAAAATCGCCGGAAAAACAGACAGTTTGATCGGAGAAGACAAAGATAACACTCTCTTTTCACCGGAGAAATTTTTTGAATTTTGAACAAAGTGAGGAAAACCCAAACGGTTTCCCCTTGTATACTCATCGCAATTAATGCGATGGAGTAACCGACTTACAAAGTTCAAAAAGGGCCACTTACGTTTCGCCACGTGTTCAGCGACTTTTCAGCTGACGGTTATCACGCGCGCGTGGCCGCCCACGCGCCTGACAGAATTGACCTTTACACTACTTGCTACAGTGCAGTTATGACCTCGGTCAATGCAAACGTCCTTTCAGAACATCACATGTCAGAATTCTACCAACTTTCAACAACCCACACGTGCCATCAGCCACGTAGACAACACAAAAACGACAAACATTATCCAAACTTAAGCGGCATGCGGTTTCTCTGGTTTACCGCACCATAACCCATACCTCATGTCGTTTTTTACATACCCCTCAAAAAAGGCAAAAATATAAATATCCAAATTATATAAGGGGGTATAACGATAAACCGCACATACCCACGAGCACACGTGGAATATGCGGAGATAACACACACAACCCCGCCCGGGTGTGTCAGATACTAAGAACCAGCATGGCTCTTTGGACTGCGAAAACCGCTTCTCATGATGCGGTTCACCGCACTCCAGGAAAGCTTCTTCAGGCTTCAAATCCCTCGTATCCGGTTCACAACCACGGAGGGAACGCAAACAGCTTCTCCTTAAGGAAAAGGACAAGTATGCTGAGCAAACCGCACATCAGCAACCCTGTCTCCTGAACCTTCAAGAGCTGCATCCAGGCTACAAGACTTCTAGAAGCGAGTTCTTTGCTGCAAACCGCAATCACTCGTGAGTGGCTGCTACAAACCGCAACTATGCGAACGGTAGCTACGGAAGAGCCACAACTAAACCTCCACACGGTGGAGCAAAGCTACTTCAAAGAAAACTGCTTTTCAACAAAGCATGAAGGAAAGTGGCTACAAAACGAATGCGGAAGAGTTTCAACCAACTTCCCAAGCATCTAAGTTGGTCTCCTCCGGCAACACTACTTAAAGGAAACCTACTTTCCACCAAAGCGTGAAGGAAAGTAGCTCCAGAACAGCGGTAACAAGTCTGCTTATGACTAGTTACCCACCTATGGACCGCATAGAATAAACAATGGTGGGCACAACCCTGCCAATGACCATGTTTATCTACCCATAGTCCAGATTCACATTGTTCGACCAAACACGGCCAACAATGGCGCAACTACCCCACGTTCCTCAAACAAACGTGGCCAACAAGGTTCGGCAACGAGGTAACCGCAAAGGAAGTGCGGTTACTAGAGAGCTAGACCTCAGTGGACGTGCGGTTACTTGAGAGATAAACCGCACAGGACGTGCGGTTACTAGAGAGCTAAACTGGAGAACACGAACACCCCACAAAATAGGGATCATCGTTGGATATCCAGTTGAACATAGAGCTCGAGCAAAGTGCTTACAAACTTTGCATAAGCTAACATAGAGTTGCGGCAACGGACACCTTCCGTCACCATCTCAAAGGTTGGCTCGAACCTGGTGGAACACTCTTCCGTCACGATCTCAAAGGTTGGTTCGAAACCTGCTAACAACATCAGTCACCGTTTCAAAAGTTGGTTCGAAACACCAACAGGTGGCTGATGACATCAGCAAAAGGTAGACCAAGAGCCAAGTCCTTGGCTGAGAATTCCGCATCAGACGGAACTTGCTCACCGGACATCCCTTCTCAAAGGAAGAAACAATCCACTAGAAAGGCCTACTACCTACTCAAAGAAGGCGCCATCTGCATGGCCCATACTTAACCTTCTAGACAACCTAGTCCAGTATCCCTCCCACATGCAACTCGCATCCGGAAGGAACACTAGACTGGGGGGACTTGAAGGGGTATGGTCCCAAATCTCGCGTCAGCACGACCGCGAATGACCATTACCCTCATCAAAAACCTCCAACAGCAATAAACTCTCTAGTGTCCGCGGGGGAACATGCGAACACTGCGGTCCAATCTGTCCATTGATGAGAAGAATTACCTTAAGGACGGAAACTAATGTAACACATAGCGATGCGGCCCCGCACCGCATCCTATGAACATTTTCGTCACGACAAGGGATCTGGACAACAGGAACAGTCACTCAGCAGGCGATGCGGCACAACACCGCATCCCGCGTGAATCATGGATGGAACAACCAACGCGGAAACTACATCAAGGACCGCAAGCAGCGATGCGGCTTCGCACCGCATCCTGCCTACAAGGCAAGTGGGTCTGACACCACAGTGCAAGTGGCACTGGGAACAGTCGCCTACTGGACCACGTGTATACAACAGTCTGACACCACAGCAAGACGTGGCATCACCACAGTATCCGACAGGTCTGACACACCTGCAAATAGCTGTGCGATGTCAGGCTAGCTACTCAACTACCCTCCTCCACTCCTCGGCTATAAATACTGACCCCAAACCAGGTTTGAGGTATCACTCTGAACTCTCTCAATACTACTACTATCACACTTTGCTTCCCAAGCAAATTACTGATTCTCACGCCGGAGAGTGGTAACGAGGAGCACCCCCCACCACATCCTCCTTGTTGCGAGTCACGGTTTGTTTCCTTGTGCAGGAAACCCACCACCAGACGATCCAGCCAGCGATCCTCGGAAAGAAGGGATTAACCCTCTTGACGAGACCAGTGAGTTGACCCGCCCGGTTAACCATTGTTTCATCAGTTTTATTTTTATTTTTTTTATAAAATTATATGGATTTGAAGTGCATATTTTTATATATAAACTCAAAGTTTATAAATAATAAACTTCAAATCCATTTAATTTTATAAAAAAATACAAATAAAAATAGAAAGAATATAAAAATATAAATATAAATAAAACTTTAAATTATTATAGTCAAATATAATTAATTAAAAAATAGACTCACTAAATATTAAAGGGCATTTTAGTAAGACTTAACAAAAAAAGTTAAAAAGGTTTGCCCTTAGTACTCAATATTGTGACAAGATTTGGCCTTAGTACTCAACATTGTAAAAAACTAAAACATTAATACCTGATTTTGCAACAAAAAACTATTAGTACCTGACATTGAAATTTGATAGAAACACAAGGATCAACGGTGTAATTTTTTCCATTTACTTATTTTAATATGAGCAAATAAGGCAAATCTAATTATGAGGGGTAGGATCAAATAAAAAAGTTAATTTTGTCTAAGTAGATAAAGGAGGATTTTAACCTTTTATTTTTTAAATTAATGGCTAAGATGAAAATGTAGGAAAAAAAAGAAGTGGAAATGTATTTTTGGAAAAGACTATTACACATGTTGTGACAACCCGAGATTTCAAGGTCTTCCTCTACGCATCACTTGTTTCACAATCTTGTTTTCACAATTCATTTTCCGATGTATCTTGTGCGTGATATTGGATTGATTAAAGTATTGTTACGTTTGAGTGTTGCATAAAACTTAAGTATGGTGTAATGTTTATAATTAGGCTTAACCCGGATTGAGGAACACATTCGACGAAGAGTAGTCCTTCGTCAAAACAACCCCTCGACGAAGAGTGGTCCTTCGGCATAATCAACCTTCGACGAAGGTTGATTCTTCGTCACTCACACATCACGGCGCAGAATGTACTTCGCCAAGAGGATCTTCGCCAAAAAGGGCCCTCGACCCAGGTTACTCGAGGCCTAGAAGGGTCTGATTTTCATTGTATACATAAAACCCCTCATAACCTGTAACCGCCAGTATCTAACCCTAAAGCACTCTCTTTCTCTTCTTCCTGTGTGACGGCATTTGTGAGTCTCGAAGCCTCTCCATCTCGAGTAATCTAATCCCCTCGGTATCATGGTTAGTGAGATATTGATCGAATGATTCATGTTCTTTTGTGATACTTGTTTAGAGTTAAAATGGTATTAAAACTGATGTTGTGTACTCTTGCTTAAGAAATCGCACTCAGGGTTGTATGTTCTTAGAATCAATGATGCGTCTAATGTAGATTCACTGCCGAATCTAACCTAATGTACAATGGAGGTAGATTGGTGATGAGGTTTTGTATAGTGATTAGAATTCATTAAATATTGTTATTGGTTGTGAAATGATAAGTAATGTTGATTGTTGTGTTCTGATGATTATGATGAAACTGTTGATCGATAATTAGGGTTTTCAGGAAAACCAAAACCGTCTGTTGATGCTGCGACGAAGGTTCCCCACGAGGAACTTAAGTCGGCGAAGGGTATGATTCTTCGATGGCTGGCCTCGACGAACCTTTAAGGTTCTTCGTCAGACGTGAACTCGACGAAGGATAGTCCTTCATCACACCAACTCCCGACGAAGAATAATACTTCGCCATGATCATTTTCAGCGAAGAATGGTTCTTTGCCGTGAGGAATCTTCGCCGTGCAAATGAATAGTAGCAGTGATAGTTTGAAATGTATGTGATGTTGGATACTTATGTATATGAAATACTGTTGTTACATGATAACCACAATGATTAAGAATGAGAAATCCGACTTGACCTGTGTAAGTAGAACAGTCTCCGGTTATATATTGGTAAGTGACATGCACATAGGATGTGGACTTCTATGAGAATTGGATATGTGCTACATGTTGAACAGTGATCTTTGTGCTTGATGCAAACTGTGTAAAATACGTGACTTGAATGATTGTGAAACTGATTTTGATTGGTAACCACGGTAGGGTTTGGGTTGACCAACTTGGAAGGGTAACTAAACATACCGAGCAAATCTAAGGTGAGTTCATTCTTCTTGAGCATGCGTCCCGGTGGGTGGGACAATCATTGGGTATTCCTGAGAGGAATAGGTCTTTTGGGTAAAAACTAGAATGTTAGATAATACACTCATTTCCTATCACCTTAAGTGCCATCATATACCGAATAGTTACCTGAGATGTAACGGGGTATTAGTTGATAGCGCTATTAGGCTTGGCAACCTCACACTGTACCTGAGAGGACGGGTGTGAACTAATGACCTTAATCATGACCAATGCTTAGATGGGGGGCATTGGGGACGGGCAAAACAATCTGGAAGCCATCTTGTACGGCACTCGAGTTATTATCAACATTATAATCAACGAACGGAACTAAACACTTGGTAACTAACGTTTTCGTAAAACTATGAACTCACCAGCGTTGTCTGATACACTTGTTACATGCTCGCAGGTTGTTAGGTACTATGGATAAGGAACTTGCTATCTGGGATTGCTGGAGTGGTTCTGGGTCGCACTGCTTGGATATGCAGGACTTGTTTACTGATTTCACATACATTTGGTTTGAAATGTTTAAACAGTGAATTACTACTTACTTCCGCTGAACATGTTAAACTTGGATTATGTTTATGAATGTTTTAACATTAAAAATGGAAACTTTGTCTTATAACTTGATATCAGTTCAATGTGATTGGTGGCTAGATCCCGGTATGTCACACGCCTAGCGGGGACACCGCATGTGGTATTTTGGGGGTGTGACAGTTTGGTATCAGAGCCACTGGTTATAGTGAACTAGGTTTTAAAACGTTTTTATAAAACCAGACTATAACCAAACAGTTCAGAAAATCGACCATGACACTCAGCTCGAGATTGCAAGGTACGTCTCTTATTTACTTATTGCATAGCATATCTAGTATACATTTATGTATGACATTACATGCGAACGCACACTTAGCACTACAACATGAATTCCTGTGTTACTAGCCTATGTTAGGTGTTTGATAGTGTGACGCCCCTCTAAACCTTCATGATCTGTGTTATGGTGTCTTTTGATTTACTGCTCGAAATTGAGGAACCTTCTAGCACGAGTTGGGAGGAGCTGAGATAAACATGTAAATCGCGTTGTTATTATGGGTGCACACATAATAATAATGTGGGGTGCATGTGAGTCCCAGTGAGGCCGGACAAGTGTAAAAGGGGTTCTGCTCTGTTGTCTGATGTAATGATAGAACTCAGCAATCTGTGGAAGTCATAGTGATGCATGACTCCTACTCAAACCCGACTTTTAACCTTTCCCCACTTGTTTTATATAGAATCATGAGTGGACGAGCTGGCGGGAGTGGTGGAGGCCGCGGCGGTGGACGTGGCAACATTAATATGAACCAAGCTGAATTGACCGATTTGATCAATACTCGTGTGGCTGAAGCCTTGGCGGCTCAGCAGGCTAGTACGATATGTGCCAAATACTCTTTATCCGTGTGTCGCGTATTCGAATCTTACTCGTGTGTTGTGTTCTCTTTCGTCTTTAGGTCAACATGTGACAACTCGAGTTTCCAAGATTCCATCTTCGCATTAATTGCACGATTAATTGTTTAAGTTGTTTGTTTACACGACTTGTTTGTTTCACAACTGTACACGTTTGTAATATGTGAAATCGTATTGTGGTTGGTATGTTATATATATGGTGTGCATCACATTTGAGTGTATGTTGAGAATATGTTTCATGTTAATATGGTGTTATGTGTAATTAAAAATGGAACTTTGACCGAACACCCTCTAGCCGAAAACCCCCACCCACTCACGAAAACACTTCATGTGTTTTCGTCCACCTTGAGGCCAACGAAAATAACAGTGGGCTTGGCCCAGTATCGATTAAATAGAGTTTTGTGTTGGTGCATGTTTGTGACAACAGCTTAGATTTGGTCTTTGGATATCTTGTAATTAGTTAAAAGATAAACAGTTAGCAGGTTTAGCTTTGTAATAGTTAGTTGTAATGTTTGGGCTAACTAAACCCAATGAATTGGGTGTGTGGGGGCGAATTGGGCCTGTCCAATTCGCAGTCCATAATGTTTAACCTTGGCCCAAGTAGTAACCTTGTGTTATATAAACAAGGTTAGGCTTTAGGGTTTAGGTTAATCAGCCAGAACATTGTTTGAGAGCAAATTCGTGAGAGTGCAAAGGCATTGGACGAATTTGGAGTTGGTTAGGGATCTTGATTGATTGTAATCACTTTGATAGATAATTAATAAAGATCCGGTTTGAAAGTGATTTGCTGTTTCTGTTTTCTACTTGTTTCTGTGATATTCTGATTAAGAGGATTCCGCACTCTTGATTGGAAAGACAATTCTGTGAAAGATCCATACACGAATAGGGGACCTACAATTGGTATCAGAGCATTAGGCTCTTGGAGGCTCGGTTCAGAATTGTTCTTAGAGAAACAGGAAGTTGGTTAAAATTTTCGAAATTTTTTTAAACCTGAAATTAGGGTTTCGAAGTTTCTTGAGTTTTGATAATTTTCAGCGAATTTGTTGTGTTTGATCAGTTTGTTTGTTGAGTTTTGCTGATTTGCAGGTTTTCGGGACGATTTCTGTTGGATTTTGACGAGTATTTGGCTGGAACTCGAAGACTGTTCTTCGTGTTCATCATATTATTTTCGAAAATTACTGATTATTTGGCTGTTTCGATTCTGCAGAAAGGTGTTGGTAGAATCTGGAGAATCTCATAAATTTGAAAAAGATTGAATTTCCATATTCTGGGTGGCGAAATTAACAAATTCGCAGACTGGACCAGCGAATTTAACTGACTTGCGAAGTTGTTAGCGAAATTAAAATCCAAAGGCGACTTTGGTAACCGTATAATTTTCCTCAGCGAAATTATTGCGGTTTTCGGCGACGTTACTGGTCGTCGTAATAGCGAACTAGACCTGCGAAATTACTAATAACCAGCGAAATTATCAGGACCAGCGAAATTATCAGGACCAGCGAAATTATCAGGACCAGCGAAATTATCAGGACCAGCGAAATTATCAGGACCAGCGAAATTAGTAACATAATTGTGGTGGAATTTCAGTTAGCAAGCGTCGATAAAATTCAACAGTTTTGCAAATAGAAATTGATCCGTAGGTCGTTAGACATAACCGTTTAGACCGTTGAATTCCTTGGATTTTTAGGGTAAAAAAAAAAAAAAAAAAAAAAGACAGACTCTGGAAAATCCCGAATACGGTTTTCGACATTAGATATCATTGGATTCGTCTTTTCGAGACGATTCTAAAGGTGTAATTTGGTAACCACTGTTTTCGGAGAAATTTTGTACGGTTTTATCAGTACGGTTACGATAAAAACGTGTTTAAAGATGGTCAGAATGGACAAGGTCAGTGAGATTGTTAAACATTGGCCAAAGCTGAAAAATGTCAAAGAATATGCTGCCTGGAAAGAGGAGTTTGAGGCATTTGTGAAGAGTGAAGATACCAGAATGTGGTACTGTATGATAGATGGCTATGTTGCTCCTACGCGTAGTATTGAAGGAAGGGTTTTAGTGCTGTCTTATGACAAGATGGATGAATCTGAGAGACAGGTGGTTGATGCTGAAAAGAGAGCCTTGGCGGCAATAAAGATGTCCTTACCTGATAGCATCAAGCATACCTTCCAAAAGTACACTGATTCAAAGGATATGTGGGATGCATTACAAAAGCGATATCAGGGGAATGAGAGTGCCACTCAGGCGTTCATGGTAAAGATAGTGCCAGTAGATGAGGCTGAAACTACTGTGAGTGATGCTGAATCTGAAGTGAAAAATGCTGAAGCTCAAGTGGAGAATGCTGAAGCAAAAGTGGATGCTGAAGTAGAGAAGGAGAGTGAAGCTGAACAGGATGTTGCTGATGGAAACTCAGAAGTTCATGAGAAAGAGGTACAATCTAATTCTGTATGTTTGAGATGTCGTGAACTACAGGGTGAGGTTGACAGGTTGTCAACACAAAACCAAAGTCTGGTAAGTGAGATGTCTAACATAAAAGAAGCAAATTTTTTTGCTAAAAGAAATGAATCTACATACTTGAAGAAGATAAGAGGTTATGAAAGTGAAATTGAAGCTTTAACATGCAAGTTAAATGAAAAACTTCAAGTAATAGATTTAGCTCATGACATGATGGCTGAGAAAACAAAAGAGATTTCTGAAAAATGCAAAGAGTTGTCAGATGCACAACTCAAAATTGTTGAACTTGAAAAGAAATTGAGTCAATTCAGAGATTCGTCTTTTGTTATGAAACACATGATGGGTGGGTTAAAGAAGAGTAATGACAAGACAAGTGTGGGCTTCCAGGGATTTAATGAAGTTCCACCTCCTCTTAGTCATGACTATTCATTCCTGCCTAGTGAAAATGAGCTAGCAGACTTTATGGCATCTGCACCAAGTAGTTTTGGATCCACATCAAGTAAAGGTGATGGATCTGAGAGTGATGATTTGAAAAAGAAAAATTCACCACCTAAGAATAAAAATCAAGCTTTTGTTAAAAAGATTAATTTTGTTCAAGGTAGTGATATGAAAAATGAAACAACTGTTATTGAAAATGAATCAAATGTAGAGTTTGCTAAAAATAAGAGCATAGAAAAATCTGAAATCAAGCAAACTGAACAAGGTTCATCCAAGGGATCATCACCATCTGATAAGGGATCTACCTCAGAGACTCCAGCTAAGAAGTCTTTGAAAAGGAGATCGTGCTTCAAATGTCACACCAAAGGACATGTAGCTAGCTGCTGTCCTAACAAAAAGAGTGAAGCACAACTTAGTGAAAAACAAAGAGGAAAATTACCAGAGAAGAAAGGTGATAGTGAGGAGAAAGGATCAAATTCTCCAAAGAAATATGCTCCTAAGCAACCAGAGAATGTTGCTGTTGGTGAAGATAAGGCTGAAAAGGGAACTCCACAAGTTCCTCGTTTTCAAAGAAATCAACAAAGATTTCAGCCTAGATCTCCACCAGGCAGATATGAGAGACCTAGAAGCAGTTCACCAAGAATGAACAATTATAATTCTAATAATTTCAGAAGTCAGGGTCAATATCAAAATCGATACCAAAATAATGGTGGTCGAACTTTTTATAACAATGGCTTTAGAAATTACAACAATAATGCTTCTTGGAATCAAAATTCAAGGTACCCAAATCAAAATTTTCAAAGGTCAAATAGTCCAAACATATATAGGAACCCTCAGGACCAGAGACCTTATGGAAATCAAAATCAATTTTCATCAACAGGTCTGAGATCCAAGACTCCAGTTAGGAGTAATGGATATTGGATGGATGTTAAAATAGTTGGTGAATTTGGACGACCCAAGACCATTAAGGCTTGGGTCCCCCAATCTAACTAATTTCTTAGTTGGTGTGTGCAGGAGCTGCTAAGGAGGATTATTAACTTATGTTGATAATGGCTGCTCTAGGCATATGAAGGGGGATGTGAGATTGTTGATATATTTATATTGATTGATTTAAATTGAAGTTCAAAGTGCTGAGTCGACACACTAGATAACCTGGCAGATCTTTATACTAAAGCTTTTGACAGGGCTCGCTTTGAACATTTAGTCGAACTCAAAGGGATGAGGAATCCTGAATAACTGGTTTTTCATAAGAATTTTGTAAATAGTTTATTGCTTTTCTTAAAAATCAAAAATACAAAAACATTAAAAATTTGAAAAATAAAAAAAATAGAAAATCAAAAATGAGTTATCACTGTGTGAAAAAGGAGAAATGATAGTACATCAGCAAGTTAGACTGTCACACTGAAACTGAAATTAAAATGCTTAAATGTGATAGCAGCTTCATTATATGGTGTACCAGTAGGCAAAAAGCATGAAATAATCAACTTACCAATGTGATATAAACTTAAATACAACTGTGTATGAGTGGGGAACACATCAGTGGTGTATGGTTTAATGACCTTAAATCTTGCATTGATAGATTGCCAAAATCTGAAGTTTTGGGTCTTTATACTGTTATTTCATCTGGGGATATCTTGCCTGTCCTTCTGTTCAGAACTAAAATTGTACATGACCCCAGGAAAGAAAGTCACTTGGAATTAGCTCATTTCTATTTGAATGTCTGTATGTTGTCCCGATACACACAATTTTGATCTGATTCTGAAATCTTCTCTGAAAAAAATCGTGTACCTCCTCTGCTGCATCCAGATATATGCTGACCTGGTGGTGCTAGGCAACGACAGCTTCTGCTGCATCCAGATACATGCTGACCTAGCTGTACGTTGTCGTGCTCTAGATCTAATACACCCGAAAGAGGGCCTCAAGTGCCCAAATGAAACCCAAGAAACCTATATCAAACTAAGAAAAAAACTCATTTGATCTGTATATTATACCATCTCTCCTAAAGATCTATTCTGTTCTCTTCTCAACCTATTCCCAGTTAAGATTTCAGAAATCTGGATTGGACTTGTGAAATATGTGGTAGGGAAGATACTTGCATGATAGAGTGTGTTGTTTATATTTCCAGGATTTGATTAGTATTGATTTGGGTGTTCATTGTTAAGCAATTAAAACATGATAAAACAGATTATATGCAGACCTAGGCACTGTCAGGATATCTTAACGGATGAATTCAGTATACTCACCTACTACGATGAATCTTTGTGCATACCTTGATCGCGGGGGTATATCCTGAAGTGGGACACACTAGTATTTCAGTATTAAAATTACTTTAACGTATCAT
Organism: Helianthus tuberosus; assembly: GCA_030545235.1. Lineage (NCBI taxonomy): Eukaryota > Viridiplantae > Streptophyta > Magnoliopsida > Asterales > Asteraceae > Helianthus > Helianthus tuberosus. The sequence goes on along the minus strand of CM060384.1, from coordinate 8,550,759 downwards.
ACGGTAATGGTACTTGAAATGTTCATGCATTTTGTTTAAGTGGACAAACATACTGGTAATTGTCTTGGACTGCTTTTCACGAAAAATTAAATAAAGAATTATCTAATAGTGTGAAATAGTTTGATTGTGCTGATATGATCTTCTTACCGGTGATTCTCACAAAAACAGAGTGTTTATTGCTTTTGTTATTTACTTGCTTTCAGAAAAATATAAAAATAAAAAATAGTGTCTTTTTCTGTTTAAAATTCTTAACGTACGGAAAACTGTTATTCTTGGAGGAATTGTTACTGATAGGGGGAGACGGTGTTAGAAAGTGAGTTCAATATTTTAAATCATGCGGGTTATAGGGTGTGATTAAAAAGTTTTGCGTGTTGGTGATAAATTGGAAAATGCTTAATCTGTTATACAGTTTAACAAATCTCTTGAATAAAAATAATTTGTTTAACTTATGTTGAAAAATTCTTATGGTTTCTCGAGATGTTTGCTTTATAGTAAACAGATTGAAGCAGTGTGTTGCTGAGAAGTTAAAGTGATGAGTTGCTGTGAAGATGAGAGTTTGTTTGGATGCATGGTAGAACCTCCTTTCTATATTGCAGACAAAGTTGAAGAGATTGAAGAGTTCTTTACAAATGTTGAACTGGAGTTTACTCAAACGCTAAAGTTTTTGAAGATTTGGTGATTGGATGCATCAGCTTAGGGGGAGTCTGTTGCTGACAGAAGCTATTGAAGCTGACGCTATCCAAAGACCAAAGACAGTGCAAGAATACATGAAGATTGCAAGAAGACTGAAGACAAAGTTATTTTATGAAGCTATTGTCAAGGGGGAGTTTGTTGGTGCATGTTTGTGACAACAGCTTAGATTTGGTCTTTGGATATCTTGTAATTAGTTAAAAGATAAACAGTTAGCAGGTTTAGCTTTGTAATAGTTAGTTGTAATGTTTGGGCTAACTAAACCCAATGAATTGGGTGTGTGGGGGCGAATTGGGCCTGTCCAATTCGCAGTCCATAATGTTTAACCTTGGCCTAAGTAGTAACCTTGTGTTATATAAACAAGGTTAGGCTTTAGGGTTTAGGTTAATCAGCCAGAACATTGTTTGAGAGCAAATTCGTGAGAGTGCAAAGGCATTGGACGAATTTGGAGTTGGTTAGGGATCTTGATTGATTGTAATCACTTTGATAGATAATTAATAAAGATCCGGTTTGAAAGTGATTTGCTGTTTCTGTTTTCTACTTGTTTCTGTGATATTCTGATCAAGAGGATTCCGCACTCTTGATTGGAAAGACAATTCTGTGAAAGATCCATATGACATCTAGGGGACTTACATTTTGGTTATAACCTGTACGCGTGATCAGTATTCGGCAAAAACCCTAATCACTCCTCACCTCCTCTCGCTACCCTATTCTGCCCGACGAATCAGCTTTCCTCTCTCCTCCGAATTGACATTCTGGTAAGTATAATATTAAGGATTTTAATATTGTGTGGCTATGATTGGTTGCATGCTTAGTGTCATCGATTTGTATGTGTGTCACGTGGTGTATCTATGTTGAATAAAGGCTAGGGATCGAATAGGTACTTTTATAAAGTCTGACATGCACATATTATTGGAATTAATGAATCTGGTACATGCACATGTTGGTGAAATTGAATGACATATAGGACAAATCTGTTGTGGGAGATGTTGATTGGACCGAAGTTCTTTCTGTTGTTTCTTAGTGGGCCGATATTAGACTTCAATCAACACTAATTGCATGTGACTTTTTGATGAATTGAATTGAGTGGGCCGCACATGTTGATTGTTTATTGGACCGAACCCAAACCTAGCAAACTGTTATGCATAGGGTATCGATTACAGAAGTGATATGATTAGTGATCATGGTGTTATACGTTAATTGCTGGTTCGATGATAGCATGTAAAATGGTTGTTAGCATGTTTAGGGTTTCCTGTTGTTGCGTAACTGATGATGATAATGATTATGCCACGAAAACCCCTTGGCCGACGAAAACACAATCACGACGAAAACCCAAGAGGGTTTTCGCCACAAAAGGGATTTCGCCACAAGAGGGTTTTCGTCTAATGATCTGTTACTTTATTAACTCAGTTAGATTATCACTCTGTTAAGTTGTTAACGTTGTTAAACATGTCAAATATGTAAAGTATGATAACCGAGTTATGTTAACCACGTTAAGTATGTTAACCTTGCTACGTATGTTAACTCTGTTAATTCTGATCAACGCTGTTAACACTGCTAAGCTTATCATGACTGTTAATGAATAATCTTGTTAGAGTAGACTGGGAAATCCACTATGTGAAGCGTGAATTACGTGAACTTGATTAACTGTTTACGCGTTACGTGATGTTAACCATCCAGTACATTTAGTGACTTCGATTGCATGTGAAACTTTACCAACATGAACTGACTGTGTATACATGCATACTTTAGGCTTTGATTGATTGTTTGCGAGCTCGTAGTTTAACATTCCGAGCAAACCAAGGTGAGTTCACACTCTATCCAAGGCATGGGATTCCCAAGGGTTGGGAATGGGTTAAAGAACTGAACGGTAACTACAAACTTGCGTATTCCCCATACAACAGGATACGTAAGACAATAAGACCATCACTCTATCATTTGAAGTCCCTCATTTATCGACTTAATCGCCGAGGCCTATGGCGAGCGGGTCATTAGTAGATAGCGCTATTAGGTTTAACAAACCTCACACCGTGTCGTCCGAACGGGCGTGTACTAATGGACTATGGGCAAAGGGTCAATGCTGATAGACATTGACTTAGGGCACCTCTTACATTTTCGTAGCAGTCAATACGCGTGGTCTAGTAACACATGGGAAGCCCCCACTAATCTTCGCAAACATGTCTGGGAGACCGCGATACGAATCAATACGATACATGGTTTACAAAACGAACATATGATTTACAAAACGAATGCTATAACTAAACAACCAACCGTGAACTCGCTCAACTTTGCTGTTGACTCGTTGTTACATGCCTTGTAGGTCATTAGGTACTCATGGAGCTTGCACAGGGAGGCGCGGTCGTTGTGGGACATGGCAGAGTGTGCCATGCCAAAAACATTACTTTATTTCATACTTAATACTTACATTGGGTTTTGCAATTATGCTTCCGCTAAACACTTAACTACGTTTCTGATTTGAAACACCTTTCATATTATGTGGTTGAATTTTACTTATTACTTGTTATGTTCAATATGATTGGTGGCTTGATCCTGGTCAGTCACGCCTCCAAGCGGTGATACTCCACGTGTGGATTTTGGGGGTGTGACAGATTGGTATCAGAGCCATTGGTTATAGTGAACTTGGTTTTAATAAGGGGGGGAAATTTTTTATTAAAACCAGACTATAACCTGTACAGTGCTCAACGATCCACAACGACGCTTTGCTCCACGTGCAAGCCTCGACATTCTAGGTGATATGGTTTATGTTTACATTGCCTACTTGCTAGATTACATAGAACTTTGCTCATGGTATGCTTAGATAAACGTAGCAACTATTGTTTAAAAACACGTGTGTGCTTACTCTCTTCTGTCATCGCATTTTCGCGAACCTTTCTCACTCATGTTTCCTTTGATATGAAGATCATGAGTGGACGCATTAACCTAACTCAAGCCCAGTTGGCGGCTTTGATCACTGAACAAGTTACTACAGCACTCGCAGGTGCCCAGGCAGGAGGTGTAACCTGCCATCACAACTTACTCTAGGATCTTTAGATCCTACTCTCGTAACCCAACACTTGTGCTTAATTCTGTTTACTCTTACGCACACAACAGGTCAGAACGCTCAGCCACCTGTATGCACATTCAAGACTTTTATGGACTGTCGTCCTACTACTTTCAGTGGCACTGAAGTGGCCGTTGGACTCCTCCACTGGTTCGAGAAGCTCGAATCAGTCTTCGAAATGTGTGAATGCCCTGAGGCTCGTAGGGTGAAGTACGCCACTGGTACTCTCGAAGGCACTGCGCTAACTTGGTGGAACGCGCAAGTTCAGATGCTGGGGCTGGCGGCAGCTAATGCCACCCCATGGAATGATTTTAAGGAACTGATTAAACGGGAATACTGTAGTCGTGATGACATCCACAAACTGGAAGTGGAGTTCTTTAACCTGAAGATGACGGGGTCAGAGATAGAGGCGTATACGAAACGATCTAACGAACTGGCAGTATTATGTCCAACTATGGTGGATCCTCCCATCAAGCGCATTGAGCTGTACCTCAAAGGCTTAGTACCAGAGATTCAAAGTCATGTGACTTATGCTAACCTTGCTACTATTCAAGATGTTACTCGTCTTGCTCATCGTCTCACAGACCAGGCAGTGGAACAGAACAAGCTGCCTAAGCGTATTGGTGCTGCTACTACTGTTACTACTTCTGCTATTCCTAGTGACAACAAGAGAAAGTGGGATGGAACCTCCAGCAAGGGTTCAACTTCAGTTCAGTCCCAGGCATAGCAGCGAAAGATTGATGATTATCAGAGCCCTGGTCAGCAATCTTCTGGTAGTCAAAGGCAGGGTGGATATCGAGGAAACCTCCCGAAGTGCAACACATGCAACAGACACCACAATGGTCAGTGCAACAGGGGTCGTTGCCAGAGGTGTCTCAAGATGGGTCATGAAGCTAAGGATTGCAGGAGCTCACAACCTGCAAATCAGAACCAACAACAACAACCACCAGCTCCACAGAACCAGCAGCAACAGCGAGGTAACAGGGGATGCTTTCAGTGTGGTGCTGAAGGCCACTTCAAGCAGGACTGCCCCCAGTTAAATCAAAATCCGAACAACAACAACAACAATAATCAGGGCAATGGGAACAACAAGGGGGAAACAATGATGGAAACAATGGTGCCAGGGGTCGAGTGTTTGTGCTGGGTCAGGGTGATGCAAGGAATGATCCTAACGTAATGATGGGTAAGTTCCTTCTCGACGACTTTTATGTTACTGTTTTATTTGATTCGGGTGCCGATACCAGTTATGTGTCCTTAGAAGTTAGTCAAATGTTGAAACGTACACCAACTCCCTTAAACACCAAGCATGTCGTAGAGTTAGTAAACGGTAAAAGTGTAGAGGCCACTCACATAGTCAAGGGTTGTAATCTCGTCTTAGCTGGGCAGACTTTCTCCATCAATCTCATTCCTATAGTCTTGGGGAGTTTCGACATCGTCATTGGTATGGATTGGTTATCGCAACAGCAAGCAGAGATCCTGTGCAAGGAAAAGATTGTTCGTATTCCCCGTTCTGGCAAAGAACCTCTCGAAATTCAAGGCGACAAGAGTGGTGCGGTGGTAGGCATCATCTCCTTTCTCAAGGCCCAGAAGTGTTTGCGAAAGGGCCATACCGCTATTTTAGCACTCGTTACGATGCATCGACGAAAGAGAAGAAGATAGAGGATATTCCAATTGTACGCGACTTTCCTCAAGTGTTTCCTGAGGAATTACCTGGTCTACCGCCTCATCGCCAGGTCGAATTTCAGATCGAGCTAGCTCCTGGAGCAGCACCCATAGCTCGAGCACCTTATCGCTTAGCTCCAACCAAACTAGAAGAACTGTCTAAGCAATTGCAAGAACTCTTGGAAAAGGGTTTCATTCGTCCTAGCTCTTCGCCCTGGGGAGCTCCCGTATTGTTTGTGAAGAAGAAAGACGGTACCTTCCGCATGTGCATAGATTACCGCGAACTGAACAAGGTGACCGTGAAGAATCGCTATCCTCTCCCACGCATTGACGACATGTTCGATCAGCTGCAAGGGTCGAGCTACTATTCAAAGATTGATCTGAGGTCAGGCTACCATCAACTAAGAGACCGGGACGAGGACGTCTCCAAAATAGCATTCAGAACACGCTACGGCCATTACGAGTTTCTGGTCATGCCATTTGGGCTAACAAACGCGCCTGCAGTCTTCATGGATCTTATGAACAGAGTGTGCAAGCCTTACATGGATAAGTTCGTGATTGTATTCATCGATGACATTTTGATCTACTCCAAGAGTCAGGAGGAACATGAGCAGCATTTACGACTCATTTTGGAACTCCTTCGAGCAGAACAGCTGTACGCCAAGTTTTCAAAATGTGACTTTTGGCTTCGTGAAGTCCACTTTCTAGGCCACGTGGTAAACAAGGATGGGATTCATGTTGATCCATCTAAGGTAGACTCGATTAAGAACTGGCCTGCACCTCGCACACCAACGGAAATCTGCCAATTCTTGGGTTTGGTGGGCTACTACAGAAGGTTCATCAAAGACTTCTCCAAGATTGCACAACCCCTTACCTCACTAACTCAGAAAGGCGTTATTTATCGTTGGGGGTAATACACAGGAATCCGCATTCCAGCATTTGAAAGATAGACTTTGTAGCGCACTATTCTTTCATTGCCAGTGGGCACAGACGATTTCGTGGTTTATTGTGACGCATCAATTCAGGGTCTTGGTAGCGTACTGATGCAACGGGATAAGGTCATTGCTTACGCCTCGCGCCAACTTAAGATTCACTAAAGGAATTACACTACACACGATTTGGAGCTAGGAGCTGTTGTTTTCGCACTCAAGATATGGAGACATTACCTATACGGTACCAAGTGCACCATTTACACCGATCACAGGAGTCACGAGCATATCTTCAAGCAGAAAGAGTTGAACATGCGACAACGTCGATGGGTCGAGCTATTGAATGATTATGAATGTGCCATCAAGTACCATCCGGGCAAAGCCAATGTTGCGGCCGACGCCCTCAGTCGAAAGGATACTACACCTAGACGCGTACGTGCTTTACAACGCACTATCCAATCTAGTCTTCCTTCACAGATATGAGATGCTCAGGTAGAAGCATTGAAACCAGAAAACATCAGGGCTGAAGCTCTACGCGGCTCAAGGCAACGATTAGAACAAAAGGAAGACGGCGCTTATTACGTAACAGGACGCATCTGGGTCCCACACTATGGAAACTTAAGCGAGCTTGTGATGGATGAAGCACATAAGTCTCGTTACTCGGTACATCCTGGTTCGGATAAGATGTACCACGATCTTAGAACTACGTATTGGTGGCCTAGCATGAAAGCTCACATAGCAACTTACGTTAGCAAATGTCTAACTTGTGCGAGAGTCAAGACCGAATACCAGAAACCATCAGGCCTACTTCAACAACCAGAGATTCCACAATGGAAATGGGAGCAAATTTCCATGGATTTTGTTACTGGCCTGCCTAGATCTCAACGTGGGAATGATACTATTTGGGTGATCGTGGATCGACTCACAAAGTCTGCACACTTCTTGGCTATCAAGGAAACGGATAAGTTCTCCACTCTCACAGACGTCTATCTTAAAGAAGTGGTTTCGATGCACGGGGTGCCAACCTCCATAATTTCCGATCGTGATGCACGTTTCACTTCAGAACTTTGGCAAGCGATGCACAAATCTTTTAGCTCTCGATTAGACATGAGCACAGCTTATCACCCGCAAACGGATAGGCAGTCTGAACGCACCATCCAAACTCTTGAAGACATGCTTCGTGCATGCGTAATCGATTTCGGCAACGGCTGGGAAAAACATCTTCCTTTGGTGGAGTTTTCGTATAACAACAGTTACCACACCAGCATTCAAGCCGCTCCATTTGAGGCATTATACGGGCGTAAATGTCGATCACCTCTTTGTTGGGCAGAGGTGGGTGACAGTCAGATCACGGGTCCAGAACTCGTAGTTGATACTACAGAAAGGATTGCTCAGATACGACAACGCATGGCGGCAGCTCGCGACTGTCAGAAAGCCTATGCTAATAAACGCAGGAAACCACTCGAGTTCCAAGTTGGGGATCGAGTGCTACTCAAAGTTTCACCCTGGAAGGGTGTGGTTCGCTTTGGCAAACGTGGCAAACTCAATCCGCGATATGTCGGACCGTTCGAAATCATTGAGAAGATAGGCAAAGTGGCCTACAAACTGAACCTACCAACAGAACTCAGTGCAGTTCACAACGTATTTCACGTCTCAAATCTGAAGAAGTGTCTGTCAGATGAGACCCTCGTAGTTCCTTTGAAGGAGCTCACTATCAATGAACAGTTGCGATTCGTCGAGGAACCAGTTGAAATCACAGACCGAGATGTTAAGGTCCTCAAGCACACCAGAATACCTCTTGTACGAGTTCGTTGGAACTCCCGTCGTGGCCCAGAGTTTACCTAGGAACGAGAAGATTAAATGAAACTCAAGTATCCCCAGTTGTTCGGAAACAGTGCAACCACTACTGAGACTGAAGCTACTGTGGAATTTCGGGACGAAATTCCAAACCAACGGGGGGGGGGGGGGATGATGTGACACCCCAGGAAAAACCAGTAAACTACACAACACAACTAGCTTCCTCAGTAACCACGTGCTAAATTTCGGGACGAAATTTCTTTCAAGTTGGGGATAATGTGACAACTCGAGTTTCCAAGATTCCATCTTCGCATTAATTGCACGATTAATTGTTTAAGTTGTTTGTTTACACGACTTATTTGTTTCACAACTGTACACGTTTGTAATATGTTAAATCGTATTGTGGTTGATATGTTATATATATGGTGTGCATCACATTTGAGTGTATGTTGAGAATATGTTTCATGTTAATATGGTGTTATGTGTAATTAAAAATGGAACTTTGACCGAACACCCTCTAGCCGAAAACCCCCACCCACTCACGAAAACACTTCATGTGTTTTCGTCCACCTTGAGGCCAATGAAAATAACAGTGGGCTTGGCCCAGTATCGATTAAATAGAGTTTTGGTTATAACCTGTACGCATGATCAGTATTCGGCAAAAACCCTAATCACTCCTCACCTCCTCTCGCTACCCTATTCTGCCCGAGTTGACTCCTACACCTCTGTTAACAGCTGATGGTAAATTAATTGAAGCTTCACACGTTCTTTTTGGGTGTAAACTCGAACTTATGGGTCAAGTGTTCGACATTGACCTACTTCCCGTTACTCTTGGAAGTTTTGATGTGGTCGTCGGTATTAGTTGGTTGTCTAAGCATCAAGTAAGAATTCTCTGCAAAGAGAAAATCGTACGTATTCCTCTTCCTAGTGGAGAGTCCTTGTCGGTGCAAGATCATCGTAGTGGTGCAATGGTTGGCATCATTTCAGCTATGAAAGCCCAGAAGTGTTTACGAAAGGGCTACCCTGCTATTTTAGCACTTGTCACTGATACTCAGCCTGAAGAAAGGAAGATAGAAGACTTACCTGTGGTCAGTGAGTTCTCGGATGTATTTCCTGAAGAACTCCCTGGTCTACCTCCACACCGTCAGGTGGATATTCAGATCGACCTTACACCAGGAGCAGCCCCGATTGCTCGTTCTCCTTATCGTCTTGCTCCAGGAGAGTTGCAAGAGCTGTTAAATCAACTCCAAGAACTGTTGGATAAAGGTTTTATCTGACCCAGTTCTTCGCCTTGGGGATCCCCAGTTCTGTTCGTGAAGAAGAAAGACGGGTCCTTTCATATGTGTATAGATTATCGAGAGCTCAACAAAGTGACAGTCAAGAACCGCTATCCTTTGCCACGTATCGACGATTTGTTTGACCAGTTGCAAGGGTCAAGATTTTACTCGAAGATCGATTTAAGATCGGGCTATCATCAGATGAGAGTCCGAGAGGAGGATGTTCCAAAAACAGCTTTTCGAACGCGGTATGGCCATTATGAGTTTCTGGTTATGCCCTTCGGGTTGACAAACGCACCAGCGATTTTCATGGACCTTATGAATCGTGTGTGCAAACCGTATCTCGACGATTTCGTCATTGTGTTTATCGATGACATCTTGATTTACTCTAAGAGCAAGGAAGACCACGAGCGACACTTGCGGCTTATCTTGGAGCTCCTGAGGAAGGAGCAACTCTACGCAAAATTCTCTAAGTGTGATTTCTGGATTCGAGAAGTCCACTTCCTTGGTCACATTGTTAATGAAACGGGGATACATGTAGATCTTGCTAAGATTGATGCTATCAGGAATTAGGCGGCACCGAAGAATCCTTCGGAGGTGCGACGATTTCTCAGCCTCGCTGGGTACTATCGCATATTTATTCAAGATTTCTCAAAGATTGCTCAACCTCTTACCACGTTGACACAGAAAGGTGTTGTATATTCTTGGGGAACGAAGCAGGAAGATGCCTTCCAACTTTTAAAACAAAAACTATGCAGTGCACCAATATTGTCATTACCTGAAGGAACCGAGGATTTTGTGGTATATTGTGATGCTTCTATTCAGGGTCTCGGTTGCGTGCTGATGCAACGCGAGAAGGTGATAGCTTACACTTCTCGACAACTGAAGGTTCATGAGAAGAATTACACAACTCACGACTTGGAACTAGGAGCTATGGTTTTTGCGCTGAAAATTTGGAGGCATTACCTGTACGGTACCAAATGCACTATTTATACCGACCATAGGAGCCTCTAGCATATTTTCGATCAGAAAGAGTTGAACATGCGACAACATAGATGGGTAGAACTCTTAAATGATTATGACTGTGCCATCAAGTATCATCCAGGCAAGGCTAATGTTGTAGCTGATGCCCTCAGTCGAAAGGAGGCAAAACCCAAACGTGTACGAGCCTTGCAGCTCACTATACACTCAAACCTCCCTGACCAGATCCGTTCTGCTCAAACTGAAGCGTTGAAGGAAGAGAACATTAAATCGGAGTATTTACGGGGCATGGAGAAACGACTCGTAGAGAGATCTGACGGCATTTACTATTTCATGGAACGGATATGGGTTCCATTGTTTGGAAATCTTAGAGAGCTCGTCATGGACGAAGCACACAAGTCTCGCTACTCTGTACAACCAGGTTCAGATAAGATGTATCAGGACCTCAAAGTCTTATATTGGTGGCTGTCATACCCCTTTCTTAGGCGGAAGCACGAGGTGTGATCATGAAAGGTTTTCATTGCATACGATTGGTAAACATAATACATGCTCATAAAAATAACTTCAAACACCATTATCATTACATAACGGAAAACATAGTTTAAGTTTTTACATCATGAGACAACATATTGTCTGGAAGTCTACAACTTTATTTAAGGATAAACATAAACAACATCCAGGAGCATGAGTAAGACCGCGCGCACATCCACTTTTAGTTACCTGAAATACATGTGAGTTTTTGGAAAAACGTCAACATAATGTTGGTGTGAATTCATGCAACTTGTATTTCAGGCTAGTATACTTTGTATGAAAACGTGATATGTGTCTTGTAAAAATAAGGTATTCTTGTGTAAGTAAAGTACTCTTGTATAAATAAAGTATTCTTGTGGTATGAACCAAATAAAGTATTCTTGTGTACGAACCTCGTACAAATAAAGTATTCTTGTGGTATGAATTATAAAGTATTCTTGTATGTATCAGGATTGTTAATGGGTTGCAAGGCCATTAACATGTGGCACGACATAGGAAGTCACCAAACCATAGGCATTTTTCTAGTTGTCGATTCACGACGAAGACACAAAAGCACTACTCGGTACTAGTTTTCACCAAGAGTGTGGCTGCCCGGTCACCCGTTAGATCTAACCTTTTGTTCTGCGGTCTAAGTATGTACACGATTAATGGTGCTTATGGTACCCTATTCGTGACACGATTTCTCGTATCATTCCTCAAAACGCATCATACTTGGTACTAGTTATCACCAAGGGTGCTTCTTGTTTTTGTATCCATCATACCATTTATAAACATTGTAACATTTGTAACATGTATTTCACCCCCGAAGTTATAAAACTGAAAACAGTTAAAAGAAAAGGGGGAGCATGAACTCACAACTTTGTGTTCCTTGCGTCAAAAACTTCACCGGATTTGCTTAATTAACTTCGTGACCTATACGTGTTTTCTTAACGTTAGCCACTAGACTTGTATTGCACAAGTACAGTCACTATCTTTTGTATATGTTTTCTTGTGTTAAAAATAATTTATATTTTTAACTATGTATCTTACTTATATTATTTTCTCAAAAATAAATATAAGTATCTTGTATTTTGCACCCGAATTATGTATTTTGTTCAATACTTCATTTAATGTTCATAACTTGTCCAAGTTATTTATTCTATCAAGTAATATATTTTCATAAATATATTCTCTTGTATTTGTCTAAGTATGTTGTATGTGTATTTTTGTATCTTCACTTCTTACGAGTATTTAGTGTATCTTCAAGCCCTAATACACTATTACGTGCAATACATACTACATACGCTTAGCACAAAATTTGGTGATCAAATATATATATTTTTCTCACAAATATACATACTTAATATTCATTTTTATTTTTGAAGAAATCCTCATTTCTTAACACAAAAGTTTGGGAAACCTTGGTAAATGTTTTTAGATACATTTTTAGGGAATAAGTTTCTCAAAAACTTATATTTTTCTAAGTGTCAAAATTTATAAAAATTTTGACATAGGTTCCCCTAAAAATGGAGGTTTCCCATGTTTTCAAAACATGTGTTTATTTTCTTTTAAATCATCATCAAGCATCAACAACTCATTCAAGTCTTACTACAAGCCAAAATCATGTAAATCACACTATATCATGAACTTGAAGTTTTTGTAAAAACTTGTAGCAACTTACCATGTTATTTAGTAGGTTTAGTTACCCTTAAAAACATGGTTGTTTGTTTGTAACTCACATTATTAAAAGATTTGGTCCTTTACAACTTGTAATTAAATTTTACAAAAATGTTTATTTGTAACATCTTCTTGTTTCTCTAGTATTTTACACTTATTTCATTACCAAAAATAGTGTAAGTTTGAGTAAAAACCAAGATTTTCAAAAAGTCATATTCTAAACTTGGTTCTTTTGGAAAAGTCATTCACCAGTCTTGAAGCTATAAGTTTACTAGCTCACTATAATGATCATTTTTCAAGAAATCATTTTAAGTCTTCAAATTCATGTTTAGTCATGAAGATGATTATTTTATGTTGTTACATAATCATCCTTCCACTTGCTAGACCATGTGTTTAATCACAATCTAGCAAGCTTTATGTGATGGTTAACATCATTATCTCAAATAAACAACAACAAATATCACATATATGCAAAACATCACCATTTCATCAAGATTCATCATATATATAAGCTTTATGTTCAGTTTCATGAATATTTCTTTTAATGGTTCTAGTGATTTCAACATAATATATCTTTTAACCACTAAAAATAGAAGTAAATGAGAGTGTTCAAGATGCTTACAACTAGCTTAAAGCTAGGGAAGTAACAAGATGAAGATTGAGTGGTTAAAAGCAAACGAGTGAGGTCCTTTAAGTTCCACTTGCACCGAGCTTCCTTAATCACCTCCTTGCACCTTAAATCAAGCTTGGAATGGATGAAAATGGATGGTGTAAGGGGGTGGATGTGAGCCATGAATCAAGGAGAGGGGAGAAGGGGGTTGAGGGTGATGAAGAAGATGATAGGAACTAGTGAACTTATAATCTTTAATTGTTATTATCCCATGGTCCTCTTGTCCCCCAAAGTACAACAAGATCCATCATAATCCCAAGGAAGAGATTTAGGAAAGATTTTGAGAAATCTTTGGTGTGGGGTCCCTTAGGGGACGGTTATCACAAAGGGGGGGGGGTAACTTGTAAATTGTTGTGGTAAAGGTAATTAGTGGAAGGTAAATAGTAAAGTCTAGGGTTTAGTGTGTTACATGCTTTATGTAGAAAGTTTAAGTGTTCGGGAACCAATACTAGCTCAGAAAAATAAAAACAATGCTTCTAGCAATATTTTTATGTTCCGGGTAATGTCCGGTTGTTCGGTTAAATACCGGTTCGTTAAAGTGCTAAATTGCACCGTTTAGTGTCTTTTATGTACCTTTTTGTAACCCTTTTAATTCCCAACACTTAGGAGGGTATTCTGGATAATAAAACATGAATTCTGCATAATAATTATGTGTTAAAAGCTGATTTATAGCTGAATTTAATAAAATTCTGCACTTAAAGTGCGTTTCGGGTGCTTTTTAGTGCGTATTTTAGCTTCCGGAAAGTCTACATATTAACCCTTGTATGTACTCTTGGGTTTTAATGTATTCTTGTCGTTGGACCTACACCTAGGCTCCAATTCTATTGTCTAACCGCTTTCTGCAGAATTGTTGACACAATATGTCTTACCGGTGAGTTTACTAGTATTTCTGACGCAACGCTATTCATTAATGCATAAGGTAATTCTTGTAGTATAAAACGTGCATGAATTCACTTGTTTAGTATGTAATTAGACAATGTTGACATTTAAACACATAATTGCAGTCATTAAATAATAATTAAAGTGTACGGAAATTACCGGTTTGGTGCCAGTTGTCACAGTGGCCGAAGATGAAGGCTCACATCACGACGTATGTAAGTAAGTGTTTGACTTGCGCAAAAGTCAAGGTAGAGTATCAGAAACCCTCAGGCCTGCTTCAGCAACCAGAAATACACATGTGGAAATGGGAGCAAATTGCCATGGATTTCGTCACTGGTCTACCAAGAACTCAAAATGGAAACGATACAATTTGGGTGATCGTTGATTGTCTCACGAAGTTAGCACACTTTCTAGCAATCAAGGAAAATGATAAGTTCTCACATCTCACTGCTGTCTATCTAAAGGAGGTGGTTTCTAGGCATGGAGTGCCAACCTCTATTATTTCTGATCGTGACCTGCGTTTTATATCAGATATATGGCAGTCGATGCATAAAGCATTCGGCTCACGTCTCGACATGAGTACCGCTTATCACCCACAGACGGATGGTCAAAGTGAACGACCCATCCAGACACTTGAAGACATGATGCGAGCATGTATGATCGATTTTGGTAAGGGGTGGGAGAAACACTTGCCATTGATAGAGTTCTCTTACAACAATAGCTACCATACCAGCATCCAGGCAGCTCCGTTCGAAGCATTGTACGGGCAGAAATGCCGCTCTCCTCTTTGTTGGGCTGAGGTGGGTGACAGCCAGATCACAGGTCCGGAACGTGTACTTGAAACTTCAGAGAAGATTGTCCAGATCAGGAATCGTATGGCGGCAGCGCGTGACCGTCAGAAAAGCTACGCTGACAAGCGTAGGAAACCCTTAGAGTTCGCTGTAGGCGATCGCGTTATGTTGAAAGTCTCGCCCTGGAAGGGTGTGGTGCGCTTTGGGAAGCGCAGCAAGCTTAATCCACGTTATGTTAGGCCATTCAAAATTTTGGAACGTAATGGTAAAGTGGCTTACAAGCTCGAGTTACCTGCTGAGTTGGGTAACGTTCATGATGTCTTCCATGTTTCGCAACTAAAGAAGTGTTTGTCCGATGAAACACTTGTGGTACCACTCCTAGAACTAAAGATCGACGACAAATTGCAGTTTGTCGAAGAGTCCATTGAAATCATGGATCGGGAAGTTAAGGTTCGTAAGCACAGTCGGATTCCAATCGTGAGAGTCCGTTGGAACTCCAGACGTGGACCGGAGTTCACGTGGGAGCGCGAAGATCAGATGAAGCTCAAGTATCCTCAGTTATTCCCAACGGACCAATCTTAATCTGATGCAACTGGTGAATTTCGGGACGGAATTCCCTTTCAAGTTGGGGATGATGTGGCACCTGCGGAAAATCCACAGTCATCCTGATCTAGCACCTTGCCGCGTTGAGTTACTTATCAAATTTCAGGACGAAATTTCTTTTAAGTTGGGGATGATGTGACAACCCGAGATTTCAATGTCTTCCTCTACGCATCACTTGTTTCACAATCTTGTTTTCCTAGTTCATTTTACGATGTATCTTGTGCGTGATATTGGATTGATTAAAGTATTGTTACGTTTGAGTATTGCATAAAACTTAAGTATGGTGTAATGTTTATAATTAGGCTTAACCCGGATTGAGGAACACATTCGACGAAGAGTAGTCCTTCGTCACAACAACCCCTTGACGAAGAGTGGTCCTTCGTCATAATCAACCTTCGACAAAGGTTGATTCTTCATCACTCACACATCACAGCGAAGATTGTACTTCACCAAGAGGATCTTCGCCAAAAAGGGCCCTCGGCCCAGGTTACTCGAGGCCCAGAAGCGTCTGATTTTCATTGTATACTTAAAACCCCTCATAACCTGTAACCGCCAGTATCAAACCCTAAAGCACTCTCTTTCTCTTCTTCCTGTGTGATGGCATTTGTGAGTCTCAAAGCCTCTCCATCTCGAGTAATCTAATCCCCTCGGTATCACGGTTAGTGAGATATTGATCGAATGATTCATGTTCTTTTGTGAGATTTTGAGAGGAATAAATCTTTTGGGTAAAAACTGGAATGTTAGATAATACACTCATTTCCTATCACCTTAAGTCCCATCATATACCGAATAGTTACCTGAGAGGTAACGGGGTATTAGTTGATAGCGCTATTAGGCTTGGCAACCTCACACCGTACCTGAGAGGACGGGCATAATGACCTTAATCGACCAATGCTTAGATAGGGGGCATTGGGGACGGGCAAAACAATCTGGAAGCCATCTTGTACGGTACTCGAGTTAATATCAACATTATAATCAACGAACGGAACTAAACACTTGGTAACTAACATTTTCGTAAAACTATGAACTCACCAGCATTGTCTGATACACTTGTTGCATGCTCACAGGTCGTTAGGTACTATGGATAAGGAACTTGCTATCTGGGATTGCTGGGGTGGTCATGGGTCGCACTGCTTGGATATGCAGGACTTGTTTAATGATTTCACATACATTTGGTTTGAAATGTTTAAACAGTGAATTACTACTTGCTTCCGCTGAACATGTTAAACTTGAATTATGTTTATGAATGTTTTAACATTATGAATGGAAACTTTGTCTTATAACTTGATATTAGTTCAATGTGATTGGTGGCTAGATCTCGGTACGTCACATGCCTAGCGGGGACACCGCATGTTGTATTTTGGGGGTGTGACACATGTTATTTACTCATTTCATATATTCGCACGTTAAAATTCATTTGTATTTAACACCTCCAATATATATATATAGGGGAAAGATAAATCGAAAACCAATGTGAGTTGAGAAACCCTAAATAAACCCTATGTAACATTTTTTTTTCTAAAAAAATAGGGAATGTAACATACATGTACTCGCACATTTTTATGAAAAAAATGAAAAAAAAAACGCCTACTAGTTTTTTTTTAATGTTCAAAATTTGTATGTTACATTTTTTTGGACATATATATTATGTAATATGAATTTTTTAACATTTAAAAAAAACTACCCGGTGTCTTTTTGTTTTTCTTTTATAAAAATGTTTCAATATATATATATATATATATATATATATATATATATATATGTATGTATATATATATGTATGTATGTATATATATGTATGTATGTATTACAGGGTAGGGTTTGGTTACAAAGTCTATTTTTCCTACAAGGACCCATTGGCATTTGCATAGGCCCTTGTGGTACATGTGGTTGAAATTGTTGCTGTGGCATCGGTTGGTATTGAATTAAAAGAAAAAATACTCAAAACCCACAAATAACAGAATGAAGATCAATAAAACACAATATACAAACCCTAGCAGTCTATAGAAACTTCAAACACACCATCATAGAACTATGAATATAAAACACAACATGATAATCAACATAAAACACACTAATGTTAGTCATTCAATAATCAAAACCTTATCATTCAAAACACAATACAAAACCCACAAGTATGACGTTTTAGTAATCTTCACGTTGTTATTTGTGGGTTTTGAGTGTGTCCTATGGCTGAAATTGTGGTGTTTTATGACTTTGTACACTTTGTAGGAAAAATGGACTTTGTAGCTCTCACCCATATATTACATTTCCTATTTTTTTAGAAAAAAATAAAAATGTTACATGGGTTTTTTATAAAGGTTTTTTGAATTTACACATCTCAAGTAGGATATATATATATATATATATATATATATATATATATATATATATATATATATATATATAGGGTCGGGATTTAGAGAAAACAGTGGAAAGTGTGAGAACGGTGAGAACGCTTATGGATCGTCCGATCAAAACAATCTATGGACTAGATTGGCGTTGTGACGTTTTCGTAAATAACATCAATTTTATTACGTGGACGCGCTTCATTAAGGGTAAAAGCGTCTTTTGACTACTCCAAACAAAACGTCATCTCATGAAAATAAAACGCCAAACAAAAATCACACACCATTCTAACTAAAAACGCCATTAGATAAAAAACGCCAAACTTAATTATAGTAAAATCCCGCCTAAAAAACAGCCAAAAAATCCTATATATACAACAACTCAGACCTTCAATTAAAAACACAAACAAAAACCCCAAACGTCATATTTAATATATACCATTCGTCTGATAAACGCCAGAAAACCCAAACATCAAATATATTGTTGTCAATAAAGTGTAGCTGTATGAGGTGGACAACATTGTCAGTTGTCTTTCTTAACTGAGGATTAACAATGTTATCCATCACCATACATCAACACTTTATTGATTTTAGCATGATCAAATTTACTGTTTTAAGATGGATTATTTTGTGGCGTTCTTTTTCTCGGAAAAACGCCAAAAAAGATAACATTTTGGCTGAAAGGGTGTAAACTCAATAACATTTTCCTGCATGAGATGGACAAAAATTATAGAAAAAGAGACTGATTTCAGACTTTGTGTTTCCAAACGGCGACAAAAAAAATACTTCAAAAAACAAAAATAAAAAAAATCATACGAAAGTCGAAACAGCCAGTGAAGATGATTCAAAAGAAGAAAGAGACTGGTGACAGTGAAGATTTGGAAGATCAATATTTATTTTGTTTAATTTTCTTTTTCATTTGATTGTTATATAATAACAACGTCATATCTAATAAAAACGCCAAAAAGCCAAATGTCTTACACCTTTGGCGTTTATCAAATCATCATAAAATTACTTTGGACAAGTATTATAAAAAACCAAAAAAATAATATTAATAAAATAAATAAAAAACAAACTTGAAAATGTAACTAGAAACAGTAACTACAAATCAGTAATACTGAAGATAGGGAAAAAATTTTATATTAGAATCTAAAACGCCAAACTTGAAAGATGGGACGTGTTACAGACTTCAGAGATAAAGCTTGTAAAAAAAAATAATTACAAACAGTAACTGAAAAGACTAATACTTTATTATAATAACGCACCGCCTAACTTAGGCGCCAAAAAGAGATCCTATAAAATGATACGTCTCAGCAATTTCCATTTGATAAAAAAAAAAAAAAAACAAACGCCAATACTACTAAATACCACTCACTATAAAACGCCAAAAAAAATAAAGATGGCTAATATGCTTTCTTGGATATTCAGTATTGTTATTCGGGAAGTTTCACTGAATGAATTGTTAGCAGAGGCGAATAACTCAGTAAGATTTTGCTGCATGAGATGGACAAAAATTCAAGAAAAAGATACTGATGCCAGTCATATGGCATTTTGTATTTTTTGTTCTTGAAGAAGGCTTGGATGAGGAGAAGAGATCAATGACACTGAAGAGTGGGATGATTAGAAAGATGAAGATCAACATGAAGAAAAAGCGAAAACCCCACCCACACGTCATATATCTATGTCCCCAGCATCCACTAAAAAACCACTTCAACAGACGCGCAGGCAAATTAATCAAACCGATGGGTTTGTTAAGTTTTAAATAAAACGCCATATTTTTTGTAACAGTTCTTGTACTATTAAAGAACAGAGAGACTGATGACAGTGAAGATTGTGAAGAGAGATTCGATTAGGATTTTTAATTTTTTTTTCGCTTGTATTTTTCTTTTACTGTGGCTGAAATATAATATAACAATTGTAAAACGCCAAGATACCACAAACGCCAAAATGTTTATAAAAAATAATAGAACAATGAACCATTTTTTTAAACGCCTTGAAAAACGCCATTCAGATAGATTTCCTGACCACCCTGGGTTCCAATGGCATACGATTTGAATAAACGCCATAAACGCCAAAATGTTAATACGCTTTTCCATTAAACGCCATTAATTATTGAATTTGCTTAACGCCAAAAATCTTAAACCCCAAAAATTAAAACAATATTCGGAAAAGCGGAACTGGAAAAGTAGAATATGAAAGGACAAAAAAGCCCCTCTGCCCTTTTCAATGCCACGTGACACGTGTTGGGCCAGGATGCGTTCTCACCGTTCTCACATTTTTGAGCGTTCTCTCCTGATCCGGTTCCTATATATATATATAGGCTAAGTATAGATAGAAAACCCTAAAAATTTGAGAAAACCCTAGAAAACCCAACCTCCCGACATTTTTTTTTGAAAAAAATAACACATGTAATATACATGTTTTTAAGAGTTTTGGGCTAAAAAAAACAAAAAAGCGCCAAAGGATTATTTTAAAAAAAAATAAACAAATTTCAGCAACTTTTGTGACTAACATGTGTTAGACAAAAAATGCTGAAACTTGTTTATTTTCTTTTAAATATTCCTTCGGCGCTTTTTTGTTTTTTTTGGCCCAAAACTCTTAAAAACATGTATATTACATGTGTTACTTTTTTCAAAAAAAAAATGTCGGGAGGTTGGGTTTTCTAGGGTTTTCTCAAAATTTTAGGTTTTCTATATAACCCTACCATATATATATATATATATAGAGGGTAAGGTTCATGCGAGAACCACCTTTATTGTGAGAACCGCGAGAACCAATGTGAACACAACTTAAAATAGCTAAAAAAAACCTAAAAAAAGCCTAACCCCCCCCCCCCCCCAAGCTAAATGCTAAAAACTAAAACCCTCAAAAAACATAAAAAAATCTAAAAAAATAAAAAAAAATGTAAATTTTTTTTTTAAATATTTTTTATGTTAAAATCGCTAAAAAACTGTAAATTTTTTTTAAATATTTTTTATGTTAAAATCGCTACTTTTAGTAGCAAAAAAAAAAATTAAAAATTTTTTTTGGCTACTAAAAGTAGCGATTTTTTATAAAAAATATTAAAAAAAAATTGTGTGTTTTTTAGCTATTTTTAGGCATTTTTTGTTATGTTCACATTGGTTCTCGCGGTTCTCGCAATAAAGGGTGGTTCCTTACGGATCTTTGTCCTATATATATATATATATATATATATATATATAGGGTAGGGCTAGGTAGAAAACCCTTATGTTTTTAAAAAACCTTAGAAAACCCAACCTCCCGACAATTTTTTTTTTTGAAAAAAATAACACATGTAATATTCATGTTTTTAAGAGTTTTGGGCCAAAAAAAAAAACAAAAAAAGCGCTGAAGGGTTTTTTTAAAAAAAATAAACAAATTTCAGCAACTTTTGTGACTAACATGTGTTAGACAAAAAATGCTGAAACTTGTTTATTTTTTTAAAAAAAATTCCTTTGGCGCTTTTTTGTTTTTTTTTTTTTGCCCAAAACTCTTAAAAACATGTATATTACATGTGTTATTTTTTTCAAAAAAAAAAAATTGTCGGGAGGTTGGGTTTTCTAGGGTTTTTTAAAAACATAAAGGTTTCCTATGGAGCATTACCCTATATATATATATATATATATATATATATATATATATACTGCAAAAAAAAAAAAAAAAAGATAAAGGCATATAAAAGTCAAAGAGTTGACAAATTCCCATCACTACGATACACGTTAATTTCGTTATGATTTAAAATACCATCCTTGCAAATACACTTATGATTTACTTATTTTAGTATGAACACCATCCTTCCAATGCGCTTATGATTTATTAATTTTAATATGAACAAATAAGGCAATCTAATTACCGTGAGTAGAATCAAATAAAAAGTTAATTTTGTCTAAGTAGATATAGGAATATTTTAAACTTTTATTTTTTAAATCAATGTCTAAGATAAAATATAGGAAAAAAGAATAGTGTAAATGTATTTTTATTAAATCAATGTCTAAGATAAAATATAGGAAAAAAGAATAGTGTAAATGTATTTTTAGAAAAGACTAAGGTAGTGTTTGGTATGAAGGAATGAGAGGTGGAATGGAATGGATGATTACGAGGGAATGAAGAAAATTGTGTTTGGTTGATCAATGGAATGGAATC
Source organism: Helianthus tuberosus (assembly GCA_030545235.1). Classification (NCBI taxonomy): domain Eukaryota; kingdom Viridiplantae; phylum Streptophyta; class Magnoliopsida; order Asterales; family Asteraceae; genus Helianthus; species Helianthus tuberosus. The sequence continues at coordinate 8,528,741 of CM060384.1, read as the reverse complement.
ACCCATTCCAAAAGGCATTCCATTCCCTCAAAATCATTCCTTCCACCCCCCATGTTTTTTTTCCATTCCATCTCCTCTTGCATCATTCATCAACAACACCAAAACCCACCACCTTTGCCACAACCCACCACCACCACCACCCAGCACCGACGCCATCGCTGCCACCCGCCACCACCTCACCCCGACAGCCACCGTCGCCTCCGCCACCCACTCGCCACCGTTATCAGCACACAGCCGCGACCAACCGCCAACGCCACTCGCTGCCGCCGCCACCACCATCGTCGATGCCACCACCACAGCCACCACCACCTCCACCACCAACCGCCGCCGCCGCCCATCGCCACCTCTGCTGCCACCCACCACCAACGGCCGCCACCACCACTTGCCGTCACCGCCGCATCACCACTCGCCACCCGCCACCGCCACCACCATCCATCGCCGTCGCCGACACCCACCACCGCCGCCTATAACCACCCACAATCACTACCACCGACCACCACCACCACTCACCGCTGATTTTATTACTCTGTTTTTCTTGTTTACCAAACAATATATAATAATAATTCATTCCATTCACACATGGTAACCAAACAAGACATGGAATGGTAATGATCCATTGCATTCCCTCGTCCATTCCATTACCTCGTTCATTCCATTCCTTCGTCCATTCATTACCCCATACCAAACAGACCCTAATGATTTAAAATGCCATCTTTGCAATACACGTTTATTAATTATAATTTACTTATTTTAATATGAACAAATAAGTCAAATCTAATTATTAGGGGTGAGCATATTTTGGTCTGGAACAATAAAAACCAAAAACCGAACCGAAAAATACCCAAACTGAACCGACCCGATTAAGGTAGGTCCACAGGTAGGTTCCAACAATTTGTATTAGATCGGTTTCGGGTCGGTTCGGTCCAATAACCGAAGAAAACCCAACAATAAGTATGGACCGATTTCTTGCTATAGTTGTTACATCGGTTGGGATGTGGGCTGAGATTAGGGGCGGCTCATTTGATATTCATACAATATAAATTAGCAACTATTTTGTGCATTAGGAGGTGTACTCCTAGCTTAGGGTGTGTTTCAAAAAAAAATTTGATTTTTTCACTTTTAACCCAAGTATTTTCATATTTTATATTTTAACCCCTTTTAATTTTTTTTACTTTTAACACAAAGTTTTGCATCTTTTATAATTTAACCCAACACTTTATTATATACAAGTTTGGTCCCTTATACTTTTTATCTTTCGCAAGTTTTTCATTTTACGTTTCGTTCTAAATTTTGTGAGTTAACATGTCGTAGCGTGCATGTGAGGTTCAATGTTTTTTGCTCTATTTCTTCGAATTTGATAGGCCCGTCGCAACGTGTCCATTTATCCCCTTTTGACAAGTTCGCCTCAACGGGCGGGTCCTTGATCGACTAAGTTATTATTTTCTACGTTTTACGTTTATGTTTAATTTTTCTGCATTAACACACTGTAACGGGTGTGCGTGGTTCAACGATTTTAAGTCTGCTTTTTCTTCGGTGTAATTTTTTCCATTTTATCTATTTTATTTTTACGAGTTTTTCCGATGTTTGGAGTCGATGTCGGTGTGGCATTGGTGCTACTTGGCTTGGTTTTACGAACGTTTTTAACCTATTAAATTTTTTACTAATATTTTGTTTCGGTTTACCCTTATACTTTCTTTACTTAAAAACTATTTCTTACGTGCATATTTTATGTACATGTAGGTATACATATGATTTGTTATACATTTCGACGTAAACTTTTTTTTATAAACAACTCTAGGTCAAATATAATACGTTTTCGTTTAAAGAAACCATTTTTACGTGCATATTCTTATGTACATTTCGGTATAAATTTAAGTTGTTCAACGTTTCGACGTAAACTTTTTTGGGAAATGATTCAGGTCAAATATAATATGTTTATGTGTTTATTTTATGTATGTTTCGTAAAGTTTGTTTCGAACCGAGTGGAGTCAAATTATGGTTTCTTTTTTTCCCTTTTATTCGAAAGCTCTAATTAATCCCTTTCGATTACATGTGTCAGATTTTCCTTTATACCTGTTATGATTGTTCGATATGAATTTGATTTACTTTTCGTTTGATCCAATCACAATTCTTATACAAGTTACATTGAGTTCAACTGGATATGTCGAAATACGTGGTTTCATATGGTTAATGCATCATATAACGTTTGGACTAACCCATTCAATGTTTACGATGTACCCGCGCCGCAAGGCGGGCGGGTCTTAATCCTAGTTTTATCAACTTAACAACCTAATTGATAATATCTAAGACATAAAACTGGTCCTATTCCACCTTTAATCCATTCGAATTAATTGATTCACTAACCATGATTAATTCTTGGCTACTACTTTGCTAAAATCGTCAATTGACGGTTGTGTCAACGACGTACGACACATTCTCTTATCTTCAAGAGTTCTGTTAGTGCAGTATGTCTATCGCCTCCGTCATCTCAAGACCGTAGCAGAAATAGATTAAGTTTAGTGCTTATAGTGTTATATTTTAGTAAAAGGCAAGGTGACATTTGTGTAAATAATGAGATATCTCATTATGTCCCTTGGCCTAAAAATAGAGAACTTAGGGTTCTCATTTAGGACTTTTGGAATGACTTTTGACACTTTTGCTCATTTGCTACATTTGAGAGCTCTAGTTCTAGAGAGAAAAACTAGAGAGAGAAAGTGTCTAGGTGATTCACGGTTCGTGTAACGATATCAGATCTTTGAATAGAATCACAGTTATAATTACTGTTCGTGTGTTCGGTCTTGCTCGTACACGGATTCCGCACGTCGTACGAGTCGGTTCGCAATCGTTCGGAGTCAAAACGGTCCTAACAAGTTCTATGTTCATAAGAGGTACGCAACTATGTTGGTTATGTGACTAGGTGTGTAACATATTTTGGTTTAATAAAGAATCTTATGTTCATTATTTAATAAAGAACTAGTAAATGAAGCCGCGCGTTGCGGCGGCGCTTCGAATGTCGTTCTGTTTCTTAATCACATATATCCAAAATTAGGCGAGCAAAACACTTTTAAAAGTTACTAATAAGTAATTTTACAATTTCTGGTTTAAACTTTTTATTTAAATAAACTATCAAAACTTAAAATCCACATTGATTCATCACAAATGTTTCAGTAGCACTTATGCAAAAATCAAAGGTGCATGATCAAGATTTATACCTTGACTTTCACCCTCCTCAATTACATAGAGAGAGCATCATTCAAATCATCCTCTTCCCATTATTGTGTTACTTCCTTCTCTCTTCACATCCCACTCTTCAAGTTTGATATCATTATCATAACCATCACCAGTACACATTTGATCTATAAATATCTCCAGTTCCTTTTTGCCATTGATTCTGCGTTTGAAGCTAAAACATACAACATGACATAAAAGATGAATCGGAATACCTTAAAATGTTTTATAGAGTTCAAACAACAGACTGGTTATTAATAAATAATTAAATACACAATTGCATCCTCTTTCTAATTGTCAAGTTGGAATGAAATTGTTTCGCCCCTAAAAAGCAAATCAGACATCAACGAACTACACATACGTTACAACTCTAGTTCTCCTATAGTCAAGCAAAACAAAGATCTACAATAGTTCAATTGTTAATCAATCCACACAATCACATACTTTGGTGCAATTAATCGATAGAATATGTTAATCGTTAGCGAAACATAAGAGCGCATCAATGAATCAACGAATCATTGATGTTAATAAACTGAATGAAGATGGAGATACCTTAATCACCGGAGATGGTGAGTAGGGTTCCGCGTTCCAATAGGATGATGTGGTGGCGATGGGGATACAATAACCGATCGGAATCGTAGTTCCAGTTTGCGACGTGACGCTAACTGTGCGGCCGTTGCAGGTCGTCGGAGACCTCGACTTGAAGCCAAATCGGTTGTAGGATACTGTACCACCGAACCGACATCACTGATGGAACGCTCGTCCTCCGGACAGCGAGGTACGGGTGTAACCGCCGGCGTGTCGTCGGGTCTCCGCCGTAAGGATTGGTGGCCGGCCGTAAGTATCTCTCTCTTTACAATACTCTCTTTCTCTCTCTTACTCCCGTTTTTTCCCTGTTAGTCACTCTCTCTTCTATAAAGTATACATGGCAAAACCGTAATTTGCATCTTCATTTTGTCCAATAAATTGACTGTTCATAAGCTCCTTCATCAATTGTTATTATATAGAATCTGCCTTGCTTAGAAGCGTCATATAAAAACAAAACTTTTAGGATGTTTTCTGAAACCTTGACAGTTGGTTTCTACCTAGAAGAACATGCACCCAAATAACACCTTTTCCAAACTTACTCTTTAGCATACTATTCGACCAGGAATACAACCTGCCTAAGGCTTATACCAATAAGCAAATTACCTATATATTCAATTTACAATGGAATGAACAGTAAGTAACATATATATTAAAACTAGAGTTATGCGTCGCTCGCGTTGCGGGACGCTAAACCAAATATTTCTTAGTTAATAACATGTACGCATTTATTTCGGTTAGTTATACATGCTATTTATAACACGATGTCAAAAAAGATACATTGAGTTAATCAAGTAAAGAACAATACTATCATAGTTGTGATAAAAAAAAGAGTAAACTGCCATTTTGGTCCTTGTGGTTTGGGCACTTTTGCCATTTTAGTCCAAATCTCAAACTTTTTACATCTGTGTCCCTGTGGTTTGCATTTTGTTGCCATTTTAGTCCAAAATCCAAAAACCCTCTATTTTGACTGTTGAAAACTGATTATTTTGTCCTTTAGTGCAGGGGCATTTTGGTCATTTTTTAAATTTCATTTATTGTAAATTCATTTAAATTTCATTTGCTGTAAATTTCATTTAAATTTCATTTATTGAGCTACACTCTCTCTCTTCTCTCTCAAAACTCAGATCAACTCTCTCTCTCTTCTCTCTCTCTATAGCACCACCACCACCGCCACCTCCTCCCTCTCTCTCTTCTCTCTCTCTATAGCACCACCACCACCACCACCGCCACCGCCACCTCCTCCCCCTTCTCACCACCGCCACTCCGGCGTCGTCCCATCTAACAGTCACACCCACACCTCCTTCCTCGTTTACCCCCTTCTCTCTATAGCACCACCACCACCGCCCCCATCTGCCACCACCGCCCCCATCTCTCTACACCACCTCTCAATCCCGCCACCTGCCATCACCCACTCCCACCCCCACATCACCCACCGGCCACCACCACAACCACCGTCACCACCACCCACTTGCCACCACCACCCAACCTGCAACCACCAACACCACCATCCACCTGCCACCACAACCATCATGAAAACCCCTCAAATCCGAAAACCCACCATGAAAAACCCTCAAATCCACCACCGTAACCACCCAAAATCCCCAAATATTCACTAGAAACAAAAACTCAAAATCCCCAAATATTCACTAGAAACTTCATAAAACACCCAAAATCCCCAAATACTCACATTATCACTTACCAGACGATGTATCCCTATCACCGGAGTTGCCGCCGTCACCACTTTCACCAAACTCAAAGCAAACCCAAACCCGAGCCACACCATAACCACCTCCACTGCCGTCGTCAACCACCCCTTACATCATCATCATAATCACCGTCCATCATCATCATCAGTCATCATCATCATAATCAGTCATCGTCAACCACCCCCTATTTACAGATCTTAAAAGAAAGAAGGATGGAGGAGAGATACAGGTCTTCGCAGGTCTTGGCAGTTGGATGGCGGTGGTGAACGGTGGCGATCTGTGGATGACGGATCTGTGTAGAGAGAGAGAGAGAGAGAGTGTGTGTGTGTGTGTATCTGTGTTGTTTTAGTGAGAGAGAGAGATCGAGGGTTATATATATATATATATATTATATAATATATAATTAATTTTGTTTTAATTTATTAGAAGAGTAAAATCAGAATGACCAAAATGACCCTGCACTAAAGGACAAAATAATCAGGTTTCAACAGTCAAAATAGAGGGTTTTTGGATTTTGGACTAAAATGGCAACAAAATGCAAACCACAGGGACCCAGATGTAAAAAGTTTGAGATTTAGACTAAAATGCCAAAAGTGCCCAAACCACAGGGACCAAAATGGCAGTTTACTCTAAAAAAAATAACTAAAACGATGGCAAGCGTGTAATTTAGAGTTGGGGGCAAAAAGTCAGGACCAATTAGCGAGTGTTAGGCAGTTGTTTGGCACGAATGAAAAGTAAATTAAGTAAACCAAGTAAAATAAAACACTACTATAGTTTTGCCCAAAAAATACGATAGCAACATTGCATTTTTTAGCTGGGGTAAAATCGTAATTTTAAAATGGAAGTAAAATAATATTTTGAATTGAATGCAAAACCATTTTTTTATTTTGAATTGGGGGCAAAATCGTAATTTTTAGCTAGGGGCAAAACAAAAATTTTATTTTGAACTGTGGGTGAAATTTTAATTTTAAACTGGGAACCAAATTGTAATTTTGCACCACTGTAGCTGTGGGCAAAAATATAATTTTTTTATCCGGGGCAAAATCATAATTTTAAGCTAGGGGCAAAACATAAATTTAGTTTAATTTAGTTTCGAACTTGGGGAAAGATCGTAATTTTAAACAGGGGATAAAATCATAATTTGGCATGACTTATAAATAACTATTTTATAACTTTGCCCAACCACATACTTTCACTATTAGAAAAAAAAAAAGTGGCCGCCAAAAATGGCCAACCACATTAAACTACTATTACCGCCAGCACCTTAGATATGTATGTATTGTAAATTAGAATGGAAACTAACAGATGAGCAAATGGTATTAGGTATCTGTACCAGTACCAAATTTACCAAACCGGTGTACCAAACTGGTGTATTAAACCAGTGTTTTTTTGGTACCGGTTTCGCACCGGTATTCACCGGTTTTTACCTTCAAATACCGGTGTCGTACCAGTACCGACCGGTACCGAACCATACCGTACCAGGTATATTCGGTACCGGTACCCACTTTTGGGGATTTCGGTAACGGTATTTTCGGTACCGGTTGGTACCGGGCTCATCAAATCCTGTTGGAACGCATCAATGCAAGTAATTGCACAGTTTATATTAATTTTCATACACACAATAAGTAAACTGTATTTCGTTTGAATGAAGTTGTATATACACAACAACTTATTTTGCTTTCTGTTTTGTCTTTTTCTGTAATGAATTAATTGTAGCATGCAAAATTAACTTGGATATTTAGAATATTGATGAGCAAATCGTATCAAATCCTGTAATCAAACCGGTATCGTATCGGTACCAAATTTACTATATCAAATCATTTTCGGTACCAATTTGGTACCCACCTTTTGGCGTTTTCAGAATCGTTACTTTCGGTTCGACATCGGTCTAGCACCATACCTGTATTTATTGATTTTTACCTTCAAATACCATACCGTATTGTACGGAGCATTTTCGGTGCCGGTACCTAATTTCAATGATTTTTCGGGTTAGTACTTTCGGTGCTGTTACCAGTACCGAGTTCATCCATATTTTAACGTGTTAGCACCGTAATAATTGAACTGAAAACAACCGAATTTCCAACGTGTAGGATGTGTGGGTCCTATTATTATATATTAGGTTATTTAAAATCGATTTTTTGGGACAGAGTGACTATCCTTACCACGTCATTTTTATTTATGTTTTGATATTCGGTATCTGCTTGTCGTTGTTGACACGCCTTTTGTAGTCATTGGGTCCCCACCGCAACGCGCGGGCGGAAAATCAACTAGTTCAAATATAAATAACAAACCTAAGTGATACCTAGAAAAATTTAGATCACGCAATTGTCGAACAGCATGACCATGTTTATAGCACGCATTGTTAATTGATGATGACATAGACTTTTGCCCCTACTTATAAGAGCAGGCGGGGTGGTCCGTTATGGCCACCCCATAACGAGTGATAGCACATAGAACACCGCCGCCTCCACTTCCATAACGAGTGATAGGGTATAACTCGTTATATATATAACGCGTTGAACTTGAGGAGTGATAGGGTATGACTTGTACATTGTGTATTAATACTTGTACATTGGAATCCCATCACTAGTGATACCACCCCCACTACAATTCTATCACTAGTGATAGAATATTGGGTGATGACATGGCATGATTTGATTGGATATTGGGAGTGATAGAAATCTATCACTAGTGACCACCCCCTCCCCCCTAAGTCGTTCGAAAAAGCAATCCCAAACACCTCTTTTGCTTATTCAAATCTTCAATCACAATCTAAACTTGGTTAGGCGAAAGGACATAAGTTTAATAGATAAACCAAACTGATATATTAAAATTAACTATTGAAGTCAAACAATCCAACCTTCGGCATAAAGATATTAGATATACAAGTTAATCTAAAATCCTAAATAACAAACTTACCACTTTGACATAAATATTAGATATGTGTCCCTCCCTGCGACCCTGGCCCTGCACCTACAATAAACCTCCAGCCGACCAACCCAACTATAAATACATCAGGAAACAAAGGCGACCCGCGACACGATGATAGGCTGCAAAAATCGTGCATATAATCTACAGTCAGAGGTGACAAACAGTATGCTATTGCAGTAGTGTCTTTTTATTTTATTTTACTACTTGTAGATATAAACGACACACACGCCATACCGTTCTTACTATTTGTTAGACTGAATTTGTATCAAAAAACGACACAAATACACCTGCTTGCAGCCAGTCTGCAGGCGTGTTTACAGCCGGTCTGCACGCCTCTTTGAAAAATTATCTATTTAATGAGCACTTATTAAAAAATCTATGAAATTAGCTTTAAAAAAATTAGCTTTTTCGGTTCATTATCAATTGGCATACAGAATATTATAGAAAAGGCAAAAGGACATTAAGTAATATAGGTTTTTGTTACGCCCTAACACGTTTTAACCTAAGATTCGCAGCGGAAAAATACATACCTAAAATTTCTTTCATGATATTCTTTTTTTCACTTAAATACATTAATTCCTTTTTATAAATTAATTAAAACTAACATACATATATCAAATTAAGTGACCACATACACACCCACGTACCATCCATGCCTTGACTCGATCTTCAACCGCGTACATTTATTGATGAAACATCCATAACCCTGTACAACCTGCAATCACCACATTCAATCTCATCATTAGCAACCGGTGACATAATATATAAAATCTAAACATTTCATAATTAGACGTCAACATATCATGCTTTCGCATTATGATAGTCCATTCATCCATCCATTCGAACCACCCGCATTGAAATTCGGTGTCTACCTTCAACTTCCATCACTAGTATACCTGCATTCCCATTCCATTCTAAATAGGAAAACGGTTAGCATCATTAGATTTCATTCATACAAACATAACCATGTATACACATAACAAGTCTCACTTACTTACTTTCAACTAACCCATATCTACGCGTATAACTACTTATTTCATCCTTATGCATAATACCATTATGTAAGCTTCTTTCTTACATATATTTAATAGAACTATTTCTAACCACTTTCGACTCATTTAACGTAAACTTAACTTATTACCTCCATTGTTTCATAATTTCTCACATGATTCACAATAACCATTATACTACAATACATTTTACATCTAAAGTGTAAGTCCGGGATTCACTTACCTTATGCGTCCGTAATTGCATTTGCTTACTTGAGACTTCTTGGCCCGTTAGCCTTCCACGCTCCCATCCATCTTGACATGATTCCTATACTTTCATGTCATCACATTTACATCCTTATTAGCATACATGATTATTCATATAAACGATCATATCAAATTCATATCTCACATATGCATTTCATTAGTCGATTCAAACTAGCATATAGCATACTCGACATCATCCTAACATAACCTTCACATATTTTTGTCATTTAGACATTTTATCAAACACGTGGTGTGCGTACTACTTCCTAGGCACCATGTACAACTAGTTTATGCATAATCTTCCAAGTTCATTCATATTTCATCAAATCTTCTTACTAAATAACAAGTATCATTAACACATAAACATCAAACATATCAACACCACAATTCTTTCAATTCATCTAGTAAGAATCCATCCTATCGATCATAATATATCAACAATCATGATTAATTAAACATGGATGATCATTCAAGTCATCATCCTTACCAACACAAATGGGTTTCACCTCTAATCATCAAATTAGCCCAAACCATGTATAATCTTGGTTCTATATCATGACATTAACACCTACTCATACTCAATTTCATACCAATTCACGATTTACAACATAACCCATCCCATTCAAAGTCATCAAACACCAAAATTCTACTTACCTTGTGTTCAAGAATGCATAGATGATCCAGAATCGAGACATGCATGGACTCAAGATCACATCTAGGGCTTGAATTTGCTAAATTTATGATAATTAGGGGTTTTTCCCCTTTTCTCCTTCCTGCTCCATACGACACACACACCTGAATGTGTGTGTGTTTGTGTTTTAACCCTAATTAACCATTCAAGTTCCAATTTTAACATGTTTGCCCCCTAAGGATTCATTCCTTTATTATTTCTAGCTACTCCTTTTAACTAGGTTAAATAGCCTAGTTATTTATTTCCTGATATGTCCTATAGGAACATACGACAATATAAACATTCGGATTTTTGGGGTGTTACAGTTTTAGTTCATTCGGACATTTTGTCGAACACTTAGTGTGCAAAGAGTTTAACCATCAAAAAACACATTAAAATGAAACACAAACAACCCATCAACGTATCAATGATTAGGGAACCAATTATATATAGCAAACATAGAATACTTGCATGATGAAATGAACTGAATCCAAATTAGTCATGACGATGAATAAGATTTGAAAAACTCACCATGAATGGATTGAAATTGAAACAAAATTGACCATGGAACCTTGCTTGATTTCGAAGGCCATCCAACCTATACTGTGTGTAGGGGTCAATCGATCATCAGTATCCAGTAGCTTATTCAAAAAAATTTAGGAAAAGTACGGGTCAGCCATATCATATAACCTGGAACCGATATATCCAATTACGCAAAGAACAGAAATCGAGATTTGATATAGGGTATTTAGCCGGGTAATGTTTCACATGGTTGTCGGTTCTAGGGTCAGGTCGGTACTTCTAGGGTCTGTCTGGTAGTTCAGTTTGCTTAGGGATGGCAATGGGTCGGGTTCGGGTCGGGTATTGGTAATCCCATACCCATACCCAGTTGTAGAATTGTGTCCCATACCCGACCCAATACCCATCGGGTATATGTCGGGTAATTACCCGTCGGGTACCGGGTATACCCATTAGTTTATATAATTTTATTTATGCAACAACTATTATAAATTAAAATATATATTACATACATATAAGTTTTATCATAAATTAATAATAACTTTATAATATTTATACACTTATATGTATATACTTCACAACATACAAAATATAAATACTCTCATCAAATACATATGCTAAAAGAAAATTTATTTTTTCACATTATGAACATACTAAATAAATCACTAATAGTTAAGGGTTAATGGAAAATAAAAATATAAATTAAAAACTTCGGGTATATGATCGGGTATATAGTTTGGGTAAACGGGTATGTGATTTCGGGTAATCGGGTCGGGTATCACCTAATCCCATACCCGACCCATACCCGCGAAAATTTTTAAAACTAATCCCATACCCGGCCCAATACCCATCGGGTATCGGGTATACCCGCCCCATTTGTGTCGGGTTTTGGTTATACCCGTCGGGCTCGGGTATTTTTGCCATCTCTAAGTTTGCTCACCCCTAGTAATTATGTGGGGTTGGATCAAATAAAAAGTTAATTTTGTTTAAGTAGATAAATGGAGATTTTAAACTTTCATTATTTAAATCCATGGCTAAGATGAAAATGTAGTAAAAAAAAAGGAGTGCAAGTGTATTTTTGGAAAAGACTATCTATTGACTTTCTCTCAACATGCAAGACACATGCATATTCCCCATTTTTAAACATCAATTACTTTTTTATACAACATTATGTTTTTTAAATTACACCATAAAATCGATCATCCTTTTATCTTTAATTTGAGTACTATTGTTATATAAAATATGAAAAATAAAAAAACCTAAAAAAATGTGTTGTATTTCTATGTTGTATAACATTTTTGTGTTGAATTTTTACTATATTTTTGTACTACTTTTTTTTGCTATATTTTTTGTTCTATATTTTTTGGTAAATTTTTTGTGCTAGATTTTTTTTGTACTAGATTTTTTTGTGTTGTGTGTTTATGAAAACAAAAAGGTGAGGTTTTGTGTTTTAGGACTATAATACCTTTTCATTCTACTTATAACGAGTGCAACATGCTATTTTGATAATAATCTTTCTTTGGCTAATTAGACAAAACTCACCTTCTAATGGATCTTCTCTCTAATTATGTTTATAAGAAAAACAGTAGAACCTATATAATTTAATACTCGGTAAATTAATAATCTCGATAAAATTAATAATTTGTCCCGTCCAAACTTGGGGCCAATACAAAATTGGACCAGAATCGATAAAATAATAAGATAATAATTTTCTTTGAAATCCAAATGTAAATATATTGGTCACAGCGAAATTATAAATTAATAATTATTAAAACATTCTAAAATTCTAGGGACATAAGAATTTACATGGGAATTTTGAAGGTCCTTGTTTCCAAAATTTTTGACAAGTTCATTAATGTGTGAATGTACATGGGAATTTTGAAGGTCCTTGTTTCTGTTTTATTCAAATAGGTAAAGTGAACGGACATGGAAATTTTGAAGATCTTGCTCACGAATATAAGCCAACTCTTTAAATTAATAATTTATTAATTTATCGATATAATAATATCTTGGTAAATTGATAAAATATGCTGATCCCAACCTTATTAATCTATTGGGGTTTTACTATAGTTAAAATAAATTAACTTGAAATGACGAAAGTTGTTATTTGTTCCGAAAACGTAATACAAAACATGCTTCACATTTTCTCTTGATTATATTAGCTTAGGAAAAGAGAGAAAAATACGCAACCGTTTCTTCTTTTCAATTTTCTCTGCTTTATATCTGTTTCAGGTATCTTTCTATATCCTAATAAATTAGGTTATAGACCCATGTATTACATGGGTTTGAGGATATAAAATGAAAAACTTTAAGATAATCATGGAGTTGATTGAGTTATTTGGACGAAAAAAAAAACGTGTTTTCCATTTATATAAACTTGAATGAGATTTTTTAAAATAGATTTGTTATTGTTGAGATTGATTGCGTTTGAAAGACATAACGATTATAAGTTTTAAATTATTTTTTATATTACATATTATTTCTTGTATCACACATGATACATATAAATTTTGATATGAATACATGTAACCCTAATATGAACTGTATATACAAAATTAAAGAAAATATAATATTACTCATTTTAAATGATGCGTTTAAGAAGTAAGAATTTTGTTTTCGAATAAAAAATAATTAGTAATTTTTATTTCAAATTAATATTTTTCTTATTTTAAAAAGTGTTATCAAAGTAGATAACTAATATTATTTATTAAGAATTACGAATATTGAAAATATATAATCATAAATATAAGATTATTTTAATATATATATTAAATTCAATCATTTAATAGTCTATATATTAATTTACTTGTCATTTATTTTGGTTGATAAATTGCCACATGTCATTTTGATGAAATCCTTTATTATAAAAGAATGTCGTGTCATTAAGGGTACTCTTTTATTAGTATAAGATTAAAATATTTTTTGGACACATGTCACTTTCTGTTTCTTTCTTATCTTATTTTCCTATTTATCTCTTATATTAAATAATAATAATAATTTTAAACAAAAATTAGATAAAAATATATATTTATTTTTCTATAAATAATTTTAAACAAATATTTAGATAAGGATAAAGTTATATCCTGAATATTATAAGTAGATATATATATATACTAGGTTAGAACCCGCGTGTACACGCGGTTTAACAAATAAAAACACTTTCAATTTGTTTAGATTTAATCAAAATTAATTTAATACTAGGTTAGAACCCGCGTGTACACGCGGTTTAACAAATAAAAACACTTTCAATTTGTTTAGATTTAATCAAAATTAATTTAAATTAAAATAAATTCAATGTCAATAAAATAAATAAATAATACATAGGATAGGTAAAAAAATACAACAAATATTTCAAATTTCACTAAAAATTTGCTTGTACACCAAATTTGTTGTCGAATAATTGACCGTTAGTATGACTTGCAACTAATGACATGACTGAAGCACAAATATCGACCGTGAGCGAAGCAAAAGCATCTTTGAATACACAAATATGAGATTTCACTAAGAACTTGAGGTTAACAATAACAGAAACACCATCTTCATACATGTTTGGCTAAGCTTATTTTGGAGCAACTTATAACTTATTGACTTTTTGGAAAAGTAAATAAGTCAGGATGGAGTGACTTATTTACTTTTCCCCCTCACATAATAAGCTAACCCAAACACCTTTTAACTTTTCAAAAAGTAAATAAGTCAATAAGTTGTTAAAATAAGCTTTGCCAAACAATATAACAAAGCTAAAATGTATTAAAAAATAAAACCTAAACAAACACAGTAGTGTTGAGTTTTCCCCTAGTACAACTTCAATTTTGCTTTGACTCTTACTCTTTGGAGACTGATCACAAATTACTGTAACACCATAACAATGAAGCTGGTAATTTGTATAAACAACTATAAAAAATGAGATAGTATTCGCCCGAGTATATGGTCTCTGCTATTTCTAATTGCTTGTACATCTTAACACACACGCATTTTAAAGGAAAATATACCTGCAATCGGCTGGAATCACATATTCTGCACATGTTCCAACATCACCGATAGTTCCATACGGTTCCATGTTAATTCAGATTAGGATTGAGGATTATTCACATCTCCACTTTCAAGTGCTTGTTTAATCATCTTTATACCAACATTAAGAACTGCATGAAATGACGGACCTAAACCTCTCCCACTAATAGTATCAAGCAAAACTCTACCCTATTAACCATTAAAAAATGATTAATTTATATAGTTTGCTAAAGAAACTCAGTATTAACACCTTAACAATAGATTGACATAGTACTTTCACAGCTCCAAGTCTCCAACATCAATTCTTTCCCACCTGATACAATTACTAAATGAATAAAAATAATACCACACAAAAAGCAATATTAACACTTGGTGTCTCACCTGGTACAATAACTAAATGAATAAATAATACCACGCAAAACCCTCCAAATCATCTTATTCAGTTGCCCAGATTTTTTATATGGTTTATAGATACAAGCACAATACCTCACCACCAGATTATCTATTTAAACTTTTGGAATTCATATAAATTTGCTTAAGAAGTTCAGATACGATTAACAAATGGTCCTGAAATACATGAAGATAAAAATATATTAAAGCAAGAATCATACCAAACAATGATGAAACAATATAAGCCAGTAGCAACAATATGTTCACTTACTCTGAGAAGATGATATCGATCACCAGGATCCTGCTTGTTGACAAATTTCAGAAACTTTATTTCATATCGGCTTTTGTAAAAAAAAAGTCTTTATTATTTTCAATAGTTTTCACACACAAATCCATGCCGGAATTAAGATAGCATGCTTGAATAGCTTTCCTAAATGCAGCAGATCCAAAATACTCGGATACATGATTACAACCAGCAATTACCATATTGAAAACTGTTTGTTCAATTAGGAAACCCATGCAAATCGCCTCACGACATCTGCAGTTCCATGGACTAATTCATTCCAGTTCACCATATGTTCGAGTAGCAGCGAAAACCTGCAACAATCACACAATTCTATAAAACTCTTAGAATGTACAATCATTTATGTTGGCATCAAGTACATAGGACCTACAATCACATTCTTACTCCTGATATTTGAAAATTCTTGGAACATACCTCCCCAAAAGTTCACACTGGTGCCAAAATAAGATTTGAATCATTAATAAACATTCAACAAAAAAAGTGACCAATAAACTCTTTGAATAAAAAAAAAGAAGAGAAGTACCTGAAGAGAGGCCGATACCAGAAAAGAAGATGGGTTAGAAATTCTAGCAGAAGATCACACTTGCCATAAGTTATCATCCAAATGAGGGATTCGAAATTGGTAATCTAGGGTTAGAAGTAAAGGCGGTGAAGGGGAAATAGGTTTAGGATCAGTTAACCTTTAACTGGTGGAGATGGTGATGCTATTTCTCATTAGGGTTTGTGAATCAAACTATATCGAAACTAAGGAACTGCGTGGAACAAAACTCCGAAAACAGGCAGGGTCAAAAGCCGCGTGTAATCCAAGGAAAAAAGAAATTATTTAGCGGGAAAACTCATATAGGAAAGCCTGAATGAGTGCCAAGTGTCCCTGATAGTGGGAAAACTCATATAGGAAGGCCTGAATGAGTGCCAAGTGTCCCTCATAGAGTTTACTTTATTAAATAATAAATAGTATAGATTATGAATTATAATTACTATGTTATCTACAATTTTCGAATATCTGATCAATATGGTTTATAAATCTAGATCATCATGAAGTATATAATTAATTAATCATGAAGTATATATATTAAATCAACAAAAAGTAACAGTACTGGACTTACATCTAGCTTTGGATCTTTAGCAGCCCAGTCTCGAGAGCTTCCACTTCCGTATTCAACTCCAGCCAAAATGATACATTTAATAAAAGAAACAATAGCTAAAAGTTAAATAAATAATTAAAAAAATATAATTTAATTTGATCCGTATGGTCATCATACCAGCTCGCTAATTCACTCCACGGTGCTGAATGGTCAGGCGACTTTAGTCATCCGTATGGTCATCATAGCGCTGAATGCTCCACGCGACTTTAGTCATCCGTATGGTCATCATACCAGCTCCCTAATTCGCTCGAGTATGAATTTATTTCTAAAAGACACCTAATAAGCATGAACCTTTGATAAGAATTTAAGCTCTAAGGCAATGATGCCAACTCACCTATTCTATTCTAGCACTATCTTGAAGTTGTAATGGTCAAGCAAGTTCTGATCTTAAATGTATTTGTTCACTTGATCTTGATCTGTCTCCTAGAATAAAACACCTTGCAAGTGCTAGCAATTTGATAATGATCCAGCTTCCAGACATTAAAGGTGCCTGATTCATCAAATTATAACAAAAACTCATATTGTGCAACCAAATTTTAATAGTCGTTGATGTATGTGCTAATAAATACAACAATCAGTAAGAATGAAAAATGATAAAAGATACTTTATTTATTAGTAAGATATAAGGCAATCAAAATACTTTAAAATCATAATCTGTGTTAGCCAGTTGTGCCTGAATACCATCCACAACTCAAATAGGTAAAAAACAAACCATAATTGAAGCATCCAACAATAAAGATAAAACTATACAAGAAAGCTGAAAAACCCTAACCATATTATACAACAATAATAAAAAAAATTGAACAACTAACTATCAAAAGAATCATATAAAAAACACCCCAGTCGATTGGGGGGTTAAACGACAGTGATCTGATATAGAAAAATATCTGGAAAACCCTAACTCGTTTAACAAATAAAGAACGAAAACAAAAGTTATGAAATCAAATACCAAAAAAACGAAGGGTGTTTGATACCCGGATGATCCACACCAGAGTAGTAGACTTGAGTCGGAGATTTAGAATATTTGAGTCGGATGAAATTGAAAGTGGAGTAAATTGCAATTTTACCCCCTGAGGTTAGGGGGCATTGGCACTCTTACCCCCCTAAGGAAATAAATGCAAAATTACCCCCCTACTGTTAACTGTTATGTCGCAGTTCTACCCCCTAAGCTCAAATATGTTGACCGGTCAATAAAAGCATGGAAGAGTCAAAGGGTAAATAGGTAATTTCACGTTCATTAGTACCTTATATAGTATAATAACCCTTAAACTCAACACTATTTCACAATCTTACCCCCTAAGGTTCTTCACTTCCACCTCCACCTCCATCTCCGATCAATCCACCACCGGCGATCCATCCACCACTGCCACAACCGGCTTCCACCTCCACCACC
This sequence comes from Helianthus tuberosus, assembly GCA_030545235.1. Classification (NCBI taxonomy): domain Eukaryota; kingdom Viridiplantae; phylum Streptophyta; class Magnoliopsida; order Asterales; family Asteraceae; genus Helianthus; species Helianthus tuberosus. Next base: position 8,510,603 of record CM060384.1, on the reverse strand, counting down.
GGCTTCCACCTCCACCTCCACAACCGGCGACCACTTAACCATGAGTGAATCAGAGAACCCCATCCTTCCACCTCCACCTCCGGCGACCACAATGGCGAGCATACCTCCGCCGACGCAGCTGGTTTCCGGCGACCGATCATCCTTTTTATCTCTGCTGTCTGGTATAAAATCGATCTTTGTGAAGAAGTTAGAAACAGGGGGTTATTGAAACATCCATCTTTCTGTGTTTGCAGTGGACATGAGGGTTCGTTTTTCAGTCCGCTCGATTGTGGTTTCCGTGGTGGTGAAAATGCGGGGCCGTCCTTTCTTGCACTTCCAGTTTCCCTCGCAGCAGGAAATGGTTGTGTAGTTTACTTATGAACTCTAATATATTAGGATGTTTTGGGTTAATATGTAGTGTAGTTGACTGTTAATGTGGGTTATATATTAGGATCTTTTGGTATGCTTGATCATAGACTGACTGTTAATGTGGGTTATATTTGGATCTATGATTGTACAGCCGTACAAGTTATATTTGGGTATATGAAGCTTGACTTGTACAAATGTGGGTTATATTTCATAATGTGGGTTAAACAGGTTTGTACAAATGTGCATGGGTTAATAGGTGTATTATGAAAGTCAAACAGGCATATGGGTAATATGGATATGCAGTTTGACTTATGAAAGTCAAATAGGTCAATAGGTGTATGTTGAAAGTCAAACAGGCTTCTACAAATGCATATGGGTAATGTGGATGTGCAGTTTGACTTATGAAAGTCAAACAGGCTTGTACAATGCATATGGGTAATGTGGATGTGCAGTTTGACTTATGAAAGTCAAACAGACTTGTACAATGCATATGGGTAATGTGGATGTGCAGTTTGACTTATGAAAGTCAAACAGGCTTGTACAATGCATATAGGTCAATAGGTGTATGTTGAAAGTCAAACAAGTTTGTACAATGCATATACAGGTTTGTACAATGACTGCCAAGGTCAATAGGTGTATCAATAGGTGTATGTGAAGTTTGGCTTATGGAAGTTATACAAGTTTGTACAAATGCATATGGGTCAATAGGTATATGTGCAATTTGACTTATGAAAGTCAAACATGCTTGTTTGAATTCTGTTTGAATTGACAGTGAACCTGTTTGACAGCTTCATGGTTTTTGAATTATGTTACAATACTTCTTCATGGTTTTTGAATTCTGTTACAACACTTGATGCCATACACACAATAGTTATGATTTTTGTTGACAGTGTGCAATTTGACTTATGAAAGTCAAACATGCTTGTGAACCATTCAAATGCTGAAGGTTCTTCATGGTTTTGAATTGACAGTGAACCTAGTTGGACATGTGAACCATTTTTGCTGACAGTGAACCTAGTTTGACATCTGAACCTGGTTCTGGATGTGTATGGGCTTCAGCCAGGTTCATGGAGATGGGACAGTAGCGAAGGGTGGTCAACGGTGGCTGAGTGGCTTGAACTCTGTTACAAGCCTGTTTATATGGTGGTGGAATCGAATATGGATGGTGGCGGGAAAGGTTGTGGAAGTTGCAGGGGGTAATTGTGCTTCTAAACACAAATTATAGGGGGTTATAAGAAAGGGTATTTTAGTAATTTACCCCAAGTCAACAGATCAGCAACATATTTGATTTCAGGGGGTAAACATGCGAAATAACAGCAAACGTTGGGGGGTAAAACAAAAGGGTAAAATAGTCTTTTCATCCCCAAGTCAACAGGCCGGTCAAGAAAATTGAAGCCGGGGGGTAGAACTGCGACATAACAGTTAACAGTAGGGGGTAATTTTGCATTTATTTCCTTAGGGGGGTAAGAGTGCCAATGCCCCCTAACCTCAGGGGGTAAAATTGCAATTTACTCTTGAAAGTGATTGAAGTACACAAACCATTGATTTGGGAAGACCGGTGGTGGAGGTGGAGAAAATAAGGTTTTGGATAATGGATTTTATTTTGAATGAGACGTGGGTCATGGATCGAGCACCTACGGTATGACCCAGTTTCATAACCCGGTGAATACGACCATTGGGTATGGGGTTCGGCAAGGGTCCGTCCTGTTGGTTCAGGTCCCACAATACACTCACAATCACACTCTCACGTAAGTATGTATATTAGAGAATTGGAAGCTGAAAGATTTTATGCAGAAGGGTTACTTCATTCAATAAAACAAGTTGGTTATTTATAGCCTTACACATACATTAGAAAGCAAATAAAGAATATTCTAATTTAACCTAAAGATCCTATAAACCAAACAGATACAGCACGTGCAAATCTCCATGACTTATTCAATTCCTCGTGCATTATCTCCTCATTGCTCGGTCTTCAAATCACACGTTCACATCCCATATTCTTGCTCAATATTTGACCACTTCATTACGATGTGACTAATATAAAACCCAGCTGACCCGTTTAATTATTCGACCCGTACTCGACCCATATGACCCGATAACGTGCCGACCCATGTGACCCGTAAAACAAACTGGAATAATCCAACAATCACCCCCTTAATCGGTGTTTGTTTACGCCTTCACCCCAGCACCGAATCACCTCGGTTTCGAACCACTATGACATCTAACGGACACCCGATCTTCACCTCGATCACGTCCAATGTCTCGGTTCAACCCAGAAAAAAAAAACACCACCCCCGTAACATATAACATGGCATAACGTTGGAACACCGTTCATTCACATGTTGACTTATCACGGATCAACGACCTACCCCGGCCACATCCAAAGCCACTGATTTAAACTCCAACGCCATAATGTCACACCGTGCTTTTTTTTTCCCTATTCTCTAACCATACCTTTTTCCGATCACCCTTGTTCAAGAGGCAACTCCACCGACAAAGAAAACAAGCCACCTGCTTATTCCGTTTTCTCACCTTGCCAAACGAGACGAATCCAAAGCCACCTGCTTTGACGGATCCTTTCTGCCCGCTTTTCACGCACTACGCCGGTCTCCTCTTATCACGAACAACCGATCAAGGCAACCGTTCTCACCGTCTACTGTTATCACCGGTTGAATACCAACTGCGCAAACCCGCAACTAACAACCGAACAGCCCTTTCAACGCCTTTATTCATGACTAACAGCAACGAGACACACCGGTGTTCACCCGTCACCCCCGTCATCCTAACCGGTACATCACCCGTGACAACGACTGACACGAACACCCTTCTGGACTTCGTCTTCTGCTGCATAACAGTCCCGAACCCTTCTTTTACGCCTGCCCTCCACCGACCGACACACCCGCCGGTGGCGGAGGCTTCCTCCGATCTTCTCGAGCCCTAGGCTCTGATACCAAATGTTGGTTCAGGTCCCATAATACACTCACAATCACACTCTCACGTAAGTAAGTATGTATATTAGAGAATTGGAAGCTGAAAGATTTTATGCAGAAGGGTTACTTCATTCAATAAAACAAGTTGGCTATTTATAGCCTTACACATACATTAGAAAGCAAATAAAGAATATTCTAATTTAACCTAAAGATCCTATAAACCAAACAGATACAGCACGTGCAAATCTCCATGACTTATTCAATTCCTCATGCATTATCTCCTCATTGCTCGGTTTTCAAATCACACGTTCACATCCCATATTCTTGCTCAATATTTGACCACTTCATTACCATGTGACTAATATAAAACCCAGCTGACCCGTTTAATTATTCGACCCGTACTCGACCCATATGACCCGATAACGTGCCGACCCATGTGACCCGTAAAACAAACCCGAATAATCCAACACGTCCCCCCCCCCCCCCTTTAGCCCCGTCGCACACCGGCCCCCTTAGGGGCGTCGCGGCACATTCGTCGGAATCCAGACGAAGGAGACGAGGCTGATGATTGGCTGCTTCTTCATTGGTGGCCCCTCTCTCTCTCTCCTTTATATATATATATATATAGGGAGAAGATCATGCGAGAACCACCTCTTATTACGAGAACCGCGAGAACCAATGTGAACACAACCAAAAATACCTAAAAATAGCTAAAAATTACACAATTTTTTTTTAATATTTTTTATAAAAAAATCGCTACTTTTCGAAGCAAAAAAAAAAATTTTTTTTTGGCTTCCAAAAGTAGCGATTTTAACATAAAAAATATTAAAAAAAAAAATTTAGATTTTTTTTTGATTTTTTTAGGTTTTTTGGGGGTTTAGTTTTTAGCATTTTAGCTTGGGGGGGGGGGGGGGGGGGTTAGGTTTTTTTTGGGGGGGGGTGGGGTTTAGGTTTTTTTAGCTATTTTAGGTTGTGTTCACATTGGTTCTCGCGGTTCTCACAATAATGGTGGTTCTCGCATGAGCTCCTCCCTATATATATATATATATTAATATATTATTAATGGTTGAGTAGTCTTGGCTAGTCCCCACACCCTTGGATAGTCTCCAAGGGGATGGTCCTCCTCCCATGCTTACGTGGCGCTTATGTGGAGAATAGTCCCTTTGGAGACTATCCTCCCCATACCCAATGGTCTAATTAAGTGGGAGAAGAAGGAGCCCTCATTGTGACGCCTGTCCAAAAATAGGTTTCTTTTATTATAGTAGATAGATATATATATATATTGGAGTTATTTATCTCTTATATTAAATAATAATAATTTACAGAAAAATTAGATAAGAATAAATAATTATTTTTCTATAAATGATTTTAAACAAATATTTAGATAATGATAAAGTTATATTCCGAGTATTATAAGTACATATATATACTTTAGAGCTCGGTGATTGAAATTATGGTAAATTAGGAATCAAAGGTTCCCGTTTGAAACTAAAATATTATGATAAGTGAATATTATAGCAAAGTTCATTTTTAAAAGACCTTGACAACTATATCTGTTAACATATGACATTGTACTTCATTAAACACACACAATAAACGAGTTTTTTAAAGGATATATCTTTTTATTATTTACTATATTAAATTACATTTTTGCGACTTGTGTAATACACTGGATTCAAACCTAGTTATTATACAATACAAATTCTAAAATTATGTTATATAATAAAAATACTTTAGACTTATGTTATATAATAGAAGTATTCTAATTGAAAATAAATATCATCTTCTTTCTGTACATATAGATTATAAATTTATTTTCAGTTGTTGGATGAATACTTTTCAAGAGGTCACTGTATCCCATCCAATGATGTTTTAAGAAAAGGGAAGCCCACCAACCATATAGTGTACGAGGACTGCAGTTCTAGCCGGTGACACATTGCTTTCGTTAGCGTTTGAGCATCTAGCCACACAAACGATAGGTGTTGGACCACAAAGTGTGGTTCATGCAATAAGCGAGTTAGGATCCGCAGTGGGTTCCTAAGGGGAAATCGTGGGAATAGGCATGTTGACTTAGGATCCGCAGTGGGTTCCTTGGGGGAATCATGGGAATAGGCATATTTATCAAAATTGGCATCAACATTCACAATTCTCAATCTAGTCAAGTCCGAATTAACTAATGAGATGATGACAAGTAAGCCTTTCCGGAATCGTTGAAATCATATACGATGGCATATATAGGACTCAAAACCTGAATCCAGGTCCACACCACTGGCAATCACTGTGATGACACTGTAATCCCCAGCCTACATTACACCGAAACACAACTTGTTCAGCCTTTTCAACACCGGCGACAACCCCTCATACCACATATACATGTAGCTTCGATATTTGAGATTGTGGCATGTTCCATCATGAAATGTGACATACTTAATTAGCTTCCTCTGATATGGCTTGGCTGACATGGCTTCGCTTGGCTTCGCTTGGATATAAAAGTGTCGGAGATACAAATACTACGACGTTATCTATGTTGTTTATAAACGGCCCAATTTATGCTTGATTCAAATACTATGGCGTTAGCAAAGGCCTAATTAGTGACGTTTATAACCAACCCAATTTTTGCTTGAATTGACCTACAAAGGCCTTAACCAGTGCCGTTTACAACCGGCCCAATAATTCCCTTATCACGTACATTGCGACCCATTTTTTGCAGGGTTTCATTTATTTTAATTTCTCATTAATATTTATTGTATTTGTAATTTTAATATATATTAATGTATTTTTTATATTATCTAATTTTAAAGTATAACTAGTATGATACTCGCGCGTTGCGACGCATGCATCAAAGTTAATATTATATAACCCTACAAAAAGTAACTTGTGGTACCACTAGCTTATATAATCATCGTGTCCACACAAACACCCTATTTAAGTCACAACCTTTTGAATTAGTATGATCACATCATGCCATCAACAACTTCCGGTGAACATCATATGCCAATCAACACAATTCGTATTGACACGAAGTAAGCAATGGCAAGCGGCACATCTCTCCGATCAGGAGGGACGACACCAAAATATAAGCTAGAAGAAAGCCTTTTGTTAATGGAAGAAACCCCACCAAACAAGAAACCCTAGACGGTGTTGAAGATTCTAATTGGCACAGAACCGGCAGAGAAAGGGTTATTACGCGAAGATTCAATATTGCTTCAATCGTTATGTTAGGTGATATAAAACCCTCTCTCAATTCACAGTTTCTACCATTGTTATCGCTTAACAGAAACGGTTTCTCCCTTTTCTCCGGTATCTAGAATTTGAGAATTGTAATTGTTATACATCACAACTATAATAGGTCAAATTCTAGATGTTGTATCTCTTTTTCTTACATCGTATTGTCTTTTAACTTTATAGGTTTTCATATAGGCTAATCAAATTATCGCCCCATTTCTCAAAGTTCCATCAGAAAAGTAGATTTTTGACATTTTTTACCTCTTTAAAAGAATTATTAACGATGCACGGATGGATTTTCTCAACATTTGTTTCACTTTCCACATATTAATGATGCCTGAATAGAATTATCAAAAGATCACTATAATGCTTGGATCAAAGATATTGTTGTCTTTACAAGAGAAAATGTGATTGGTGTTCTATTTTGTACCGATGAATAGGATTATGGTTGGCCCACCATTTGTAGGAAATAAGGAAATCATATTGACGACTCTTTTGGCAAAGGAATAATTTTTTGTAAGGCTGAAAGGTGTGAGTTTTCATCATGTAAGAATATGAATTGAAAGCTACATCATTCCATTCAATGATTCATGGTAGTTGGCGTGGATTGAACCATGATTACCACGAGCCATCTTTTGAGACAAAAACATATTAAAAAAATAAAGGGATAGTGGTTTGGGTCGTGACCACACCCTTAGGCTACAGGGTGCGGTATAAAGCCCCTAGGGGCTTTATCATGCCACCTCACCGCCACCTCACCGCCACGTCATACAGGAGGGCTTTAAAGCCCCTTTCTTTAACTTGTATGCAATGGTTTAAAGCCCCCATCATCATTAGCTAAATATTTTTTTTATTTATATATTTTATTTTTTAAAATTATATGCCAATTTCAATAACGAGAAAATTAAAAAAAACATAATTTCATTAAAATAAAATAAAACATTACAAAGTACTAAAAGAATGCAAAGTTAAAAAATAAAGTACTAGAAAATAAAAACTACAAATATTTCGCTTGAATTTGTGCCTTACAAGCCTCCAAAATGACTCGGTCCTACTATGCTAGATGTGAAAAGTCTTTCGCGACAAATTTCATGTCTTTCTGGATTTGTTTCTCCATATATAGTTCGTGCTCCTCTTCCTTCATCGAGAGAAGCTTATTGAGTGTATTGTCGAACTCGTCCAACCTTGACGGGCCATCCGATGGCGTTGAAGAAGACGTGTCTCGTGCTCGTGTAGCTGCCTTACTTCTATCCCTACCCTTTGGTCGTGGCAGCTCTTGCGATTGTTCAAATTCGTCGAAGTCGTCGTTTAGATTAATAGTAGTACGAGCATCGGAGTCGGATGGTTCGGTAGTGGATGTTGATTTGGACCGTTTTGACCTATGGGCGGTTGGGTCAAACGGCGGTACAAGATGCCACTTGAGAGATTTGCGAAGAAGCTCCCACGAAGGTATCATCGTAAACGGATGCCCATGATGCAATCTATAGTCGTTGTAGGCCGAGGTCATAACGTCCACGTCGCTCGAACCGTTTCTTCTTCGAACATTGTTGGCGTAATGATTATGTAAATTGTTGAAATTGGAAATCTTGGTCCGCATTGCAGTCCACTTGCCCGAAAAAGAGTCGGTCGTACGATATTCACCACGACCCATTGCAGTGAAAAACTTTTCACGTATACGCCTCCAAAATATTTTTATATCTTGGTCGTTTCCTATAAAAATGTTTAATTATAAAAATATATTTACAAAACTATATTTATAAAAGTATGTAAAAAAATTTTATGGAGAGAAAATTTACCAACAATCTCATCTTCCGATACATCGAGCCATGCTTGTGCCAACGCAAGTTCTTCCCTAGGCCTCCACTTTTCGACCGTCTTAGGAGCATGTGTTTCGGTCTCACCCTTCTTACGATGCCTTCTTGATCGTCCACCTTTTGAGGAAGTGGGTTCGGCTTGGGTTTCGGGTACGGATTCGGTTTCGGTTGTGTTTTGGGTTTGGGGTATGTTTTGGGGAAAAATGGAGGTTGGGAATAATATCCGTAAAAACTGGGAATCGGTGGAGTGGTCAGATGAGGAGAAGTTGGGGTGCTAGGTGGCATCGGATAATATCCAAGCTCACCCGTCCGGGGGTCTCTTCGATAACGGTCTTCTTGCTCGTTGTTGGGATTGTTTGGTGCAATTTGCCAAAACGGATGGTTCGGATCCCACACACTTTCTTTGTTGGGAAACGTTGTGTGATTATGAAAAAAAGTGTAGAGATTTGGTATAAAGAGTAGAGGAAGAAGGGATGAAAATTATAGAAAAGGTAGGGTATTTATAGGTAAATTATAAATTTTAAAATTAGTTTTTTTTTTTAAATGTTACCGTTCATATAACGGTCATATTGACCAAACACACATCGATCCCCTCAAAAATTGCTCGTTAGCATGCTGGCGATGACTCCATAGCGCCTCCGTTTAAATCCCTGGGCGTGGTGCTTAGCACCCCGGGGCGCTAAAATGTGTGAAGTGGCGGGGTGGCGTTAAGCCACACCCCCTGGTCTTAGGGTAGTGGTTTTGGATGGTGGATAGAGGTGGGTGACATGGAGCCTATATGGGGGGGTCATGATAGTCATGAGGTTCATGACCAGACCCTTTAGCCTAAGCGTATTGAGTTCAGTTTTGGAATTTTTTTATCATCTGATGGCGCATAAAACTTTGATCGATTTAGGTATGCAGTGTTCATAAGACGGACATTGATGTTTCATATGTAAAAATAATCCATACATTGGTATTCTCTTTAGACTAGTCGGTATGGGGGCCGGCTGAGGCCCGGCTAGGACCGGCGCCGGTCCCCCACACCGCCCCCCTCCAAACGGCCCGGCTAAACCAGCAGCCCACAGCCGATCTCGACGGGCCCATGATTCAAAGAAGTAGCCGTTATAACGGCTAGTTTCAAATAAAAAAAATTACTTTTCACTTTAAATATATACCACTTTCAACCATTTTTTATACCATTCTCATCCATTTCTCCCCATTCTTCTCCCATTCTCATCCATTTTTATAAAAAACACTCCCATTTTTTATACCAATCTTTTATAAAAAAATATATTTTCATCCACATCCTCAATGGCATCTAACCAACGACTTCACGCATGTAAACCTTTAACAGGATTTGGTAGAACATATATGGAACAACGTAAACGTCGGAGAGGAAGACGAAGACGAGTAGTGTAATTTTTTATTTTTAGGAAATGTAATTTTTTTTTTCGGAAATGTTTTTTTTTTTAGGAAATGTAATTTTTTTTATGTTATGAAATGAATTTATTTATGTTGTTTTATGTTGTTTGTTTTAATTTTTATAAAGTTTTTATTAAGTTAATAAAAAAAACTTAAGAAATTATAAGATATTAAGGTGGGGTAGCCCCATCCTCCACCCCCCTCAAAAGTGAAGGAGGCCCATCCCCCATGAGCCGGTGATGTGGCGCCTACGTGGCGGCTCATCCTCATGGGGATGGGCCTCACCATACCCTCTAGTCTTAATTTATGTATGAACTAGGTGTATACCTCCGTGTGCGCGTTGCGCACGGGACTGCTAAGAAGAACAAAAAAGAAAATGTAGAAAAAAACACTAAAAGATAACCGAAAGAAAATCAACCAAAAAAAATTTATGGTAATGATATTGTTTGTATGAAACCTGTGGTCAGAGATGAGCAAATGGTACTGGGTGTCGGTACCGAATTTCCCAAACCGAAAGATCATAAGTACCAATTCGGTACCGACTTTTGGCGTTATTGGTACCGGTTCGTTACCGGTTTTTACCTTCATATACCAGTACTGTAACCGGTATTTTCGATATCAGTACCGATTCGGTATCGGTTGGCACGGAGCTCATCCCTACCCCTGACACTAAAAAAAAGAAATCATTAAAAGTTGAAGAAAATCAACAAAAAAAAAACGTTGTACAATACAATTGTCCGTACAGTACCCGTGATCAGGGATGAGCAAATGGTACCGGGTAGCAGCACCGAATTTCCCGAACTAAAAGATTCAATATCAACTCGTTACCGACTTTTGGTGTTTTATGTACAAACTGGTGCCGGTTTTTACCTTCATGTACCGATACCGAACAGGATCACCGCCCAATTTACCCAATCACACAACACAAAACCTTATATGACATGTACAATTACACATTTATACATGTACAAATCCTAAGCCTTATGTCAAAGTACAAACAAAACATAAGAACTTACAATAAAGAATAGCATGTAAAACTTTTAATGCATAGCTTACAACAACTATAAGCATAACAATGTTACAAATTGATAATATACTAGGGTTAAGAACCGCTCGCGTTGCGGCGCGGGTACATCGTAAACATTGAATGGATTAGTCCAGACGTTATATGATGTATTAACCATATGAAAACACACATTTCGTCGTATCCAAGTGAACTCAATGTAACTTGTATAAACGTTGTGATTGGATCAAACGTAAAATAAATCAAATTCATATCGAACAATCATAACGTATTATATGTGACCCAACTCATACATAAAAAACGTAACGGGTAAGAGGGAAAATATGCACATGTAAGGGATTAATTAGAGCTTTCGAAAAAAGGGGAGAAAAAGAAACCATAATTTGACTGCACTCAGTTCGAAACAAACTTTACGAAACATACATAAAATAAACACGAAAACATATTATATTTAACCTGAATCATTTCCCAAAAAATTTTACATCGAAACGTAGAACAACTTGAATTTATACCAAAACGTACATAAAAATATGCACGTAAAAATGGTTTCTTTAAACGAAAACGTATGATATTTGACCTGACTCGTCTATAAAAAAAGTTTACAACGGAATGTAGAACAAATCATATTTATACATACCCGTACATAAAATATGCACATAAAAAATAGTTTTTAAGTAAAGGAAGTACAGGGGTAAATCGAAAAAAAAAATATGAGTAAAAAATTTAATAGGTTAAAAACGTTCGTAAAACCGTGCCAAGTAGTACCAATGCCACAACGACATCGACTCTCAACATTGTAAAAATGAAATAGATAAAATGGTAAAAATTACACTGAACAAAAAGCAGACTAAAATCGTTGAACCACGTACACCCGTTACAGTGTGTTAATGCGAAGAAATTAATCAGAAACGTAAAACGTAGAAAATAATAACTTAGGGGCTGTTTGGTAGCCTCTTAATAACCATTCAGATGCTACCTCTTAATGGTTTAAAACCTCTGAATGAATAAGAGGTAACCTCAGTCTGAATGGTTAAGAGGTAACCTCTGAATGGTAAATCATCACATGTCACATTCTTCTACCTTCTCATTGGTAAAATTCTTAATGGTTCCATTAAGAGGTAGCCTCTTAATGACCATTCAGAGGCTACCAAACAGCCCCTTAGTCGATCTAGGACTTGCCCGTTGCGGGGAACTTTTCAAAAGGGAAAAAATGGACGCGTTGCGACGGGTCTGTCAAATATGAAAAAATAGAGCAAAAAACGTTAAAGCTCACATGCACGCTACGACATGTTAACTCGTAAAATTTAGAACGAAACGTAAAACGAAAAATTTGCGAAAGATAAAAAGTATGGGGTACCAAAGTTGTAAATAATAAAGTGTTGTGTTAAATTATAAAAGATGAAAACTTTGGGTTAAAAGTAAAAAAGATAAAAGGGGTCAAAATATAAAATATGAAATATTTGGGTTAAAAGTGAAAAATCAAAAAAAAAAAAAAATTGAAACACTCCCTAAACACATGTTACAACTCATCTAAGCAAAATGTAGTTGCTTATTTTTAGTGGAATAATGGTTTTTGAAATTTTGACATTTTGTCTTAATTTTTATATGTATAATTCCTGAAATTTAATTGTTTGTTGGAGCTACGTGAAGGGACTAGTCACAATTAGACCACCCGTAGTGGGGCGTGATTTTAAAAAAAAAATTGAAAAAAAACGCCCCAAAACGGCACTCCCCCCACTACACCGGGCGTTATAAGGCGTTTTTTTTTTTTTTTTTGAAAGATTTGCATGTTGGCGTTGTAAATAAAATGCCTGAAGTGGTCAAATGAGCAAGTGCATGTGCCAATGGGAGTGTTCTTCAGTCTGCCAAGGTTTGACCAGCCAATCAACATTTATTTCCTTTTTTTTAATGATTGAATGGGGGTTATTGGCATAATGCCCCACTACGCCACTTTTGCTATAATGCCCCAACGCTGACTAGGATGTCACGTGTCGGATAATGCCCCATGGTGGGGGCATTATGTTTGTTCACCACTACACATGGTCTAACAGGAAGAGTATTTGTTACAGTAATGATTGGACAACCTTTAAAACATTTGAAAAGAAAGCAATTTTGTTGATAGTTGTAAAAGTATATGATTTAACTTATAATTTTGTGTTTAACAATATATAGGCTTCAATATGTACAAGAAAATCAGCCCTATTAGAAGTTAACATTTGATGTGCCATCAATTATACATATTTTTAATGTATATTCACCCCTATTTAATAGAACTTTTTATTATGTATTGTTGAAAACACTATCTAAATCGTACCACTTTGGTATTTGCTGGTTTTAAGGTGTTTAGATGAAACTGAAAGAAGAGAAAAATGAGGCAAAAATCTAAGATTCCAAGAAAATCAGCCAACTGCTAGATAAGAACGGCTATGCTAGGCTGTGGGTACGACCATGCATATCAACCCGACAATTACAAGTCAACTATATTTTGGTCAACAAAAGTCCACGATAGGGAGGTTGAATTTAGAATCGATCTAGAACCAGGAGCAAAACCTATTTCCAAGGCTCCAAAACCTATTTCCAAGGCTCCATACTAAAATCGTTACGAAAGTGAAACCACAGGGACTGAAATCGCAATTTTTAAACTAATGGACTGAAATAGTGATTTTTGACAAACCAAATGAACGAAAACAGTAATTAACTCTTTGTTTATCCTTGGATGGTTATTTAATTTGGTTTTAATTAATAATGTATTGAAACTTTAGTTGATCGTGAGCTTATGAACCATTTCATATCGTCTCGATGTTTCTGTCGTCGGTTAAGGTGTTACAAACTTAAGGAATAAATTATTAAACAAGATCAAATCTTTGTATATGAAATATGCACATATGCATGAGTTTATATTAGTTTTATTTTTGAAAGGCAAACTTCATTCGAAACACACCAAGTACCCCAAAACAGGGCACCCCAACAACCACATAGAAATTACATAAATCACAAATCTATACCAATCCATCCAACATCCTAGAGACTTGAATCTATTGCAGGGTGTTAGTACATGTTCTCTGTTGTTCTTATTACATTTTTAATTGGTCAATATAATTATTTTTTACGAATAAATTGATTTCGTTTTTTTATTGTTCTTATGTTTTTTATATTTGGTTTTCCTCTTGTACGTGTGGTTTTTACATGTGTTTCCTCTTGTACGTGTGGCTCACATGTGATTTTCTTAATACCAAAAACAAACCTAAATTGTACGTGTTGTTCACATGTGGTTTTCTTAATACCAAAAACAAACCTAAAAAATGGTTCACGTGTTGTATTCTTAATACTTTCATACAATCCATCAAAACAAAGATAACAAATTATATTCCCGCCATACAATGTTAGGAAGGACAACTGGCAAAATAAACACTTAAGACTCCCCCACTTATTAATTGCAAATTTATTCTACAAAAAAAAAAAACTTATGCGAACGAGAACATATATGCTTTAACCATGTCTTCGACTGATCAAAACAAGTGCTTAGTTGAAAACCGGTATACTTTGTGGGTGTCTAAAAAAATTCTCGGGATCCACTTGAGCTTTGATTCGAATCAACTTCTTAAAATTTTCTTTCTTCCAATACCTCTCACCCCAAATACTTGCTTCCTCATAAGTCTCACTTCCAACACCCAAATCAAGATCAAGGTAGTTCAAATACGCCTCCCTCGGGTTGTTCGATACATACGGCTCCAAAAACTTATCAAACCCTCGCAGCCACGCTAGCCGTCTGAGCGACGCTGGGGTCGTGTCTGAAGTTTGATCGTTAAAACGCACAGTCTTAAACAGCTGGTACAACACCCCAGCTCTATGAGGATACGGAGTTGCTGTGTCTGAGTACTCCTCCATCTTCCCGCCAAAAGCGTACACCATCAAGAGCTCTGATCCATCGTTTTCAAACATCTTTCTCCAGATCTTTATAAGCTCGCTTTTAGGGATCGGAGTCCTAACATAGTCTAGTTTAGCTTTGTAGTTCCACAGCTTCTTGATGGCAGATTGGTTTGCAATAGCCTCGGTTGGGGTCGAGCTTGTGAATCCCTGATCTGCTAATACAAGACTTGACTGGACCATGCTCATTTCTTCACAATTCTCTCGTCTCACATTGAGCTCCGGAAAGCTTTTGTCTAGCAATGGAAGGAATGTGTCAGTTTTGCCAAGATAAAGTCCTTCAAAAGACATTCGTATCGTTTTGTTTGTTGTGTTGCCTATAAATTCGCTGAATATCTGAACTCTTATAATCAAATCCCGATCCATACTTGGTGCTACATATTGATATTTATAGAAAATATCTGTCCCGTTTTCTTCAAGTGTTTTAGTCACGCGAAAAACAGTCACGATCTCCGGCGCTGGCACCAATCTCAGCTTCCATGCAAGAACTATTCCAAAGCTGGAAGCACCACCACCGCGAAGCGCCCAAAACAAATCTTCACCCATCGACTTCCTGTCCAGAATATTTCCATTAACATCCATGAACCGAACATCCACAACATTATCAGCAGCTGTCCCATATTTCCTCACCAGGTTTCCATACCCTCCACCGCCCATGTACCCGCCCACACCCACCGTGGGACAAACACCAGCCGGGAAATACAAGGTGTTGGTCTTTTGAGAAATACTATAGTAGACTTCACCAAGCAGCGCGCCAGCCTGAACCCATGCAGTCATGTTTTCAACATCCACATCTATAGACTTCATGTTGATGAGATCAAGCATGACAAATGGAGCTACAGCAGAATACGAGACGCCTTCGAAGTCATGTCCTCCCGACCTGATCCTGATCTCGTATCCGTGTTTTTTGGTACAGAAAAGAGCTGTTTGGATCTGCGTATCGTTGACGGGAGTCACGATGACGGACGGTTTAGGGGTGGAGGGTTTGATGAACCTAAGATTGTTGACTCTAGCTTGCCAAATGGACTGGAAAGAAGAATTGAGGGGGGTGAAAACGAGTTGAGAGACGGAGGTGACACTGTTGGTTTTGGATTGGAGGCAGCTTAAGAAATCTTCTGAAGTATCAAGATCATTGGGAGATGAGGCCCCCTCTGAAACAAAAAAACAAAGAGTTAGAACCAAGAGGAACACAACAAGGTGAGGTTTCGTCATGTTTTGGTGAGTTTATTGTAATGAGATGAGTGTATTTATAGACAGTAGAGCCGCAAACACTATTCTACACATTGATTTTCTCTATTGATTTATGTCAACAAATGAGGACAATATACTATTAGAAACTGTATAAAGAAAAGAAATTGATTTATGTCAACAAATGAGGATAATATAGTATTAGGGGTAGGGGTGGTTATCACTCACCACCCATTTACCACTCACAACATCCAATGAATTTCCGCCATGTCATCAACCATTATTTTATCACTCACAACCTTTTTTAGTGGAAATGTCCATCACTCACAACACCCAACAATAAACCCTCACACCCTCTCACACCCTTCCTTCCATCACTCGTCAAATGTATAACGGAAATTAAAATTCACGTGTGGAATTTGAACAGTGGCGGTGGTTTGTTTGCATGTATCACGCGTTGAACTTTCCTATCACGTACAAAACATAATGTATTGATTTATGTCAACAAATGAGGATAATATACCATTAAAAACGGTATAAAGAAAAGAAATTATAATAAACTAAGGTATGAAGCTTAAAACATAATGTATTGATTTATGTCAACAAATGAGGATAATATACCATTAAAAACGGTATAAAGAAAAGAAATTATAATAAACTAAGGTATGAAGCTTAAAACATAATGTATTGATTTATGTCAACAAATGAGGATAATATACCATTAAAAACGGTATAAAGAAAAGAAATTATAATAAACTAAGGTATGAAGCTTAAAACATAATGTATTGATTTATGTCAACAAATGAGGATAATATACTATGAGAATCGGTATAAAGAGAAAAAGTTATAATAAAGTAGTGTATGAAGCTTAAACACATTAATTTTCTCTTTTGATTTATGTCAACAAATGAGGATAATATACTATTAGAAACGGTATAAAGAAAAAAAAAATTATAATAAAGTAAGGTATGAAGCTTAAACACATTAATTTTCTCTTTTGATTTATGTCAACAAATGAGGATAATATACTATTAGAAAAGGTTTAAGAAAAGAACTTATCATCTGGCAACCAATATCAAGTTGTAGTATCCCTCCTTTGTACGTTCATGTTCTCAGTGGGTGATTTTTTTTTTTAATTCACAAGGGTATTCAAGGCAATGAAAATAGAAGGAAGACTATATAGTTCCTAATAAATAATCTTGGCAGGATGGGTAATATGAAATGTGATTTTCTCAAATGGCAAATTAAGTGGACCCATCTACGTGCTATGGTGCAAGACATCATGAGCATTGATTTCTTATGGTTTAAAAACCGATCAAGAATTTCGTCTCTTGAATGGAGAATTGGTGTGCATTTAAGTTTTTATAAGCTTATGTAAGACCGATGTATCAAAGAGACCATGACCCACACCATCTCCGATGGTAAGGTGGGTTTGAAATCCAAACTCTATCACATTATTCCAAACTTTAACCAATTCAACCTTATTTTTTTCTCTAACATTAAGAGTACCTCCATCTATATAGAGATGCCTCATTTTGTTTGGAATCTAAACTTCAATTCCAAACCTACACGGCTACACCACCGTAGGAAGACTTTGACTTAATTGTTAGGTTTGGTTTATTAGGACCACACACATGAGTTCTTTTTTTTAGCAATGGGGTGAGATACGAAGGTTTGGATTGGTTTAGACTAAGGGGAGTGGAGCATCCTTTGATGGGGCGTCTTGCGACACGTGGCGCCACGTCATATTAGAGGATTTTGACCAAAAAAGGGGGAGTGGGGCGTCTTGCGACACGTGGATTGATTTATTTTGTCTTTTTTTATGTAAAAGATATAAAAAAAGTCCTATTTTTTTATAAAAGTATTGATCAAAGTAAATAAAAGCTAATACTTCAATAAAAAAAAATTACTTCAATAAAATAAAAAATACATCAACTAAAAAAAAATACATCAACAAAAATAAAAAAATACAATCAACAAAGGTTATATTTTTCTCGAATTTCTTGCTTCATTTGTTCGGCTAAAGCGAGCTTGGCTCCAGTAAGGTTTGTCGTGTCGGTTGTTAATATTTGCAAATCAAGTGCTTTTTGACGACTTTCTTTCAGCTTTAGCTTTCGGTCCCCGTGTTCTTTTTTTAAGTTGATCCGTTGTTGGCTCGTTTGCAACAAGCCGTCTTATTGGTCACTTTTTCGAACGTTTCGGTGTAGTCGATTCGTACACCGCTAGAAGACGGTTGGGCGGCTTTTTTGGCCCTATCTCGGCCAACCGGCCGTTCTGGTGGTTGAAACGCATCGGCCTCTTCATGTGGCTCTTCGAAATCTTCCTCAATGTCGTTGAGATTTATTTGACACCGAGCGTCCGACCCGGTACTTTGATGGTCGTTTGAGGATGAGGTTTTTGACCGCTTAGCCGACGGTTGGCCACGAGTTTTAAATGGATCGAAGGCGATGACTGTGTGAAATTTCGAACTCCTTCTTAAAAATTGCCAAATAGCAAGATAAGGAAACGCCTTCTTGTGTTCGACTCGGAATTCATTTTGGGCGTTTGCTTGGAGCATCGCATCGTCGGAACCACTTTGGCGCACACGCGAGTTACTTAGGCGAGTGTATATTTGGTTGAAACTTTGAATCAAAGGACGCATTTTACGCCACTTCGCGCCGATACCATCGGGATCACGGTATCCATCTTCTTGATCTTCCAACTTGAGGAAAACGTTGTAAATACGAGACCAATATGTTTTTTCCTTTTGATAGTTACTACATCTCGGGTCTTCGGTTATTTCTAGCCAAGCCTTGGACAAGCTCATTTCCTCGTTGGAAGTCCATGGTATCGGATTGGTTTTCAAGCGTTCTTCACCCGGTGTTTTCCTCTTGTGTGAACGTTTCTTTTTTTGAGGTTCAACATCATTTTGACCGACATCGAACTGGGTCTCCGGAACTTCTTCGTCATCTAAATCAACCACTAGATGGAATACAAACAAAGTTTAAAAAAAACATATTCTTTACAAAAAAATATCTAAAAAATTTATACCATTTTGTTGTCTCGATCCTCCAACGTTTTGAAAACCACCGGGTTGTTGTGTGTTCCAAGTGGTGAACCCCATATGTTGCGGTATCGTCGTATTGTTGTAGTATACTTGCGGTGTAGGGCTAGCAACGTGCATTTTATTGAAATAGGCGTAAAAAGCGGGGTTATTTAAAACGTTTGGGTCCGCCATATCGGGTTGTGGATTGGAAGATTGTGTATTTTGGTTGAAATGAGAGATGTTGTGGGGATACATTTTGATGAGTTGATAGAAGATTGGTATAAATTTTGATGAGTTGAGAGAAGATTGTGGTAAAAATGTGTTTGATATGGGGTATTATTTATAAAGGTTGGATTATTTAAAAAAAAAATTTTTGGCCAAACTATCCGTTGGCAACGGATATATTGAATGGAAAAGTGAAAAAGTTGGGCGACTTGGTTGAGACGGGCAGGAGGGGGACGCCACCCAAGACGCCTCCGGGGGCGGTGTTCCTGGCGACCTGGGGCGATCTGGGGGTGGGAGTCGCCCCACTCCCCTGAGTCTTAGTATTTGAGAAAAATAGGTTTGAAATGATTAAGATTGGATATGCTGTGGCGGGTTTGGATTTTGATTTTGGACTTTGACCACCATTAAAGATGCTTTAAATCATTTCAATTCCTCACCTCATTATTCACTTTTTCACCTATTTTTATCTTTTATTAAAGAGTAAATTACGTTTTTGGCCCCTATGATTATATCACTTTTACTATATTAGCTCAAAATAAGAATTTTTAACATATCTGCCCCCATGGTCTCTATAACTAACCATTTTGGCCTCTAAGTGTAACCATTTTGGCCCCCATTGTCTTTACAACTAACCATTTTGGCCCCCATGATCTTAAGACTTATGGGCCAAAATGGTTAGTTATAGAGACCACAGGGGCAGATATGTTAAAAATTCTTATTTTGGGCTAATATAGTAAAACTGATATAACCACAGGGGCCAAAAACCGTAATTTACTCTTTATTAAATCTATATCCAATTTTTAAAATTTTCATAAGAGTAAATTACAAAACTCGTCCTTTATGTATGTATTTTATTGCAAATCATGTCCTTTGTCTTTAATAATTACTTTAATCATACCAAATGTTTACAAATCCTAACATGTTATATCATTTACCCCAAACCCTGTTAATTTTCTCAGTTAATTGTAGTCACGTGGGATCTACGTGAGGGCATTAATGTCTTTTAACCTACCCATTTAATTTGTTTCCCCCCATTTAAAACCCCAAATAACCCTAATCAACCCTCATTCCAGAAATATGCAGGTTAAAAGATTCTCATCAGTTCTTATAAATCACAAAAACCCCTTAGACAAAACCTCTTAAAACTTCCAATAATGGCACCCATAAACCTTCCACCACCAATCTTATTCTATTTTTGTTTATGTTTCTGTTTCTGTTTCATTTGTTTATAGCCCGACGTCGTATCATCCGACATCGCCGCCGGCAGGGTCGCCCTGTTACGACTCAGTTCCGTCGTCGCCGGAAACACAGGTCGGTGGAATATTCCCGATCCGTCACCGTGTAACGGAGTGAAGTGTGACAACGTCACCAACCGTGTCACGGAGCTCCGACTCCTCGGCGACAGACTCGCCAGAGAAATTCCGGCGAACACCATTGGAAACTTAACCGCACTTCAGATACTTAGTCTCTGCAACAACCGTCTCTCTGGTTCGATTCCGGCAGACATCGATTCATGCTTTGATCTCCAGCAACTTAATTTGCAAAACAATCAGTTTTCCGGCGAGTTACTGGCGGCTCTGTTTCGGTTGTCTAATCTGAACATATTAGATATCTCCGGCAACGGTTTTTCCGGCGAAATCTCACCGAGTTTCAACAGTTTGACAAGTTTGACACATCTTTTATTGGAAAACAATCAATTCAGTGGACAATTCTCTACATATTTTTGGAAGAGGGTTGATTAGGGTTATTTGGGGTTTTAGATGGGGGTAAACGGATGGGTAGGTTAAACGACATTAATGCCCTCACGTGGGCCCCACATGACTACAATTAACTGAGAAAATTAACTGGGTTTCGGGTAAAGGATATAACATGTTAGGATTTGTAAACATTTGGTATGATTAATGTAATTATTGAAAACAAATGACATGATTTGCAATAACATACATACATAAAGGACGAGTTTTATAATTTACTCTTTTCATAAATTACGTATAATATAGTGTTTCTAATTAAGTTATATTAAATAGGAAAATATATAATAAACTGAAAAGAAAAATATGTTAAATAATATAAACTGAAAACTTTGATAGCAATAAGAGTATGTAATGTTTTTTTATACGTTATTATAAAATATATTTATGATGCTTGAGAAGTGTTTTATGCATGTGAGGGTTTGTACTCTTAGCTTTGAGGTTGTACTCATTTTTGGGTATAAGACCCCACATATCTCTCTCTACTTTACTATCTCTCTCTCTCTCTTTAATGCCGACTCTTATTTCTGTCTCTAAAAATCACTTCGGAGACGTTGTTGGAGTCGGTTTGGATCTTGACGAATCATTGCTCTCTTCACACTGTGTTGTTACTAGTTTTATGTTTGGTGCTTGATGGTGTTGAGGGGGCGGTGCCGGTGCCGGTTATGGTACAGGTTTCGGTGAATCACCACTATGTTTATACCGTCCACCACTGGTGTCGATATGGTGTTATGGTTGGTACATCATGCTTATCATGCTTGAGAAGTGTTTTATGCATGAAAAAGGTAGTAAAAAAGTCCATAAGGTGATGGTCATGGTGTAGAATGACTAATCTAACAATCTTGTGGATATTATATAATAGTTTGACACTTGACAAGCTAGATGGAAGCTTGGAATAGTTTGCCACGGGAGACTTAATACTAGTTTAAGTTAAATTAATAACTAAATTAACTGTTTGTTAGTTCAAATATAAAATACTTCATAAAAAATAATAATAAAAACAAGTAAAATGAAATCTTTTGTAATAACTTATATTTCATAACATACTTGTTTTGTATTTCTATTACCTACTCTAGAAGCTTTGTACTTTAAATTCTCCTAATTGAAATAAAGTAGGTTAAAAGTGGTTTTATTGTGATGAAATACTTATTGCAAATTCAACATTTGTTGACGGTTATTGTTACACATTCAGCACGTTTAGTCTTGAATATTTTAAGCCATTAATGTAATTACGGCAGGTGCATCCTCTATCTCCTTTTCCTGACAAAAGATCATCTGACGGTGAATTTCTGATAGTGAATATGTATATTTTTTCTTTTGAAAGGCTTATTCATTCACACCACCCCCAACGGGCAAAAACAAAAAACAAGGACAATTACATCAAAGAAAACTTACACCAGTTCGAACACCAAAAGGCAATTCTTGAATCCAGAGGAGAAGTATAGAGGGGGGGGGGGGGGGGTCGCCCGACCCACCGATCTTTTCGCTCATTAGTGTTATACTAGTAGGGTGCCCGCGCGATGCGGCGGGGGCAACACTTTGGATTGCGGCACTCGTTTCTGGTAGTTTTCTTATTCATATAATATTCATAATAACATTATTGTAGTGGATATATGTCATTAGTGTTACACATATGTAAAGTTTTTTTTTATAAAAATTAATAATCAAAAGACAAAAAAAATAAGTTGTTATAACTGTAAAGTATGTTTATTTTATTGGTTAAATTATAAAGTATAAATTTATTCTTTAAAGTTCATAACTTTTTTAAATATCCATATAGTACTCATCCAATAAACTATAAGTTTAAAATTTTCGTTTTTAAAAAAAAAATACTATTTGACTCGTAAATACGTTTTAGAGCTTTCACTTAAATTGTTATTTTTTGGTTTTTTACAGATATAAAAAATATATTTTTATAAAATTTTAAGAAATGTTTTTTTTATAAAAAATAGGATGTTAAGAGTTTATATCTTTATTAACTTTATATCATACTTAGTTCAGATTTTTAGTTCCCAGCTAATCTTATCTATATGAGTCTACTTTTAACTTATAATCCCTAAAAATATGCAACACAATCTACTATGTATCTAGTTAAGTTGGTAAAAAAATCTTTTGAAATTGACTAATATTATCTATAAGTATATAGTTGAACTTATAATTCCTAAAAATTTGCAACACAATTTAGTCTTTATTTAGTAAAGATTGTAAATTTCTGGAGTATTTTATTTATATTACTTGTTACAAAAAATGTTTATAAAAGAATTATTTTTTATAAAAAAAATGTTTTGTTTATAAATAAAGTAAAAATTGTTTTATACATGTAAAGTTTCGTTTTTTATAAAAAAAATGATAATCAAATGACAAAAAAATAAAAGATAAGTTGTTATAGTTGTAAAGTAAGTTTATTTTGGTGATTAAATGATAAAGTTTATAATTTTATTCATTAAGGTTCATAACTTTTTTTAAATATCCACACGGTACTCATCCAATAAACTTTAAGTTTAAAATTTTTGTTTTTATAAAAAAATAGTAGTTGACTCGTAAGTACGTTTTACACCTTTAACTTTAATTGTTAAATTTCGTTTTTTTATATATAAAAAATTTAGATTTTCATAAAAATTTAAAAACAGTGTTTTGTAAAAAATAGGATGTTAAGAGTTTATATCTTTGTTGACTTTATATCATAGTAAGTTCAGTTTTTTTGTTTAGCTTTAAATTTTATTACTTTATTATTTTTTAATTTAGAAATACAAATTATTAGATTAATATCCAAAAATAACTACAATATTTTATAATTTCAGCTTGATTATATCTAACTGCAAAATCTATTTATTGCAACTTTAGGATATTAACTTATATAAGTTTAGCTGACTTGTAAATTTAGGATATTAACTTTATTTTGAACTTTATTAATATGGTCAATAACTGCATTATATTAAACTAAAAATAAAGTTCAAATATAAAATAAACTTTATTCATATGTCTAGATCAAACATAACAGCTGAAAATGAAAAAAAAAACACAAAAACACTTGATAGATTTCATATTAGACTGCATGAAATCTGTTCCGCTTCTGAATTGACACTCGAGGTACTTTTAATCGGGTTTTCTGGTTTGTGCTTAAATCGACAGTATCTTCTAATTCCTCTTCTTTGTCATTGTCCTCAGAATCATCTAAATAAATAACCCCACTCCATTTCCAATCACAGAGTCTCTTGAATCTCTTCCTTTGAGTCTCAAACTTTCGATCCTTAAAAAGAACAAAAATTGAATACACAAGTTAAAAAAAATTAAATAAACCTTAAAATTACATCTTCACTAAATTCACTTTGAAGACTAGACTTGTATGGACTAAACATTGCACCATAAGAAATAATATCAACACTTTTATCACCATCATCCTACAATAAAAACACACATGTAATAACATAACGAACATGTTAATATGAAAGATATACGTAAAAATAATACTTAAAAACCAGCAAAATCAATACCTTATAAGCTTTTTCCACAAATGGATTGTTTAAATTGGCATGTTCATCATGCAACTGAATCTGAAAAATCAAGTAAGTTAACATTCACATAAAAGTAAATAAAAGAAAACAATTATTCACTGTTGCAATATAATAGAACTAACCTTAAAATTTTCAATCTCCCATGCTTGGTTTTTCGCAACAATTGAATTCAGAACTGGATCCATTTTTTAACTTTGTTTAGCAATAGATATAAGAGTTTCCTGCTATGTATTTATAGTAGTAATTATAGAAATGCATTAGGGTTTAATTTTAGATTTGCCACCCCTTTATTTAGGAAGTTTGTTGCAGTTAGTTTTAAGTTTTTATAAGATATATCTAAGTACAGATATTAGACAGTCTTAATAAAATAAAATATGACACATAATATCTTTATTTTATGTTACGGTACTTTTAATTCTTTTGGTTTTTGTTTGCATAGATGGACACATCTTTGTAGATTAGGCGCATTAGATCACAAGTATTAATTACTTATACATTAAAGCATTATCGTCTTGTACCTTTTAATCCGCGCGTCAATATTGAACAAGACAATTATCGAAACGTCGACAAAAATGTGTAGGTCGTCATGCTATCTTTGGATTTTTTTTTAACAGTATAGTTTATAAGATATGTCAAGAATATGTAAAAAATTATATGTTTGTTTGTGGATGGGTGAATTGTAATCAATTACCTATAATTTTGTTAAAACCTTAGGGATATAAGTATAATAAGTTTAGGGGCTAAAAAATAAATAATGTTTAAAAGACTAAACTACCCTCATTTTAGAGGTCTTTCTATAAAATAAAGTGGGGAAAAAATTCTAATTTTTTAGGTATCTTAAAATACCCCACTCATGCTTTATAATATAGTATAGATATGTAGTTTTGTATAGAAATTTTTGGGTATATACGTTTTCGATCCCCTCGTCATTCGGGTTAAGCTACGCCACTGCTTGAATCTAAAATAACTAATCGACTTCACTTAACTAAAAATATCTTCAATTGTCGCCTCTTTATTAGAAAAAAAAAAGATCATTCCTATCTTTCCACGAACTCCAACATGCAATGACGATTTCTCCAGCTCCTTTAGCTTAAGGAAATTGTGGTTTTCCATCAAGTCCCTTAAGGAGAAGGCATAGGTCAAGATAGTATGACACCATGAGCTAATGAGCATCCATAAAGCCGACGACACATTACAAGAGGTGAAAATGTGTTTGACCGAATCTTTCCCCATACCATAAAGGTCACAAACCGAGTCTTTAATAAAAATACTTCTCCTCCTTAGCGCCACAACTGTGGGATACGGTCCATTTCCGCTCTCCAAGAAAAGATAGGCAGCCACGCGGGGTCGAAAATAGAATTGTGTCTCTCTTCTTGGAACCTAACATCTTTAAAATCCCTAGCAAGAATCCACATCCCTCCCAAGTTCTCTATAATTCCAGCAATTGATTCCATAACTTGCTTTTTAGCCGTAACCCCCTAAGGTAAGGTGCATGCAAATTCAGGATGCTTAGCCCCACATTAAACCCGTTCACCCTACCTTTCAACACATATTTTTATTTTGATCTAAACGACTAGTTACAGTGGATTTATGTTCGATTGAATCAAATAAAAATTCAATTTATATGTGATTCATTATCTTTGTAGTTTAAGATAAGATACAATTTTCGTTCGAAAACAGGTAAATGTTTGTCTACAAAGGGATAAATTCCTAAAAAATCAATTACGTATAAAAAGTTATTGACGTTTAAAAAAGAGTAAGTTGACATTTTAGTCCCTGTGGTATGGTCAAAAATGCTATTTTAGTCCCTATGATATGGTCAGAAATGCCACACTACACTACACCGCACCACATTGCATTTCGATACACTGCACTATATTACACTACACCCACTAAACCACACTACCCTACCCTACACTACCATTCACTACACTTCAACTTTCCAAAAAGCTCGCTTAGTATGTCTCATTTTGAAACTTTGAAAATGAGGAAAGCCGACTTGGTTCGGTTAGAAATCGAGCCTAGCTCGGCTTGGTTCATAACGAGCCCGACCAGTTCGGTTTGCTTCGTTGTTAGCTCGGCTCAGATTATTTTATTTTTAATATATTTTATTTTTATATACATAATATATTATAAAAATGGTTATTATTTGTGGGTATTTAAGTGTGTAGTTGGATATTTATGATATATTTAGGGGTTGATTAGGATGCTAATGAACTAACAATGTACGTCTTTCGTTAAGATTTTAAACTTATTTTGTATTTGGTTGAACTTGATTTTGGCTTGATGAACTGTTTTTTGGATATGTTCCTTTAAACTCTGGAATGACATTTAGACAAATGAATTTTGATTTTTGAAAGCTACGTATTTGTTTTTTCTTAAATTCGAGCCTAACCAAGCTGAGCAAAACTAGCGCGGTTAAAAACCAAGTCGAGCTCGAGCTTAGATGAGCCGAGCCGGCTCAGTTTAGAATCGAGTTGAGCCCGAGCTTACCTTTCGCTAAAATCAGCTCAACTCGTGAACGACCCTACCTACACTATACAACACGACACGACACGACCCCACACTACGCTGCAGTACACGATAAGATAATATACGATACGATCCTACATAGCCTAATATAGGGCTATACATATAATCTTAGGCTTGAAATCTTATCTGGTAATAGAAAAATCAATGATATAACCGGTAATATCTGTGAGCTAATTAAGGGGATGATTTGATTAGAAGGATCTGAAAACTAATTTGTTTCATATATGGTTGAACCAGATGTAATAAGGCTAGAGGGTATGGTGATGGTCCTCCAAGGGAGGATGATCCGCCACGTAGGCGCCACGTCATAGTCCTCCCAAGGATGGTCCATCCCACTAAACTAGAGGGTATGGGAGGATGGTGCTAGATGATCCTACC
This sequence comes from Helianthus tuberosus, assembly GCA_030545235.1. Classification (NCBI taxonomy): domain Eukaryota; kingdom Viridiplantae; phylum Streptophyta; class Magnoliopsida; order Asterales; family Asteraceae; genus Helianthus; species Helianthus tuberosus. Next base: position 8,483,317 of record CM060384.1, on the reverse strand, counting down.
TCACAAAACTATGTACAAGTATTAAAGCCTAATGTACAAATCTCATTCACAAACAAACAAACAAAGGGGGCCTACCTGTTTTGGATCGTCCTGGACGTCGAGAAAAAGACGGAGAGGACGGGAACGGGATGAAGACCGGGGGGGGGGGGGGGTGACGCCGGCGCCGGGATGGAGGACGGGACCATACCGTCTAGCCTAATGTTTTTTACAAAGTTAAATTTGTTTGGTTGGTTACATATCATATAATAGTTTAGTTTCAACTAATTAACAAAGTTAGTATTCTATAAAAAAATGTATTTATCTAATGTTAACAAATTTATATCTAACGTGGTGGAGCAGCGTTGTTGCCTTTCCATGCCACACACACCACACCGGGCCCGGCGTTGTTGACAGCGTTGTCGTGTGGGCTTGAGATTTCCCACCGATGCTGAGAGTTAAAGTGTGTCGACGTGGCGTAGTTTGATTGGGATTCCCCACTAGCCGTTGGACCCCAACGACATTATTTAAAAAAATATATTTTTCATTTAAAAAAATTATTTCACCTCCTCTATATATAAAAACCTACCATTTTCACCATTTTCATTCTACCCAACTCCTTCTCAACTCCTATTTTTTATAAAATCTCTACAACTTTTATAAAAAATAATGCATCCACACAACCACAACTTTGATCCGAACAACCCATATGGTTTTGATGAAATGCCGAACACCGCTTCGCCGCCTCAACAAAATTAATAGAAAATATATAATTCTTAATTAGAAAATAATAATATTAAATAGGTGTCACGTGTTAAATAACGCCTCTCTTTCACGCCCCTTCCCACCCCCCCCCCTTTTCCACCACGCCACTATTCTGATGTGCGCTATCGTTGCGTCCACATGTCGAATAACGCCCCTCTTTCAAGCCCTCCACACTGTGTGGTCTAGTGTTGTTACGTAAAGTTGTTAATTTAACAATGTCTCTTTATAAATTTGTTTTTGTTTAATTTTTATAAAACTTATTAAAACGATAAATATTATATAAAATGTTTGTAATAAAAAAGACTATTATATACGCCATATATAGCTATATACGAGGCATGTTATAAAGGGGCAGATTTATGTTCAAACACCGGGTTCCCAGAAACCCATTCTGTTTGTAATTTATAGTGAAAACTTATATAGAAAATTGAAAAGGAACCCATAAATAAATTATGGGTGAACCCATAACCATAAATGGCTAGTGATCCACTAGTCCGACGCATCCCAAGTTCAAATCCTGATTCTGCGCCTTTCTTTTGTTCCTTTCTCCGCTTTTCTTTTGTTTTTTAAGGGTGTGAACATTACACAAGTACACAACATCGCATAGCTTACAGCCTCCTGCCACCACCCTCTCCCAATGTGTGTGTTATATGTTGTTTGGTGGGGAAATAAAAGTTATAATTTATCCCGTCGATCTACTTTAATCTTCTTAGATTTGTTTTGTTGTTTTTGGAACAAGTCTAGCTATTTGGTGGGTTTTTGGATTTTGGATGGACTCACAAAGTCGAGAGTGTAATGCAACGTTTTCAAAAGATAAAAACTCGTAAGGCACAACTCTAAGTTGTTTTTTTATTCCTAAAGACCATCGTATTTTAGATTATGTGTTTTTAAATTTATAATAACGATGTTTTTTTAATTATTGTATCGAACTTTTATTATGTGATGAATCTTACTTGATTCAAACCATCGAAAAGACCAGAAATTTTTTATGTTCAAACGTATAAAATTGGAGCATCTAAGGGGCTGTTTGGCTAAGCTTATTGTTTTGACTTATTTACTTATTTGCTTATTTGAAAAGCAAATAAGTCATAATGGAATGACTTATTTACTTATCCCTCTCACATAATAACCTAACCCAAACACCTTTTAACTTTTCAAAAAGCAAATAAGTAAATAAGTCAAAAAAATAAGGTTAGCCAAACAGCCACTAAAAAGTAAACCCAGTGAAAAAAATTCATAAATCCGCTAGTGATGTTATATGACCCACATAGATCTATATTCACCTATGACCAACCACTTCATTTGTTTAAAAAAAATGGAAACGTAAAAAGAACGCGATCCAAAATTTATTTGATCCAAAGATCCCAAATACTTTTGAATAGCCACACCATTTATTTATAACACCACTCCTTCATTTGTTTGTAAACATGGAAAAAATGGATCCAAAATTTATTTATTCCAAGGATGCTAAATACTTTTGAATAGACACCACATGCATTTATTTATATCACCACCCCTTCATTTTTTTAAAGTTTTGGAAACGTGAAAACAATGGGATCCAAAATTTATTTATTCCAAGGATGCTAAATATTTTTGGAAAAAATTACACCGTTGGTCTTTGTGGTTTCTATCAAATTTCAATGTCGGGTACTAATAGTTTTTTATTACAACATCAGGTATTAACGTTCTAATTTATCACAATGTTGAGTACTAAAACCAAACTTTGTCACAATGTTGAGTATTAAAACCAAAACTTGTTAACTTTTTTGTTAAATATTACTAAAATAACTAAAATGTCCTTTAAAAGCTAGAGGGTCTATTTTTTAATTAACTATAAATGACAAATATAATCTAAAGTAATATTTTCAATTTTATTTATATTTTTTATAAAATTAAATGGATTTAAAGTTTATTATTTATAAACTTTGAGTTTATTTCATCATCATCAGCAGCAGCAGCAGCAGCAGTAAATCCCACCAATAGTAAAGTTAAGGTAGAGTCTGAGGAGGGTAAGATGTACACAGCCTTACCTCTACCCCGTAGGAATAGAGATGTTGCTTACAGTGAGACCCCCAGCTTGATGGTAGTTTCAAAGTTTATAAATTATAAACTTTAAATACATTTAGTTTTATAAAAAAACAGAAAAAATCACTTTAAATTGTATTAGTCAAATATAATTAATTAAAAATAGAGCCCTTAGTTAATAAAGGGCATTTTAGTCATTTTATTAAGATTTAACAAAAAAAGTTAACAAGGTTTGAACTTAGTACTCAACATTATGATAAAGTTTGGCTTTAATACTCAACATTGTGACAAATTCGAACGTTAATACATGATTTTGCTACAAAAAATTATTAGTACCCGACATTAAAATTTTGGAGAAAAACAGGAGCAACGGTGTAATTTTTTATTACTTTTGATTAATAGTCACCACGTGCATTTATTTATATCACCACCCCTTCATTTTTTTTAAGTTTTGGAAACGTGAAAACAATGGGATCCAAAGCCATCGTATTTATTCAATTCGTTATAGTTATCTCAATTAAACTAGTTACCTATATTATCTTAAATACTGCTATTTGGGATAAAAAAAATTGAATTTATCATGATTTTTAACCATTTAAGAAAGTTTAACGTTTTTTAAATGAATTTTTACATATTTCCCCCTCATAAGAAGTCTTATTACATATTTCTCCAACTCCTAAATTTAATTACATATTTTCCCTTTCTAAAGAAGCTTTATTACATATTTTCCATTCCCTAAAGACGGCTTATTACATATTTCCCTAATCACTAAATTTAATTACATATTTCACATTTCTAAATCAAATATATTACATATTTATCCATTTCATTTAAAAATATTCTTATAGAATTACTATTTTTCCCTTAACAACTTTATTAAATGATTAGTTACATATTTCTCATTCTAATAAATCAATTTACATACAGGAAAGTGATGTAGGAATCCGTTCGTGCAAAATAAAATAAAAACTTTATAACTTGAATTACTGAAACAATTACAGAATGAAAATAAAATACAATACAATTACAACTGAAAAAGGAAAAAACAAGACCAAGAAAATCGAACAGAAACACTGTTCTTGGCTGAGGATCGTGTTAGACACGGGTCCCTTAAAACAAATTTCGTGTCTCACAGGAGAACACGTTTGTTTCCAGGATACAACAGCCCAAGCAGTTGTACTGCCGGTCTTGACTCCAACCCGAATGAGTACCTCAAACGCTTGAAGAAGATGAAGTATTCAGAGAGAAGAAAGTTGATTGCTCTATGTATTTCGGTGTGTCGAATCTGGTGAAAGGAGCCTCCTATTTATACACCAGGTCTGAACTCGAAACTGAAAAATAAATTAAATGGAGAATTAAACTGCATTAGACGTCTTTAACGCACTTTAATTCGTCACTTAATTCTCAGTCAAAAGCATTAACTTCGTCAGTTTCGAATGCTGAAACGTAACTGCACAGCATTAACTGCTGCTGGAAGCTTCTGCGCGCTCGCGCGCAAGACACACTGGTGCGCGTGTGCAGGTCTGCACGCTTCATGCGCGGTGCGTCCTTTTGGCTCACTGCCATGCGCGCGTACGCCCCTCTGGCTCAAACCCATGCGCACCTATGCGCGTGCGCCACCTCACCTGTAAGCCTCCACGAGCACGCCACACAGTCGCGCCGTTTTGGCTCACTTTGGTGCGCCGCGTACGACACCTCAGTGCCCATGCTCCATGCGCGAGAGCGCGCCACCATGCCACGTGTAGACGCGCGCGGATGCGCATGACTGCCACGTCATACACCACTCCGCGCGGAGCCACATGGGTCATACGCCTGCTTGCCACTTGGTCCTTGCAGCCCCTGTGCTCCACCACACGCATGTGGTCAAAAATACAAAGGCGGCTCGCGGCGATGCGAGTGTGCGAAGTGCAAAGTGCGTCATCAAAGCGCCACATTGCGCCTCATCGCCCACACCACGCGCGCGCGTTTGCGAGTGCGAGTGCAAGTTAGGGTGCTCCGCACCCTTCGCGAGTACACTAGTGAGTGCTTCCATGAAACAATAAAGATGGAGAGTTCCCACTTATATACCCCTTTAAGTTCCATCTCTCATCCGATGTGGGACAAGGTACCACTTTCCCACTTATTTCAGCATTCAAGTTTCAAACACCAAACTTTGAGCATCGATATCTCATTCATCTTAGCTCCGTTTTGGACGTGGTTTAGTTCGTTGCGAAGCTCTTCCGACATAGAACACAAACCCACAAATAAATATATAAAACCCGCTCATTTTATTATATTTATTTCTAGTCCAAAATAGGAAAAAATAATTTTCCTATATTTGTGAAAAATGCTATTTTCACAAAATTTCCAACAATCCCCCACATGAATAGAAATCGATCTATCAAGTTTTAACGATACACGTTCAACAGTTGAGTATTGCAAGATAGGTAGGTGTAACCTTTGAACCTACTTTTGTGAAGCATACTTAGCCTCCTAGGGTCTTGTAGACGCGGTGTCTTTGAACAATCCCCCATTTATGTAGGCGACAATATACATTCACACAATACTCTCCCTAGTCGAGTCAAGTCCTCATGGTTGTGTCCGTTAATGGTCATGGAACACGTTCCTGGTTCTGCGAGAGCTCTAGGATTTGCGCCTCCCCACAAATCCATTCGAAGCGACCCCACTTCTCTCTAACATGAGTGATTCCTCTGAATCATTAAAAGCATCATGGTTAATTTGGATTTCTTCAAAATCCTTAACCCCAACATGCTTAACCTTTCCTTCATGTCACTGATTGGAATGGACTAGGAAGTATACACCTCCCTTTATTGATTTTGGGGCACCCCCCACAGTGACTCCTTTTGGGTTTATGATTAAGTTTGCCTATTGAACCTAGATCTTGGGATATCCAGTCAACTAGGTTAGGTTTCCCTCATATTCCCTTCATCTATGGGCTTTAGTCCCATTCCTCTTGACAACCTATACACCTTATATGTGCTTAAGCCTTTTGTTAACGGGTCCGCAATGTTCTCATTTGACCTCACATAGTCAACTGAGATAACACCCGTTGAGATAAGTTGTCGTACCGTGTTGTGTCTACGTCGAATGTTGCTTGATCTGCCATTGTACATCATGCTTTGTGCTCTCGCAAGAGCAGACTGATTATCACAATGTATGCAGATTGCCGTCAACGGCTTTGGCCATCTTGGAATATCTTCCACAAATTGACGTAGCCACTCCGCCTCTTCCCCGCTTTTATCTAAAGCGACAAATTCAGATTCCATCGTGGATCTAGCTATAACCGTTTGCTTGGAAGACTTCTAAGCTATAGCTGCGCCAGCAAGTGTAAACACGTAACCATTTGTTGATCTGTGATCCTTTATATTAGATACATGAGACTACCAATGATCCTTGAGTACTCTAACTGAGAAACACTCTCGCCTCTATTCTTCCTTAGGCGTTGGGTATTATCAATTGGAGTTCGAGCTACACTCGTGTCGTCCGAATTGAATTTTCCAAGGATCTTATCCACGTAGTGAGATTGACTCAACACAAGACCATTTTGGGTTCTAGTGATTTTTACTCCAAAAATCACATCCGCAAGACCCATGTCTTTCATTTCAACATGTCTTTTGTTGAGTTGATCATGTTATCATCACTCCCAATGATAAGCATATCATCTACATAAAGACATAAAATCACATAACCTCTTGGTGTGTCTTTAAAATAAACACACTTGTCGCGCTCATTTATTTTGAAACCATTGTCAATCATGACATGATCAAACTTTTGGTGCCATTGTTTTGGAGCTTGCTTCAAGCCATACAAAGACTTGACCAATTTACATACTTTACCCTTGTTTCCAGGGGCGGAAAAACCCTCAGGTTGTTCCATGTAAATTTCTTCTTCTAAATCGCCATTTAGAAATGCGGTCTTTACATCCATTTGGTGAACTTCCAAATTTCTTAGAGCCGCAATTGCAAGAACCAATCGTATAGAGGTTATTCGCGTTACAGGCGAGTAAGTATCAAAGTAGTCTAGACCCTCCTTTTGTCTAAATCCTTTGATCACTAACCTTGCCTTGTATTTATCAATACTTCCGTCGGCTTTCATCTTCCTTTTGAATATCCAACGATATCCAAGTGGTTTACAACCAGGTGGAAGATCTACTAACTCCCAAGTATGATTTTGCAATATAGAATCAATTTCATTCTTAATTGCTTCTTGCCATTGAGGTCCTTCCGCGGAGGTAACCGCTTCGCGGTAGGTATTGGGCTCACCCTCAACCATATAGCTCATGAAGTCTGGACCAAAAGATTTTTCAACCCTTTGTCATTTACTTCGTCTAAGCTCACCCTCCTCGACCTCGGGTCGTTCATGTCTTTCATCTAATCGCGTATATGAACTTGGTCCTGCTTCATCTAACCATGTAGATGAACTTGGACCTGCTTCATCAACCGCTCTTGACGAAGGCGCATGTGTTTATCCTAACATAGGAAACACATTCTCAAAATATGAGACGACGTTAGGATTTGCCTCTATGATAGTGTCTTTATGTACATCAGGATTCTTGGACTCATGTACAAGAAAACGATGCGCACTACTTTGATGTGCATATCCAATGAAAATGCAATCAACAGTTTTGGGTCCTATCCTAAGAGACTTAGGAGGTGGTACAATCACCTTAGCTAGGCACCCCCACACTTTCAAGTATTTGTACGAAGGCTTCCTTTTTCTCCATAGCTCATATTGAGTTTCGTCCCTATTTTTCAAAGGTATCTTGTTCAAAAGATGGTTTGCTGAGAGAATGGCGTCGCCCCACATTTCTCGGTTCACTCCTGAGCTTATCAACATGGCGTTCATCATCTCTTTCAATGTGCGATTCTTACGTTCCGCAACGGCATTTGATTGTGGAGAATAAGGTGGTGTACACTCATGTACAATGCCACTTTTTGCGCATAAATCCGCAAAAGGTGCAACATATTCACCTCCTCGATCGCTTCTCAAAGCTTTTATCTTCTTTTTAAGTTGATTCTCAACTTCGTTTTTGTACAAGATAAACTTCTCTATTGCTTCGTCTTTACTTTTAAGTAAATACACGTAGCAATATTTAGTACAATCATCAATAAACGTGATGAAGTACTTATTTCCTCCACGCGTGGGAACCGCTTTTAAATCACACACATCGGTATGAATTAAATCAAGGGGTTCGGTTATCCGTTCAACCAATTTAAACGATGATCTCGTAAGTTTGGATTCAACACATGTCTCGCATTTGTGATTGGACTCGATATGGAATGTTGGTATCAAGTTTAATTTAATTAAACGTCGTAATGAATTAAAATTTACATGTCCTAGTCTACCATGCCAAACATTAGAAGACTCAATCATGTAAGTAGAAGTAGAAATTTCATTCAAACTTTTGTTTTGGTTTACAACCATTACATTCATTTTAAACATACCATTAAGGGCATAGCCCTTTCCAACAAACATTCCACGTCTAGACAAAACAAAATTGTCCGATTCAAACACTAGACGAAATCCAAACTTGTTGAGCATCCATCCCGACACGAGATTCTTTCGTATCTCTGGGACATAATGCACATTTGTCAAGGTTAGCTCCTTGCCCGAAGTCATCTTCAAAACGACCGTGCCTTCCCCCTTGATGCTTGCGGTAGCTTTATTCCCCATATAAAGCTTTTTTTCACCCGATGCTTCCTTGAATGTAGAGAAAAGAGCCTTGTCTCCACAAACATGGCGGGTTGCACCCGTGTCAACGAAACATCCTTTTGGGTTTTCACCCACTGTGTTGACTTCTTCAATCATAGCCGCTTCCTCGGTTATCATTGCAATCAGAGGCATACCATCCTCATCAACCATATGCGCACGCTCACGCTTAGGTTTCTTGCATTGGTTAGCACGGTGCCCCGTCTCGTTACAGTTGTAACAAGTACCTTGGAAAGGCGCAAGCTTCTTTTTCACAGCCCCCTTTTTCGGTCCAAGGTTGTTAACCTTTGCTTTCCCTTTGTTGTTGTTTTTACCCTTGCCTTTCTTGCCTTTTGAGGACTCTCCCACTTCCACCATGTTTGCTTTAGCCGAAGCTTGCAAAATGGTGCCTTTTTGGGCCACCCTGTTGTCCTCTTCCATACGAAGACGGACGGCAAGTTCCTCAATCGTCATTTCCTTCCGCTTGTGTTTAAGATAATTATTAAAATCCAACCAAGCAGGAGGTAATTTCTCAATCATGGCTGCCACTTGAAACGTCTCGCTAAGTACCATTCCCTCAGCGTGGATGTCATGAAGTATAATCTGTAACTCTTGGACTTGGTTCATAACAGTCTTGTTATCGACCCTTTTGAAGTCCAAGAAACGGGCGACAACAAATTTCTTTGTTCCCGCATCCTCCGTTTTGTACTTTTTCTCCAAAGACTCCCATGATTCTTTGGAAGTCTTGATACTATAGTACACATTATACAGTGCATCCGAGAGACCGTTGAGAACATAGTCTCGACATATAAAGTCCGAGTGCTTCCAAGCCTCTACCGCGCTTAGAGCCTGAGCGTCGGTCTCCCCTTCATCCGGTTGGGGAACGGTATCATTCAAGAACCTTGCAAGGTTCATGGTGGTCAGATAGAAAAACATTTTCTGTTGCCACCTTTTGAAGTGGAGACCCAAGAGCTTCTCGGGTCGTTCAACATGATTCGCCACTGTGGACGCTCCCACAGTGTTGGCAGGGGTACCAACAACAACATTGTTGTTGCTCGTGTTCACATTTTCAGTCGAAATTCTGAAAAGTTTCAAGAAAACAGGTTAAAATCTGTTTTCAAAAATAATAAAGACGCTACTTTATTATTATTAGGAGTTCAAAAAACCAGCCGGATAGCTTCTAAGCCCAACTTTGAAGACTACAACGGGAGATTTTTAGGACTCAGCGACATAAATGAGTAGAAGCAGAATTCTGTTTTGACAAAGGCGTAACTTTGAATCAAAACAGAGAAAAAACCTTTTTAAAACACAACCTGGTGTGGAAAAAAAATTTAATCACAGCAGAATTGTTTGAGATTTACACGAACGGTGTTTTTAAAATTTGTTTTAAGATTATAGGAATCCGTTCGTGCAAAATAAAATAAAAACTTTATAACTTGAATTACTGAAACAATTAAAGAATGAAAATAAAATACAATACAATTACAACTGAAAAAGGAAAAAACAAGACCAAGAAAATCGAACAGAAACACTGTTCTTGGCTGAGGATCGTGTTAGACACGGGTCCCTTAAAACAAATTTCGTGTCTCCCAGGAGAACACGTTTGTTTCCAGGATACAACAGCCCAAGCAGTTGTACTGCCGGTCTTGACTCCAACCCGAATGAGTACCTCGAACGCTTGAAGAAGATGAAGTATTAAGAGAGAAGAAAGTTGATTGCTGTATGTATTTCGGTGTGTCGAATCTGGTGAAAGGAGCCTCCTATTTATACACCAGGTCTGAACTCGAAACTGAAAAATAAATTAAATGGAGAGTTAAACTGCATTAGACGTCTTTAATGCACTTTAATTCGTCACTTAATTCTCAGTCAAACGCATTAACTTCGTCAGTTTCAAATGCTGAAACGTAACTGCACAGCATTAACTGCTGCTGGAAGCTTCTGCGCGCGCGCGCAAGACACACTGGTGCGCGCGTGCAGGTCTGCACGCTTCATGAGGCTCACTGCCATGCACGCGTGCGCCCCACTGGCTCAAACCCATGCGCACCTATGAGCGTGCGCCACGTCACCTGTAAGCCTCCACGAGCACGCCACACAGTCGCGCCGTTTTGGCTCACTTTGGTGCGCCGCGCACGACACCTCAGTGCCCATGCTCCATGCGCGAGAGCGCGCCACCATGCCACGTGTACTCGCGCGCGGATGCGCATGACTGCCATCAAAGCGCCACATTGCGCCTCATCGCCAAGGCCACGCGCGCGCGTGTGCGAGTGCGAGTGCGAGTTAGGGTGCTCCGCATACTTCGCAAGTACACTAGTGAGTGCCTACATGAAACAATAAAGATGGAGAGTTCCCACTTAAATACCCCTTTAAGTTCTATCTCTCATCCGATGTGGGACAAGGTACCACTTTCCCACTTATTTCAGCATTCAAGTTCCAAACACCAAACTTTGAGCATCGATATCTCATTCATCTTAGCTCCGTTTTGGACGTGGTTTAGTTCGTTGCGAAGCTCTTCCGACATAGAACACAAACCCACAAATAAATATAGAAAACCCCGCTCATTTTATTATATTTATTTCTAATCCAAAATAGGAAAAAATAATTTTCCTATATTTGTGAAAAATGCTATTTTCACAAAATTTCCAACAAGTGAATACAGTGCTGTTAGACGCCTAACCTTACACGTAAAACTATTCAAAACTACGTCGTTTTGATTAAAAATTCCTCTTTTCTAATTAGTCACTTGCATATTTCATTTAGAATTGTAGCTAAACGACTATTATATACACCATATATAGCTATATACGAGGCATGTTATAAAGGGGCAGATTTATGTTCAAACACCGGGTTCCTAGAAACCCATTCGGTTTGTAATTTATAGTGAAAATTTATATAGAAAATTGAAAAGGAACCCAAAAATAAATTATGGCGGAACCCATAACCATAAATGGCTAGTGATCCACTGGTCCGACACATCCCAAGTTCAAATCCTGATTCTGCGCCTTTCTTTTGTTCCTTTCTCCGCTTTTCTTTTGTTTTTTTAAGGGTGTGAACATTACACAAGTACACAACATCGCATAGCTTACAGCCTCCTGCCACCACCCTCTCCCAATGTGTGTGTTATATGTTGTTTGGTGGGGAAATAAAAGTTATAATTTATCCAGTCGATCTACTTTAATCTTCTTAGATTTGTTTTGTTGTTTTTGGAACAAGTCTAGCTATTTGGTGGGTTTTTGGATTTTGGATGGACTCACAAAGTCGAGAGTATAATGCAACGTTTTCAAAAGATAAAAACTCGTAAGGCACAACTCTAAGTTGTTTTTTATTCCTAAAGACCTTCGTATTTTAGATTATGTGTTTTTAAATTTATAATAACGATTTTTTTTTTCATTATTGTATCGAACTTTTATTATGTGATGAATCTTACCTGATTCAAACCGTCGAACAGACCCGAAATTTTTTATGTTCAAACGTATGAAATTGGAGCATCTAAAAAGTAAACCCAGTAAAGAAAATTCATAAATCCGCCAGTGATGTTATATGACCACATAGATCTATATTCACCTATGACCAACCACTTCATTTGTTTAAAAAAATGGAAACGTAAAAAGAACGGGATCCAAAATTTATTTGATCCAAAGATCCCAAATACTTTTGAATAGCCACACCATTTATTTATAACACCACTCCTTCATTTGTTTGTAAACATGGAAAAAATGGATCCAAAATTTATTTATTCCAAGGATGCTAAATACTTTTGAATAGTCACCACATGCATTTATTTATATCATCACCCCTTCATTTTTTTTAAAGTTTTGGAAACGTGAAAACAATGGGATCCAAAATTTATTTATTCCAAGGATGCTAAATACTTTTGGAGAAAATACACCGTTAGTCTTTGTGGTTTCTATCAAATTTCAATGTCGAGTACTAATAGTTTTTTTATTACAACATCAGATATTAACGTTCTAATTTATCACAATGTTGAGTACTAAAACCAAATTTTGTCACAATGTTGAGTATTAAAACCAAAACTTGTTAACTATTTTGTTAAATATTACTAAAATTACTAAAATGTCCTTTAAAAGCTAGAGGGTCTATTTTTTAATTAAATATAAATGACAAATATAATCTAAAGTAATATTTTCAATTTTATTTATATTTTTTATAAAATTAAATGGATTTAAAGTTTATTATTTATAAACTTTGAGTTTATTTCATCATCAGCAGCAGCAGTAGTAAATCCCACCAATAGTAAAGTTAAGGTAGAGTCTGAGGAGGGTAAGATGTAGACAGCCTTACATCTACCCCGTAGGAATAGAGATGTTGCTTACACTGAGACCCCCCAGCTTGATGGTAGTTTCAAAGTTTATAAATTATAAACTTTAAATCCATTTAGTTTTATAAAAAACAGAAATAATCACTTTAAATTATATAGTCAAATATAATTAATTAAAAATAGACCCCTTAGTTAATAAAGGGCATTTTAGTCATTTTATTAAGATTTAACAAAAAAAGTTAACAAGGTTTGACATTAGTACTCAACATTATGATAAAGTTTGGCTTTAGTACTCAACATTGTGACAAATTCAAACGTTAATACATGATTTTGCTACAAAAAATTATTAGTACCCGACATTAAAATTTTGGAGAAAAACAAGAGCAACGGTGTAATTTTTTATTACTTTTGATTAATACTCACCACGTGCATTTATTTATATCACCACCCCTTCATTTTTTTTTTTAAGTTTTGGAAACGTGAAAACAATGGGATCCAAAGCCATCGTATTTATTCAATTCGTTATAGTTATCTCAATTAAAATAGTTACCTATATTATCTTAAATACTGCTATTTGGGATAAAAAAAATTGAATTTATCATGATTTTTAACCATTTAAGAAAGTTTAACTTTTTAAAATGGATTTTTACATATTTCCCTCTCATAAGAAGTCTTATTACATATTTCTCAACTCCTAAAATTAATTACATATTTTCCCTTTCTAAAGAAGCCTTATTACATATTTTCACTTCCCTAAAGACGGCTTATTACATATTTCCCTAATCACTAAATTTAATTACATATTTCACCTTTCTAAATCACATATATTACATATTTATTCATTTCATTTAAAAATATTCTTATAGAATTACTATTTTGCCCTTAACAACTTTATTAAATGATTAGTTACATATTTCCCATTCTAATAAATCAATTTACATACAGGAAAGTGATGTAGGAATCCGTTCGTGCAAAATAAAATAAAAATTTCTAACTTGAATTACTGAAACAATTACAGAATGAAAATAAAATACAATACAATTACAACTGAAAAAGGAAAAAACAAGACCAAGAAAATCGAACAGAAACACTGTTCTTCGCTGAGGATCGTGTTAGACACGAGTCCCTTAAAACAAATTCCGTGTCTTCCAGGAGAACACGTTTGTTTCCAGGATACAACAGCACAAGCAGTTGTACTGCCGGTCTTGACTCCAACCCGAATGAGTACCCCGAACGCTCGAAGAAGATGAAGTATTCAGAGAGAAGAAAGTGGATTGTTGTATGTATTTCGGTGTGTCGAATATGGTGAAAGGAGCCTCCTATTTATACACCAGGTCTGAACTCGAAACTGAAAAATAAATTAAATGGAGAATTAAACTGCATTAGACGTCTTTAATGCACTTTAATTCGTCACTTAATTCTCAGTTAAACGCATTAACTTCGTCAGTTTCGAATGCTGAAACGTAACGGCACAGCATTAACTGTTGCTGGAAGCTTCTGCGCGCGCGCGCGCAAGACACACTGGTGCGCGCGTGCAGGTCTGCACGCTTCATGCGCGGTGCGTCCTTTTGGCTCACTGCCATGCGCGCGTGCGCCCTACTGGCTCAAACCCATGCGCACCTATGCGCGTGCGCCACGTCACCTGTAAGCCTCCACGAGCACGCCACACAGTCGCGCCGTTTTGGCTCACTTTGGTGCGCCGCGCACGACACCTCAGTGCCCATGCTCCATGCGCGAGAGCGCGCCACCATGCCACGTGTACTCGCGCGCGGATGCGCATGACTGCCACGTCATACACCACACCGCGCGGACCTACCTGGGTCATACGCCTGCTTGCCACTTGGTCCTTGCAGCCCCTGTGCTCCACCACACGCATGTGGTCAAAATACAAAGGCGGCTCGCGGCGATGCGAGTGTGCGAAGTGCAAAGTGCGCCATCAAAGCGCCACATTGCTCCTCATCGCACACGCCACGCGTGCGCGCGCATGTGCGAGTGCGAGTTAGGGTGCTCCGCACCCTTCGCGAGTACACTAGTGAGTGCTTCCATGAAACAATAAAGATGGAGAGTTCCCACTTAAATACCCCTTTAAGTTCCATCTCTCATCCGATGTGGGACAAGGTACCACTTTCCCACTTATTTCAGCATTCAAGTTTCAAACACCAAACTTTGAGCATCGATATCTCATTCATCTTAGCTCCGTTTTGGACGTGGTTTAGTTCGTTGCGAAGCTCTTCCGACATAGAACACAAACCCACAAATAAATATATAAAACCCGCTCATTTTATTATATTTATTTCTAGTCCAAAATAGGAAAAATTAATTTTCCTATATTTGTGAAAAATGCTATTTTCACAAAATTTCCAACAATCCCCCACATGAATAGAAATCGATCTATCAAGTTTCAACGATACACGTTCAACAGTTGAGTATTGCAAGATAGGTAGGTGTAACCTTTGAACCTACTTTTGTGAAGCATACTTAGCCTCCAAGGGTCTTGTAGACGCGGTGTCTTTGAACAATCCCCCATTTATGTAGGCGACAATATACATTCACACAATACTCTCCCTAGTCGAGTCAAGTCCTCATGGTTGTGTTCGTTAATGGTCATGGAACACGTTCCTGGTTCTGCGAGAGCTCTAGGATTTGCGCCTCCCCACAAATCCATTTGAAGCGACCCCACTTCTCTCTAACATAGGTGATTCCTCTGAATCATTAAAAGCATCATGGTTAATTTGGATTTCCTCAAAATCCTTAACCTCAACATGCTTAACCTTTTCTTCATGTCACTGATTGGAATGGACTAGGAAGTATACACCTCCCTTTATTGATTTTGGGGCACCCCCCACAGTGACTCCCTTTGGGTTTATGATTAAGTTTGCCTATTGAACCTAGATCTTGGGATCTCCAGTTAACTAGGTTAGGTTTCCCTCATATTCCCTTCATCTATGGGCTTTAGTCCCATTCCTCTTGACAACCTATACACCTTATATGTTCTTAAGCCTTTTGTTAACGGGTCCGCAATGTTCTCCTTTGACCTCACATAGTCAACTGAGATAACACCCGTTGAGATAAGTTGTCGTACCGTGTTGTGTCTACGTCGAATGTACCTTGATCTGCCATTGTACATCATGCTTTGTGCTCTAGCAAGAGCAGACTGATTATCACAATGTAAGCAGATCGCCGTCAACGGCTTTGGCCATCTTGGAATATCTTCCACAAATTGACGTAGCCACTCCGCCTCTTCCCCGCTTTTATCTAAAGCGACGAATTCGGATTCCATCGTGGATCTAGCTATAACCGTTTGCTTGGAAGACTTCCAAGCTATAGCTGCGCCAGCAAGTGTAAACACGTAACCACTTGTTGATCTGTGATCCTTTATATCTGATATCCAGTTCGTGTCAGTGTATCCTTCGATCACTGCTGGATCACGGGTATAATGCAATCCATAGTCTCTTGTGTATCTTATGTATCTAAGCACCCTCATGATAGCTTTCCAATGATCCTCGCTCGGATTACGGGTGTATCTACTTAGCCTACTCACAGCATATGCTACGTCGGGTCTAGTACATGTCATTAGATACATGAGACTACCAATGATCCTTGAGTACTCTAACTGAGAAACACTCTCGCCTCTATTCTTCCTTAGGCGTTGGGTATTATCAATTGGTGTTCGAGCTACACTCGTGTCGTCCGAATTGAATTTTCCAAGGATCTTATTCACGTAGTGAGATTGACTCAACACAAGACCATTTTGGGTTCTAGTGATTTTTACTCCAAGAATCACATCTGCGAGACTCATGTCTTTCATGTCAAACCTCGCTTTCAACATGTCTTTTATTGAGCTGATCATGTTATCATCACTCCCAATGATAAGCATATCATCTACATAAAGACAAAAAATCACATAACCTCTTGGTGTGTCTTTAAAATAAACACACTTGTCGCACTCATTTATTTTGAAACCATTGTCAATCATGACATGATCAAACTTTTGGTGCCATTGTTTTGGAGCTTGCTTCAAGCCATACAAAGACTTGACCAATTTACATACTTTACCCTTGTTTCCATGGGCGGAAAAACCATCAGGCTGTTCCATGTAAATTTCTTCTTCTAAATCGCCATTTAGAAATGCGGTCTTTACATCCATTTGGTGAACTTCCAAATTTCTTAGAGCCGCAATTGCAAGAACAAATTGTATAGAGGTTATTCGCATTACAGGCGAGTAAGTATCAAAATAGTCTAGACCCTCCTTTTGTCTAAATCCTTTGATCACTAACCTTGCCTTGTATTTATCAATACTTCCGTCGGCTTTCATCTTCCTTTTTAATATCCAACGATATCCAAGTGGTTTACAACCAGGTGGAAGACGATGCACACTACTTTGATGTGCATATCCAATGAAAATGCAATCAACAGTTTTGGGTCCTATCCTAAGAGCCTTAGGAGGTGGTACAATCACCTTAGCTAGGCACCCCCACACTTTCAAGTATTTGTACGAAGGCTTCCTTTTTCTCCATAGCTCATATTGAGTTTCGTCCCTATTTTTCAAAGGTATCTTGTTCAAAAGATGGTTTGCTGAGAGAATGGCGTCCCCCCACATTTCTCGGTTCACTCCTGAGCTTATCAACATGGCGTTCATCATCTCTTTCAATGTGCGATTCTTACGTTCCGCAACGGCATTTGATTGTGGAGAATAAGGTGGTGTACACTCATGTACAATGCCACTTTTTGCGCATAAATCCGCAAAAGGTGCAACATCTTCTCAAAGCTTTTATCTTCTTTTTAAGTTGATTCTCAACTTCGTTTTTGTACAAGATAAACTTCTCTATTGCTTCGTCTTTACTTTTAAGTAAATACACGTAGCAATATTTAGTACAATCATCAATAAACGTGATGAAGTACTTATTTCCACCACGCGTGGGAACCGCTTTTAAATCACACACATCGGTATGAATTAAATCAAGGGGTTCGGTTATTCGTTCAACCGATTTAAATGATGATCTCGTAAGTTTGGATTCAACACATGTCTCGCATTTGTGATTGGACTCGATATGGAATGTTGGTTTCAAGTTTAATTTAATTAAACGTCGTAATGAATTAAAATTTACATGTCCTAGTCTACCATGCCAAACATTAGAAGACTCAATCATGTAAGTAGAAGTAGAAATTTCATTCAAACTTTTGTTTTGGTTTACAAGCATTACATTCATTTTAAACATACCATTAAGGGCATAGCCCTTTCCAAAAAAACATTCCACGTCTAGACAAGACAAATTGTTCGATTCAAACACTAGACGAAATCCAAACTTGTTGAGCATCCATCCCGACACGAGATTCTTTCGTATCTCTGGGACATAAAGCACATTTGTCAAGGTATGCTCCTTGCCCGAAGTCATCTTCAAAACGACCGTGCCTTCTCCCTTGATGCTTGCGGTAGCTTTATTCCCCATATAAAGCTTTTCTTCACCCGATGCTTCCTTGAATGTAGAGAAAAGAGCCTTATCTCCACAAACATGGCGGGTTGCACCTGTGTCAACGAACCATCCTTTTGGGTTTTCACCCACTGAGTTGACTTCTTCAATCATAGCCGCTTCCTCGGTTATCATTGCAATCAGAGGCATACCATCCTCATCAACCATATGCGCACGCTCACGCTTAGGTTTCTTGCATTGGTTAGCACGGTGCCCCGTCTTGTTACAGTTGTAACAAGTACCTTGGAAAGGCGCAAGCTTCTTTTTCACAGCCCCCCTTTTTGGTCCAAGGTTGTTAACCTTTGCTTTCCCTTTGTTGTTGTTTTTACCCTTGCCTTTCTTGCCTTTTGAGGACTCTCCCACTTCCACCATGTTTGCTTTAGCCGAAGTTTGCAAAATGGTGCCTTTTTGGGCCACCCCGTTGTCCTCTTCTATATGAAGACGGACGAAAAGTTCCTTAATCGTCATTTCCTTCCGCTTGTGTTTAAGATAATTCTTAAAATCCAACCATGCAGGAGGTAATTTCTCAATCATGGCTGCCACTTGAAACGTCTCGCTAAGTACCATTCCCTCAGCGTGGATGTCTTGAAGTATAATCTGTAACTCTTGGACTTGGTTCATAACAGTCTTGTTATCGACCATTTTGAAGTCCAAGAAACGGGCGACAACAAATTTCTTTGTTCCCGCATCCTCCGTTTTGTACTTTTTTTCTCCAAAGACTCCCATAATTCTTTGGAAGTCTTGATACTATAATACACATTATACAGTGCATCCGAGAGACCGTTGAGAATATAGCCTCGACATATAAAGTCCGAGTGCTTCCAAGCCTCTACCGCGCTTAGAGCCTGAGCGTCGGTCTCCCCTTCATCCGGTTGGGGAACGGTATCATTCAAGAACCTTGCAAGGTTCATGGTGGTCAGATAGAAAAACATTTTCTGTTGCCACCTTTTGAAGTGGAGACCCGAGAATTTCTCGGGTCGTTCAGCATGATTCGCCACTGTGGACGCTCCCACAGTGTTGGTAGGGGTACCAACAACAACATTGTTGTTGCTCGTGTTCACATTATCAGTCGACATTCTGAAAAGTTTCAAGAAAACAAGTTAAAATCTGTTTTCAAAAATAATAAAGACGCTACTTTATTATTATTAGGAGTTCAAAAAACCAGCCGTGTAGTTTCTAAGTCCAACTTTGAAGACTATAACAGGAGATTTTTTGGACTCGGAGACAGAAAGGAGTAGAAGCAGAATTCTGTTTTGACAAAGGCGCAACTTTGAATCAAAACAGAGAAAAAACCTTTTTAAAACACAACCTGCTGTGGAAAAAAAAATTTAATCACAGCAGAATTGTTTGAGATTTACACGAACGGTGTTTTTAAAATTTGTTTAAAGATTGTAGGAATCCGTTCGTGCAAAATAAAATAAAAACTTTATAACTTGAATTACTGAATGAAAATAAAATACAATACAATTACAACTGAAAAAGGAAAAAAACAAGACTAAGAAAATCGAACAGAAACACTGTTCTTGGCTGAGGATCGTGTTAGACACAGGTCCCTTAAAACAAATTTCGTGTCTCCCAGGAGAACACGTTTGTTTCCAGGATACAACAGCCCAAGCAGTTGTACTACCGGTCTTGACTCCAACCCGAATGAGTACCTCGAATGCTTGAAGAAAATGAAGTATTCAGAGAGAAGAAAGTTGATTGCTGTATGTATTTCGGTGTGTCGAATCTGGTGAAAGGAGCCTCCTATTTATACACCAGGTCTGAACTCGAAACTGAAAAATAAATTAAATGGAGAATTAAACTGCATTAGACATCTTTAATGCACTTTAATTCGTCACTTAATTCTCAGTCAAACGCATTAACTTCGTCAGTTTCGAATGCTGAAACGTAACTGCACAGCATTAACTGCTGCTGGAAGCTTCTGCGCGCGTGCGCGCAAGACACACTGGTGAGCGCGTGCAGGTCTGCACGTTTCATGCGTGGTGCGTCCTTTTGGCTCACTGCCATGTGCGCGTGTGCCTCACTGGCTCAAACCCATGCGCACCTATGCGCGTGCGCCACGTCACCTGTAAGCCTCCACGAGCACGCCACACAGTCGCGCCGTTTTGGCTCACTTTGGTGCGCCGCACACGACACCTCAGTGCCCATGCTCCATGCGCGAGAGCGCGCCACCATGCCACGGGTACTCGCGCGCGGATGCGCATGACTGCCACGTCATACACCACTCCGCGCGGACCCACCTGGGTCATACGCCTGCTTGCCACTTGGTCCTTGCAGCCCCTGTGCTCCACCACACACATGTGGTCAAAAATACAAAGGAGGCTCGCGGCGATGCGAGTGTGCGAAGTGCAAAGTGCAAAGTGCGCCATCAAAGCGCCACATTGCGCCTCATCGACAACGCCACGCGCGCGCGCGTGTGCGAGTGCGAGTGCGAGTGCGAGTTAGGGTGCTCCGCACCCTTCGCGAGTACACTAGTGAGTGCTTCCATGAAGCAATAAAGATGGAGAGTTCCCACTTAACTACCCCTTTAAGTTCCATCTCTCATCCGATGTGGGACAAGGTACCACTTTCCCACTTATTTCAGCATTCAAGTTTCAAACACCAAACTTTGAGCATCGATATCTCATTCATCTTAGCTCCGTTTTGGACGTGGTTTAGTTCGTTGCGAAGCTCTTCCGACATAGAACACAAACCCACAAATAAATATATAAAACCCGCTCATTTTATTATATTTATTTCTAGTCCAAAATAGGAAAAAATAATTTTCCTATATTTGTGAAAAATGCTATTTTCACAAAATTTCCAACAATCCCCCACATGAATAGAAATCGATCTATCAAGTTTCAACGATACACATTCAACAGTTGAGTATTGCATACTTAGCCTCCTAGGGTCATGTAGACGCGGTGTCTTTGAACAATCCCCCATTTATGTAGGCGACAACATACATTCACACAATACTCTCCCTAGTCGAGTCAAGTCCTCATGGTTGTGTCCGTTAATGGTCATGGAACACGTTCCTGGTTCTGCGAGAGCTCTAGGATTTGCGGCTCCCCACAAATCCATTCGAAGCGACCCCACTTTTCTCTAACATAGGTGATTCCTCTGAATCATTAAAAGCATCATGGTTAATTTGGATTTCCTCAAAATCCTTAACCTCAACATGCTTAACCTTTCCTTCATGTCACTGATTGGAATGGACTAGGAAGTATACACCTCCCTTTATTGATTTTGGGGCACCCCCCACAGTGATTCCCTTTGGGTTTATGATTAAGTTTCCCTCATATTCCCTTCATCTATGGGCTTTAGTCCCATTCTTCTTGATAACCTATACACCTTATCTGTGCTTAAGCCTTTTGTTAACGAGTCCGCAATGTTCTCCTTTGACCTCACATAGTCAACTGAGATAACACCCGTTGAGATAAGTTGTCGTATCGTGTTGTGTCTACGTCGAATGTGCCTTGATCTGCCATTGTACATCATGCTTTGTGCTCTAGCAAGAGCAGACTGATTATCACAATGTATGCAGATCGCCGTCAACGACTTTGGCCATCTTGGAATATCTTCCACAAATTGACGTAGCCACTCCGCCTCTTCCCCGCTTTTATCTAAAGCGACGAATTCGGATTCCATCGTGGATCTAGCTATAACCGTTTGCTTGGAAGACTTCCAAGCTATAGCCGCGCCAGCAAGTGTAAACACGTAACCACTTGTTAATCTGTGATCCTTTATATCCGATATCCAGTTCACGTCAGTGTATCCTTCGATCACTACTGGATCACGGGTATAATGCAATCCGTAGTCTCTTGTGTATCTTATGTATCTAAGCACCCTCGTGATAGCTTTCCAATGATCCTCGCTCGGATTACTGGTGTATCTACTTAGCCTACTCACAGCATATGCTAAGTCGGGTCTAGTACATGTTACTAGATACATGAGACTACCAATGATCCTTGAGTACTCTAACTGAGAAACACTCTCGCCTCTATTCTTGCTTAGGCGTTGGGTATTATCAATTGGAGTTCGAGCTACACTCGTGTCGTCCGAATTAAATTTTCCAAGGATCTTATCCACGTAGTGAGATTGACTCAACACAAGACCATTTTGGGTTATAGTGATTTTTTCTCCATGAATCACATCCGCGAGACCCATGTCTTTCATGTCAAACCTCGCTTTCAACATGTCTTTTGTTGAGCTGATCATGTTATCATCACTCCCAATGATAAGCATATCATCTACATAAAGACATAAAATCACATAACCTCTTGGTGTGTCTTTAAAATAAACACACTTGTCGCACTCATTTATTTTGAAACCATTGTCAATCATGACATGATCAAACTTTTGGTGCCATTGTTTTGGAGCTTGCTTCAAGCCATACAAAGACTTGACCAATTTACATACTTTACCCTTGTTTCCAGGGGCGGAAAAACCCTCAGGTTGTTCCATGTAAATTTCTTCTTCTAAATCGCCATTTAGAAATGCGGAATTTACATCCATTTGGTGAACTTCCAAATTTCTTAGAGCCGCAATTGCAAGAACCAATCGTATAGAGGTTATTCGCGTTACAGGCGAGTAAGTATCAAAGTAGTCTAGACCCTCCTTTTGTCTAAATCCTTTGATCACTAACCTTGCCTTGTATTTATCAATACTTCCGTCGGCTTTCATCTTCCTTTTGAATATCCAACGATATCCAAGTGGTTTACAACCAGGTGGAAGATCTACTAACTTCCAAGTATGATTTTGCAATATAGAATCAATTTCATTCTTAATTGCTTCTTGCCATTGAGGTCCTTCCGCGGAGGTAACCGCTTCGCGGTAGGTATTGGGCTCACCCTCAACTATATAGCTCATGAAGTCTGGACCAAAAGATTTTTTAACCCTTCGTCGTTTACTTCGTCTAAGCTCACCCTCCTCGACCTCGGCTCTTTCATGTCTTTCATCTAATCGCGTAGATGAACTTGGACCTGTTTCATCAACCGCTCTTGACGAAGGCGCATGTGTTTGTCTTAACATAGGAAACACATTCTCAAAATATGAGACGACGTTAGGAAACGATGGGCGCGCGTGTGCGAGCGCGAGTTAGGGTGCTCCGCACCCTTCGCGAATACACTAGTGAGTGCTTCTATGAAACAATAAAGATGGAGAGTTCCCACTTAAATACCTCTTTAAGTTCCATCTCTCATCCGATGTAGGACAAGGTTCCACTTTCCCACTTATTTCAGCATTCAAGTTTCAAACACCAAACTTGCATATTTCATTTAGAATTGTAGCTAAACGACTGGTTCATAAAATATCATCGTATTATCTTGTTTATCTGCCTTTTCAATTTAGGGATGCAACTGTCCAATCTTCATCATTTTTTCTAAACCTTATGTTATATTACCGATGATGAATATTTTTACGATTATTAATAACATGAAAGTGTGTTAGTCTTTTCAAAACTGGAGCCTCGAAGCTTATGAAATATTATAAGCAAAGAAATATTCGATAACAGTGATTTATTTATTCTTATAACAAAGAGTTAATTACATCGTTAGTCCCTGTGGTTTATGTAAAGTAACAAAGTAAGGTACTAATAGTTTAAAATCACGTTTTAAGGTACTAACTTTTTATTTTGTAACAACCTAGGGTATTAACACTAACTTTGTTAATTTTTTTAGTCAAGTTTGAACGAAATTACTAAAATGCCCCTTCTCAACTACAAGGGCTATTTATGTAATTAACTTTATCTTTCTTCCTCTTCTTCATTCAAAAATTAAAAGGCCCTGTTTCATTCACCATCACCGTCACTCACAGAGCCACGTCCACCGCTCACCACCACTGGCAACAATAAACTATAATCCGACATTATCGTAGTGTAGTGGCGGTGGTTTATGGTGTTGTAGCATTGTCACCGGAAAAAAAATCATGAGCACCTCTGTCACCGGAAATCCACTCCCCAACCATCACCGACATCGATAACCAAACATACCACCAACAACAACATCCTGTTTAACCACCACCTTACCATTGCCACCTATTCACCACTTCGCCAAACCACCACCTGTTCCCACCGATCACAACCGTCGGACCATTTTTGGTGTATAAGATAACCACCTCCATCGTCACCATCAACATCATCAACCATCTGCAACACTTACAACCAACACAAACCACCTTCAAACCACCTTCAAACCATTCAACACTTTCAACTTCCACCAACGATTCCACAAACCACCATCGCAGCCCTATAGCCACTATCGTTCATCACCACACCACTAACCTCTATTATTGATCTAACGAGAAAAGTGTAGAAGCAAAAAAAATTGAGATCGGCGGTGAAGATGACCCTTGGGTGGCCGTAATAGAGGGCCATGTTTCTGGAGATTTGAGAACAATATTTGGGGAAGAAAGGATTTGGGGTTCTTGAGGTATAGATTAGTTACTAGCTGTAGGGATAGATAATATGATATAATTACATAAATGATCCCTAGATTAGATAAAGTTAATTGCATAAATGGCCCTTGTAGTTGAGAAAGGGTATTTTAGTAATTTCATTCAAACTTGACAGAAAAAGTAACAAAAGTTAGTGTTAATACCCTAGGTTGTTACAAAATAAAAAGTTAGTACCTTAAAACGTGATTTTAAACTATTAGTACCTTACGGTGTAATTTTACATAAACCACAGGGACTAACGGTGTAATTAACTCTATAACAAATAACAAATGTTGATGGTGTTTGAATTTAAATGAAAAATTACTAAAAAAATATCAATTTTATATTAGTACCATTAAATTTCTTTTCCTGTTGCAACATCAATTTTACAACTTAATAAACTAATTTTTAATTAACATTATAAAAGTGAATTTAAATGGATTGTAGTATGTACTTAAAAAAACCCGACTAGGATCGAATTTGTGATATACATATCTAGTTAAAATTCATTAATAATAGAAATAATAAAAAAACACAAGCAAACAAAAATCTTTGTGATATACATATGCATGTTACGTAAGTGGAAAAAAAGGAAAATAAAGCATACTTATAAAATTAAAAGAAGCATATGGCAATGCACTTGCGGCAGTTTTGTTCTACATCTCCTTGATATGTATACTTTTTTTCGTAACTTCCAACTCTATCACATTCAACTAACCTACCGAAGATTTTGGATGTGATACCTATCATCGTTCCTTCTAAAATCATTCATGATCGTTTCTGAACTAGATATTCTGTTCCGTTCATAACTCCGCTGCCATACCTCCATCGATTCCGTCGTTCGATTTCTTCGATCACAACCAGGTATCAAGTTATTATCACCCTCTTTGCCTTGTTTCTGTCATAATTCTAACTAAATTCCGGCATACGCAGCCGTTATTCAGACCGTCGCAGTCGCATCTAGTGTCGTGATCACTACCACATCATTCAGGTTTGATTCGCGACCCGAATATTAGTTAAGATCAGTTTATCCTTTTGGATATCACTTCTTTGATACCTTGATTTAAATGTCATTTATTTGTTTTGGTGATCGACCGCACAGGACGACCATAGTTGTTGTTCGACTCGTTTCCGTTTGATCATCCGAAGCTCTAATCGTTGGTGTCCGGTTAGCTCCGTGTAGTGATTAAGGTATTCAAATCGAACCAGCATCCTATTTTAAGATGTTTATGCAAATTCCAGTTCATTCCGATGGTTCCGTCGACTAAGGTTTTTAAAATTTGGAAGTTGTTTATGACCTGAACAAAGAAGATGAACAAAGGTTCATGATCGGATTAACTGTATACTATGATGCGTAAGTGTGTGTGACTGTAGCAAAACTCACGATCCATAATATTCCCTTTAAATCTCTATCCATAATATTTGAAAGAGAAAACATAAATCTAATGGTGATTTATTTCTAGATATCATGGGTGAATGCATGGGGTATTGGATACTGTGTAATTCATGGTATATACATGGGAATATTTTATTAACTTAACACATATTTTAGATCTTATAATGCTTTTATGTACTTGATACATACATATATGCTTTATGTTTTAATCATTTTGTTAGAATATTATTAAACATGTTCTATAAATCTAAACATACACTTAATCTTAAATCCTTTTATATGATGTTTGACACGTGTTATTCGGTAAAAAAAATGGAATTATACTTTAGTTATTTTTGTTAATAAAGGTTAAGACTAATATTCTTGTCGCCGGGAACCACTCAACGAATGAACCACTTAATTTATATGAATCTTCATAAAACTGATATGGGCGATAACGGGATTATAGGTTCTTAACCATTGAGCATGAGTTGTTCTGTGTTGCTTTGCTTTTCTTGCTAATAAGGTAAGGATTCTGTTTTCTTTCATCTTAGTATTATTATTCAAGTCCGTTACTTTGTAGTACGTATGTTTTCGCTAGTTGTTTCCGTTTCGTAATTAGTATATATTGTAGCATGCAATAGACCTTAGATTTTTGTGTTCATTATTGCATGCTCCCTTTTAGACTTATGTCACGATATATTTATTTTTGATACGGCTTTTGTTGGTGCACTTGTGTCTGTACTTTGTCTGTATTTCGTCTTGATACAAAACGATGTCTTTGATGTAAGTTTGACCAAGTCAACCATCCTCCGGTTTGACTTGGACAAACAGTTAGACAATGGTTGAAAGATGTTTGGGTCGAAGGATGTGTCATCGAAGGATAGTTTAGATCCTTCGATGAGCTCGAAAGATAACCTTCGAAGGATAGACCACGAAGGATATCATCCTTCGTGGTATATGTGATCCTTCGATGGGTTCCTGGTCGACAGATGATCTTACGATCAGTCTGTCTGATCCTTTGACCAGACAATCTGTGTTGGGTATAAATACCCATGTTGTGTGTTCACTTCGGTAGAGTAAGTGTTCGAAAGAAAGAGAGAGAAAGAGTGCAGAAAATAGAGAGAACACACACACTGAGAGAGTTTGCAAAACTGATTTGTAAACATTGCGCTGTAACTGAACCTTTCATAGTATTAATACAAGAGGTGTTAATCGTTGAAGATTGTGTGTTGTGTTTGTGCTTGTTCTATCTCGGTTTGCATGCTAGCTTGGATTCCGCACTTGCTAGTGTGTTAGACATAACAAGGAATAGGTTAAACCTCAACCTCCGAGGGACCTACAAGTGGTATCAGAGCCGTGGCTCTTTTCCTTGTTAAAAACCGAGTTTTTACGAGACTTTGGAGTGTTTTGGACAAAACTCACTTGGTTTTCGAAGCCGTTTTTACTGTTTTTCTCGCTTATCTTTACGTTAAAACGTGTTCTAAACTAACCGGGTGTGTTGCATGACGGGTTGGGTAACTTAAAAACTTGTTTTTGAGGTGTTTGGCAATTTCCGGCCAAAATTCCGGCTTCTCCGGTGACCGGTTTCTGGATAAAGTTTGTCATTTTTGGGTTATATTTTATTTGTTCAAATCTGCTTTTGCAGAAAATGATGGTCTAAACCATACTTTCTGCCGAAAGATTTACCAACCCATCACCTTTTTCACCAACCTGTCACATTTGTCAACTGTGTCAGAGCAGTTCGAAAGATATCCTTCGAAGTCGAAAGACCATCTTTCGATCAGTGGAGGTTCGATAGATCATCATCCTTCGAACCAAGGAATCATATCGAAGCATACATCTTTCGATCAGTGGAGGTTCGATAGATCATCATCCTTCGAACCAAGGAATCATATCGAAGCATACATCTTTCGATCTACAGTTCTTTTTCGAAAGACAAGGATCCTTCGATTGGAGAGTCTTTCGAAATCATTGCTCGAAACTCAACAGTGATCTTTCGAACACTGTTGATCCTTCGAACAAGTGTTGATCTTTCGAACTTAGTCTGTTTTTGTTTAACAAGTTTGTGATTTTCAGGTTTTATTATTTTTGATTAAAAATGAATCCAAGATGGAATACTCCGGTAAATACAGACATGTATTTTGGTACTCCGTCTCCCGCACCGGTATCTTCTAATGCAACTTCTACCGGTCAATGGGCATTCGTATCAAATCAAACTCCAAGTATTCAAAGCATTCTCTTAAGCGAGAGCGAAACCGGAAGTTTGAATCGGCCTCCAAAGTTGATGCACTTATATGAATATCCAGGATGGATTGATAGATTTCATACATACGTTCTTGGTCAAAATACAGAATTGTGGTTGCGGTTCATTACAGATTTTGATCAAACAATAGAGGTTGCCGCATCGTCTGCTGCTACGTTTGCAGATCTTACGGAAGATCAGAAGAAGGTCTATGATTTGGAAAAGAAGGCATATGCCATTCTTACTCAGGCGTTGAGTAAAGATATTTATCATCAATTTGTCAGTTACAAGACGACAAAGAGGTTGTGGGACGCGTTGAAGACAAGGGGCGTAGGAAATGAAGCGACACGTCAATTGAGAAAAGAACTGCTGAAGAAAGAGTTTGATGGTTTTACTTGTATGGAGAATGAATCTTTAGGAGATTTGACAAGTCGATTTAATCATCTGCTGACGGAATTGTCAAATTTTGAGGTTGTTACAGCTTCAGCAGAGATTGTGAAAAAGTTTGCAGATGCGTTGCCACCTCAATGGAATACTTTCTTGGAAATCATGAAGTACAATGGCACGTTAGCTACAACAAGCTTCAATGACTTTGTTCAAATCCTGGAAAACAAGAATCAGGAAGAAACTCTCAAGGCAAAAAGAGTTCCAGTGCCACAAAATCCTGAAATGTATTATGGAACTTCTAGCACTTCTACGAAACCTTCTTCGCATGCTCCAATTCAAACAGCGTTTGTGACTAGCACTGACATGTATGGCAATACTATCCAAGTTCCGGTCCCTCCGAAAACAGACATGTATGGAAATCCGCTTGAACCAGTCCCTCAATCAGTACCACAACAACAAAGCCAACGACCTCTCAGACCAACTGATATGTTCGGAAATCCATTACCAGTTCGATCTCCCGGAACAACAGACATGTACGGGAATCCACTTCCTCCTCAATCTACCGGACCAACAGACATGTATGGGAATCCACTTCCTCCTCAACAGCAAGCGTGTTATGGAAGCACATCATCTGCTGGTCAACAATCAAAGCCAAATACAGTACGGCTCGACACCTCAAGCTTTTCTAAAGTCAGTGTGGAAGTAGCTAAGGAACACATGGAGCTGCTAAACACTTTGGTGAGCGCATACTGTGGATTAGTGGAAGGTCAGATTGGTAACATTAATCTGACACAAGAAGACTATCAGCAGATCGATAAAGAGGAGATGGAGATGATGGACATCAAGTGGGCCTTTGCCAGTGCAGTTAGGCGAGCAAAGGATTTCATGGAAAGAACTGGCAGAACCAGCTTGGAAAGCAAGAAAGACACCAAGTATGGGTTTGATAAACAGGCTGTTAAGTGTTTCAATTGTGGTGAACGGGGTCATTTTAAAAGGGAATGTACAAGGCCATCTCAGCATGGAAACCAGAATCCCTTCAGAAATCAAGGCAACCAGCAGAACCAGAACAGGAACAATGTTCGTACGTTGGTACCTGTCAACAACCAGAGTCAAGCAGGACCATCTAATGCCAACCAGGCACTTGTGGTTCAAGTAGATGAAGGCTGTGATTGGTCAATCCAGTTGGGAAATGATGCTCCAGATGGAACAGCGTGTTTTGCTGAAGTCGTTAAGGATCTTAAACACGCCAGTGGTGGAGAATCTTCCACCAATGGTAGTGAATCTTCTGAAGATGAAGACAGCTCCGGTTACAGTGGAAGTTCAGATGAAGAGTCCTCGAGTTCAGGGAATGATCAGGAAGATGACACATCAACTGCGTCAGTTAATGCAGATATTGATGAGCTATTGGAAGAAGCTGCAGCAGGAATTCAAAGAAGATCTATTTTGGTGGATCAAGCTGCTTATTCTTCGTCTTCTCTCCATTCAGCCTTTATGGCTAATGTCGACAGTTCATCAAGTCAGGTATGTGTCGATGAACCCACTGCTGTTAATTGTGATAATTGTGCTAGATTAAGTGATAGATGTGCTGATTTGGATGCAAACATGTCTGAGTTGCAAGGCAAACATGATGCTTTACAAGCTAGTTTGTTTGACTTGCAAGACAAACATGTTTCGTTGAATGATAAATGGTGTGAATTGCAAAGCAAACACGAGGCTTTGCAAGAGAAATATGATGTGACATTCATTCACAACCAGAAGTTGACCGTTGATCTTTCCAAGTGCACAGAAGCCAACATGTTTTATGAAAACCATGAAAAGGATTTTAAATCGATGATTGAAACATTAAAGAAAGATAAAACAGAGCTGACAAAAATGGTTTCCAGAAAACAAACTGACATTAATTTGTATATAACTCTTCTTGAGGTAATGCAAAAGGAAATGGCTTGTGTTAAAACTGAAAGTGAGGCGATCCGACTCAAGTTAGACAGTTATTTGAGCTCTAGCTATGTGTTGGATCACATCATTGACGTACAGAAAGAGAAACGGGATGTCACATGCATAGGTTACAAGAAATGTCCACCACCCGTGAGAAACAATTATGATGCCATGCCTGATGAGGAGTATAGAACTCACTTTGAACCATCTGTTCCTTTGGACGTTGAGGAATTTGCCACAGGGCTTGGATACAGGAAAGAAGTATCGTCAGATTCGGATGTGTCAGCAGATACATTTGTAACTGCTGAACAGAATCAGGATCCTCCAGTTGTGATTGAGGATGCTGATTCTTCTGATGATGAGTCTGATGATACTGTTTCAGCAAAGTCTGATGCGGTGATAAACGAAGAGGACATACCTCTTGAGAATCACATTCTGTGTGATCCTCCTGCAAAACCCGCTAAGACTGTTGCAATCGAGTCCTCGTCTGAAAAAGGGTCGGAGAGTGTGGATTTGCTGTACACTCTTGTTGGTGATGATAAAATTTATTCTGACAAAGATTTTCCTATTAAGAATGTTAATCAATCATTAATCAGTAAAGTTTTTGAGAATTCAACAAGTAAGTTTTTTGGTAAGAAAGGATCACACGTTGTGGTAACACAGTGCCCTCCTATCCCAAAGGCTGAAGTTAGAAAACAATTTGGCAATCAGAAATTACCAACAGTGCAAAAACAGCAAAACCATACCAAGCCAAAAGGAAAATTACCGGCTCAAGGTCAAAGGAAGCCGAATCAGAAGAAGAAAAAGAATGTGAACTTTGTGAAATCCAAGGGAACGGACAAAATTGCGACATTTGAAAATCAATCTAACTTAGATTTTGTCAAAAAGGCAACAGTGATGAAAAGGAATGAACTAAGTAGTTCAAAACCTAGTACTTCGGGGTCACAAAGTTCATCATTATCGGGAAGACGATCACATGATACTTCGGGGTTTGTTGAACGAAGATCATGTTTTGAATGAGGTACAATTGGGCACATTGTCAGAAATTGCCCGTATTTTCATAAATTAAAAGCCAAAGAAGATGATCCCCGTGAACGAAATCACCAAAAGCGATCTGTTTCTGTAAAACAAGATCCCAGACTTGTAAGAGAAAGGGAAAAGAAACAAAAACGCCAACAAGTCAAGGTGGTTGAAAAGGCACTTAAAAATGAAGTGGTTAAAAAACAATCAGTTCCAGTTAAACCAGAAAGTTCAAAATTTTCAAAAACTTCAAACAATCACGAAGTTAAATTTTCAAACAATCAAACTGGTAAATTTCAACAGACATGGAAACCTAAAATAACCACAAATTCAGGGGGACCATCACAATTCTCAAATCATCAAAGAATAGAAGTTATTGTTGTTGATGAAAATGGAAGACCCAAGACCACAATGGCTTGGGTCCCCATCTCCAACTAATTATGTGAGTTCATGTGCAGGGTGTTCCAGGAGGAACTATCAGTAGTCATTGGATTGTTGATAGTGGGGCATCCAGGCACATGACAGGCGACATGAAGCTTCTCTACGACGTTAAATCTATTAGAGGAGGTTATGTTGCTTTTGCTGGAGATAAGGGCGGATATATTACGGGTGAAGGAATGATTTCCAACGGGGTTGTTAGTTTTGATAAGATCAACTTCGTACAACAACTTGATCACAATCTTCTTAGTGTTTCTCAAATTTGTGATAAGCAGTTCTCAGTACACTTTGATGCTAATGGATGTTATGTGCTGAAACCCGGCTTCAAAATTCCCAAAGAATGGATTCTCTTGTCGGCTCCAAGGATAAATGATCTGTATGTCCTTGATATGAGCCAAGCTATCACAACGTCTGCACAAGCAACTTGTTTCGTTTCCAAAGCCACAGAAAAAGACACAATCTCTTGGCACAGACGAATGGGTCACATTCACTTAGGCAAAATGAATCATTTGGTGTCAAATGAATTGGTGAATGGTGTTCCTCTTAAAAACTTCCATCTTCAAGACGTCTGTGTCTCGTGCCAGAAAGGAAAACAAACGAAGAAGCGACACCCTACAAAGAAGATCAACACGGTGGCTGTTCCTCTTGAACGTTTGCACATGGATTTGTTCGGTCCTGTCAAGCACAAAAGTATTCGGAATGATCAATATTGCCTCGTGATAACTGATGATTATTCAAGATTTTCTTGGGTGGCGTTCATGGCACATAAGAGTGAAACCTTCGGTATTACCAAAAACTTGATCATTCAGATTGAGAATCTATATAACTTGAAGGTTAGGCGGATACGTAGCGACAATGGTACCGAATTCAAAAATCATGCCATGGCGGAGTTTTGCACTTCAAAAGGTATTCTTCACGAATTTAGTGCAGCTTACACTCCTCAACAGAATGGCGTCGCTGAACGTAAGAACCGCACATTGATCGAGACTGCTAGGACAATGTTGGTAGAGTCACAGTTACCGATTCCCTTCTGGACTGAAGCTGTGTCCTCTGCATGTTACACGTTGAACCGAGTCCTTACAGTCAAAAGGCACAACAAGACCTGCTTTGAGCTTATTAACAAACGGAAACCAGATTTGTCATATCTTGAACCGTTTGGAGCTCCGTGCACAATAATCGATCCAAATGGAAAGTTTGGGGCAAGAGCAATTGATGGATACTTTCTTGGGTATTCCACCCCTAACTTAAGAGTCTGGAATCTAGAGACTAAAAGGGTCGAGGAATGGTCTGAAGTCAGAGTACAAAGGCACACTTTGCCAGTTAGAAATCCTGGTCAGCCTTGGATGTTTGAGTACGATGACTTTTTCAATTCGATCAATTTTGAAGCAGTTGAAGAAAATGCTGCAGCAAGGATGTTTTTCGAGAGTGACAATGCAACAGATTCACCGTTGGTTCGTCCAATTCTTGTCAATCGAGAACCATCTTCGGTGAACAATAATGCTCTCGACAATGAGGATTTTCACGATGCTACCGAGTTGAACGAATCTTCAGAGGATGACGAATTTCTCGATGCAGATCAAGAAGCTCCAACAACAGCAGTCCATGGTACTTCAGAAGGCACACCTCCAGTGGATGTCCCTAGAACAGCTGAAGCTACTGCATCATCCTCTTCGTCAATTCCGGGCCTTGAATTGATTGTTGATCTCAATCTCAACAATCTGGGTACAAATATTCCAGTTCAAGATAATCCAGAAACAAGGATTCACAATACCCATCCTCAACAAAACATCATCGGAAATGTACAAAGTGGCGTTCAAACCAGAAACATGTTGCGGAACAACAACAATGCAGGCTTGTATGCAGATATTAGAGAATCTGGTCAACAAAATGATTGGTCTTTCGCGTACTATGTCTCACAGGAAGAGCCAAGAACTTGGAAAGATGCTTTGAAAGATAGCTCTTGGGTTGAAGCAATGCAGGAAGAACTGCAACAATTCAAGAAGCTTGGTGTCTGGAAACTCGTAGAGAAACCTGCTGGTTACAAGAAGATTGGTACCCGTTGGGTGTTTAAATGCAAAAAGGATGACCGTGGAGTCGTTATTCGAAACAAAGCAAGGCTAGTCGTTCAAGGTTTTCGTCAGATAGAAGGGATCGACTACAACGAAGTGTATGCACCTGTTGCACGTCTAGAAGCAATTCGGATCTTTCTGGCTTATGCCTCATTCAAAGATTTCAAGGTATACCAGATGGACGTGAAAAGTGCATTCTTACATGGTGTGGTGGAAGAAGAGGTGTACGTCGAACAGCCTCCAGGTTTTGAAGATCCTATCCATCCCAATCGGGTTTGGTTGCTCAACAAAGCTCTCTATGGTCTTCATCAAGCACCGCGAGCTTGGTACGCAACCTTATCTAATTATCTGCTGGAGAATGGTTTTCGCAGAGGTCTTATCAATTGTACTCTTTTCATTAAAGAACAAGATGGAGATCTTCTACTGGTACAGGTATACGTTGATGATATTATTTTTGGTTCTACTAATGATGTTTTGTGTAGGAATTTCGAGCGCATTATGCAGGATAAATTCGAGATGAGTGCTATGGGGGAAATGACTTTCTTTTTGGGCCTACAAGTACAACAAACCGAGTCTGGGATATTCATCCATCAGACTAAATATGTTGGTGACATCTTGAGCCGGTTCCAGATGTCTGATGCAACGCCCATCGGTACCCCATTGCCGCAAAATCACGGAATTACTCCAGACTTGAAGGGTGAAGCTGTTAGTCCCTCATACTACCGCGCGATGATCGGATCTCTTATGTACCTCACAGCATCAAGACCAGATATAATGTACCCAACGTGCCTGCTTGCCAGATATCAAGTGAACCCGAAGTCCTCACATCTTGCAGCTGTAAAAAGGATTTTTCGTTATTTGAAGGGTTACCCTGACACCGGTCTATGGTACCCTAGGGATAATAACTTTGACTTGATCGCTTTCAGTGATTCTGATTTTGGCGGATGCAAAATCGACGGCAAATCCACAACGGCTGGATGTCAGTTTTTGGGAAATCGCCTAGTCACATGGCAGTGCAAGAAGCAGACGTGCGTCGCTACATCAACATGCGAAGCTGAATACATTGCTGCCTCAAGTTGTTGCTCCCAAGTCCTATGGATCCAACAACAAATGCGCGACTACGGTTTTGAATTCCTAACTACTCCTATTTACGTTGATAATTCTGCTGCCTTACAGATCACTAAAAATCCTGTGCAGCATTCAAAGACTAAGCACATCGAAATTAAGTATCACTTCATACGTGATTGCTTTGAGAAAAGGCTAATCGATGTTGCTTACGTCCACACCGATGACCAACGTGCCGACCTTTTTACCAAAGCATTTGACAAATCAAGATTTGACTATTTATTATTGGTAAACGGCATTAAGGTCAAGCAAGAGTAATACCAACATCGGAAAATCGTTTTTGTAAATACCTTTGTGTTTTAAATTTGTCTTAGTTTATTGATTTTAGGGGGAGTAAATCCAAAATTTGAAAATCCAAAAACATCGAAAAATTTCAAAAACACAAAAACAATAAAAAAACAAAAATGAGTTTCCTGGCGAGCAAAAGAGAAAATGATAGTACATCAGTGGTCTGTCCAAACCTCTTTAAACCTAAACTGAAAAGCGATAAGCAGCTCTATATAAGATGTATCGGTAGGCTCACAATCATTTTAAAGTGTGCAGGGTGATATAAACTTAAATCGACTGAAGACCAGGTGGGAACCATTCATTGGCATATGGTCTTAGTACCGAAATTTCGTTTGAGAGATTGCCGAGGTTCTGAGATATTCGGTCTTTATGCTGCTTATCATCTGGGTATCATGGTTGTATCTTTTACCGAAAAATAACGGGGACGCAAGTCTAGATCTTCCATGATACTATACATACGTGTACATACTGCATACGACCTCAATAAGTGATCAACAATCACATGTCCATCAAATAAGTGATAAAATATCACATTTATCCGGGAGTCAAGTTCGTCTCTCTGCTGTACGAAAGTACTGACCTGTTCACGGACTTGCTCCTGTGCCCTCATGCATCGAAAATCAAGTTCCTCCTCAATAAGTGATTCTATCACATAGGGCTTGTTTTCAAATCAAAATAAGTGAGAATCTCACATCATATACGGTCAAACAGATGATAATCGGTATACTCACCGGTAAGATGAACCCTCGTGCATACCTTGATACGGGAATGTGTCGTGATGTGGATGAACACCGGTCGGTAAGTATAAATCATACCTTAACGTATCCCCTCGCCATGATTACATCTGATAAGTTGAGCTTATGTGGACAACAATACCGATAATCGTTATAGGATGCTTATCTTAATGTTAACTAATTGAACAACAAGAGCGTTTTGGCATGACCGTACACTGATATGATTCTCTTACCCTCGAAACTCGCAAAAAGAATGTCTGTAAATATTTATTTAATGCTTTCATTTTTCGCATCTTTGTATATATTTATTTACTGCTTTCAGTCTTTACATTTGAAATATTCAAAAATACCAAAAAGATTTTAGGTGTGTTTTAATATAAACTTTATAAAAGCCAAAAAGATTTTATTTCTATTTTATTTTCGATCGTACGATGTTGGAACTCGAGTCTTCGTTACCTGAAACCTGAACGAAAACCGAAAATGACTAAATCTTCATAAACGGTCGAAATTTGCAAGTTTTGAAAGTTAAAGACTAAAATTGACAAATTTTCTAAACTTTCAAACTGTCGGACGGTGTTTGATTGAACAATGGTCACATGTGTGTCGTTTACTTATGATATTCCAGGCAGTTGTTCTCATTACGCGTTTAGATTTCTTGCATGTGCAGATTCTAAAGGCAAGGAGAACATGGTCGATGACAAGCTTCGGAATGAAGACACGACGTGAAGGCACTCAAGTGATGAAGATGATCGAGTTGCCGCTGCCCATCATCAACACCACAAGGATCTCAATTCATAAAGATCAAGACTTTCACGAGCATAACTCAAGGGGGAGCTTATGTTAAGGGGGAGTTTGTCAACACACTTCCTACATGAAACGGGGAGTTTGTTGGTACAATTTCTGCTTTCAAGACGTGAAGACTTTAGAGATCCTCCGACATTGAAGAACTTGAAAGGACGTCAAAGACTTGAAGACACAAAGATCGAGAGACCTACAAGAATTAAGATCGAGATCGAGACAAAGCTACAGCCAAGGGGGAGTTTGTTGGTGCACTTGTGTCTGTACTTTGTCTGTATTTCGTCTTGATACAAAACGATGTCTTTGATGTAAGTTTGACCAAGTCAACCATCCTCCGGTTTGACTTGGACAAACAGTTAGACAATGGTTGAAAGATGTTTGGGTCGAAGGATGTGTCATCGAAGGATAGTTTAGATCCTTCGATGAGCTCGAAAGATAACCTTCGAAGGATAGACCACGAAGGATATCATCCTTCGTGGTATATGTGATCCTTCGATGGGTTCCTGGTCGACAGATGATCTTACGATCAGTCTGTCTGATCCTTCGACCAGACAATCTGTGTTGGGTATAAATACCCATGTTGTGTGTTCACTTCGGTAGAGTAAGTGTTCGAAAGAAAGAGAGAGAAAGAGTGCAGAAAATAGAGAGAACACACACACTGAGAGAGTTTGCAAAACTGATTTGTAAACATTGCGCTGTAACTGAACCTTTCATAGTATTAATACAAGAGGTGTTAATCGTTGAAGATTGTGTGTTGTGTTTGTGCTTGTTCTATCTCGGTTTTCATGCTAGCTTGGATTCCGCACTTGCTAGTGTGTTAGACATAACAAGGAATAGGTTAAACCTCAACCTCTGAGGGACCTACAGCTTTGTACTCTGTCACCTGAGCAATTATATGTTAGACTTTTCGTTGGGGCGTCAACGACATGGCACTCATCGTGACGGTGCGTAACTAAAGTTCACGGCGTCTCCAGTTTGTGCTTGTGTAGCACCTGGCCCCTAGAGGCGAATAGATCGATCTTAGCTCTGACTCCTGACTCCTAACTCCTGTTGAGATGGAATAATGTGTGTACGCCTACACACACCGACTCGGTACATGCACTATAGCTGTGTACCCCTCTGTTTAGGCTCGTGGGTGCTTCTATATTACGTGACTTGTTTTACTATTATATGATGTCACGTATGGCTTGTTTCTGTTATGATATGTTTGATATGATTATATGCATCTGTTTATGTTCAGTATCCGTTATCAGTTCAGTATAAGTTTTGGGATTCAAGTTATATAAGTATTTGTTTCAATGCCAAAATTTAGACTTGGTTAACGTCAGTACCGTTCATGTTTCTATTCGTATGTCTGGCTTACTTTTACTGTTGATTTCTCCGTTACTGGGCAACTTTATGGCTCAGCCGTATTTTCTTTCTGGTGTTTGTCTTATGTGTTTACAGGTAATCAAGGGAAACAGGGATGAGTAAGAGTAATATGAAGTTCAAGTTTTAAAGTTTTCGTTTTCTATTCATTTTAGTATTGAATAATATAAGACTTAGGTTTTCTGGTGGATTTGGGACTTTTTGTTCTTGGATTCTTGCTTTTATTTGAAACTTGTTTGGATTTTGATATCTGTAATAGTGACATGCCAGCCTGTTGCGGGTTGGGGTGTTACAGAATTGGCTTGAGGAGTAGGCGTACAAATTGGAAACGCATAAGAACAACAATCAAGGGATGTTGTTTTATGAATCTTTGTATCAATATAAAAGTGAAATGGATTGGAGTATTTTTAATCAAAACGACGTAGTTTTGATTGGTTTTACGCGTAAGGTATATTGTTTCATATTTCTATTTCAATTCATTATATATTGTGTACACGTAAACGCTAATTAAATTTTAGTTGACATCTAAATGTTAATAAAGAGTTTATATAAAAAGAAAGAAAAAAAACATATTTTTAATGTAATTGATCTTATTAGAATGGGAAACATCTAATTAATTATTTAATAACTCATCAAGGGTAAAATAGTAATTTTATAAGAGTACGTATTTTTAATGAAATGGATAAATATGTAATATATGAGGTTTATGAAGGTGAAATATGTAATTGAATTCAGGGATTGGGGAAATATGTAATAAGGCTTGTTTAGTAAGGGGAAATATATAACTAAATTTAGAGGTTGGGGAAATATGTAAAAAGGCTACTTAGGAGGGGGAAATATGTAAAATTCTCTTTTTAAAAAATAGAGTGAAATTACCCTTTCATGCTTCTACTTAACATAAATATTATAGTTTATAAAAATAAGTTGGAGCTCTAAAACACATTTTGTCCCACATTGTTTGTCTGAATAAACATTACCAAAGAAAATCTTATAAATCGAGACAAGCAACTCAACAAAGTTCTTTAGCAACTTAAATTGGCTGTGCCGATTGACCCTTTGGTCTGTTTAGTTCTAATTTTTTCTTCGTTCACAGGCTAGTTTAAAATAGAACTGAATTGAAAATTTTGGTTTTGGTCATGGCTCTAAACGAATCAAACCGCCATGTGCATACCCTTGAAATCACCAACCTGAGTTTGTGTTCCCTACTGCTTTGCGCGAACACCATTTTAGTAAATATATATGCTTATCTATACTATATTATCCATTTTAGTATATATATATATATATATATATATATGTATGTATATCTATACTATATTATAATACATATAAGATAATAAGAATGACAAAAATGTAATTTTACGTAATTTTAAAACTTTAAGTAATACAACTTTTAAAATATCCGATACAATCTTTTAAGACACATTTTGACTTTTAAACCACAAAGACTCTTAAAAATAAGAAGTGTACAAAGATACAATAGATCACACAAGATTGACACAATGCCGAGCAAAACATAACACGATGCCAAAAAATATAACACAATGTCGAGGTAAAAAGACACAATGAGTCACAAAAAAGACACAACGACTTAAATATAGAAAAGACACAATGATAATAAATAAAAAATCTACAATCTACAACCTGCAAATCCAAAAGTGAAAACCAACAATCTCACATCATAGAGTTCAATGAGATTGTTACAATGCTGCTTGAATGAACTCAATCGGAGTCCGTTTGATACCTTTTGTACGACTTCTTATTTTTCGGAGTCTTTGGATTTGATCATAAACCTTAAACCAACTACCCATGATTTTTAAACAATCATAACATTTTCATACTTTAATATTTAAAAAAACAAGTATACATAAAAGCGAGCGTTTTATTCTCTTTACTTTAAATATGATATAGTTTTTTTTAATTTAAAAAAATACATGTTACGTAATTACAAGTGTATGTGTTTCCCATCATATTTCGCGGGACAATTCTTTTACGAACACTTTGTATTTTTTGCAGCTTGCATATTCCTAAATATAAATGAAAACTTTCTAGTTGCAATTTGTAAAATAACTAGCGATATATTATTCGCGCACTGCGCGGGTTGTTAAAATTTGTAAAACTCGGTTTCGACGAAATGTATTCCGGTATTTACTCAACGACAAAAATCACGTGCAACGACAAATTCAAAATTTTATAGAACATTATATTTTAAAGGTTGTAAGAAGAAAAAGAAAAAATACTAATAAAGAAATGAAACCTTGAAGCGGGGTCGACGACTTGTAAGCCCATGCTTGGCTTATTTGTATTGATGTATTGCAAAATACATCTCTTATTCGTGTACAGTTTGTATAGTTTTTTGTTATATTTAGTTATGTTTTCGTTAGAATGTGCTAACTATTGATTAAATCGAGTTTTCCAGGTCTTTGGTGCTGAAAATGTCGAAAAAACGAAGTGTTAGATGCTGGGAAGATGAGTAGAAAAGAGTTAGAATAATTTCTAGAGATTTTGGGATGATGAAGCTGGAGAAAAAACACACCATTTTATGAAAAAAGAGTCGTGGTGTCGCGCCACGGCTATACATCATCTTCGTCGCGCCCCGCCACACTAATTATATTATTTTCTGGAATTTTATGCTGTCGCGTCACGCGACCATGAAGACACAAGCCCGTCGCGCGACACGACGGGGGTATATGATGGCAATCATTCGTTATCAGCTAGGGTTTGATATAAAAACCAAGAGAAATCATTAATAAACCCTAGTTACGAATTAAGGAGTTCATAGGCGATTTTCAGAGCAATCTTTGAGCAATTTTGAAGGTTTTGAAGCATAGGAATCATTGTACGAGTTCGGGACGAAGGATTGAAGATTTACACGGGTTTTCCAATTCCTTGTTTGTTGATTTTTCTTTCGAAACTTGTTGTCATGAATTCTTACTTGAACATCTTTACTTTGTTTTCGTTATTTGATATGCTTGGCTAAACATTTAAGCCGCCTAGACTATGATGAATGGATTGAAATAAAGTTTTAACCTTTTTTCGTTAATTGCATGTAATTTATGGATTGATTGTGTATTGTAAACAGTTTGGTATATTAATTTGGTGTGTATACATACTTTGATCCGGTTCATTACTATCAAGTGCTTCGTGTGAATCTTGGTGGTTGTCTGCTACAGAATAGGTTCATGCTAGTGTCTTTGACCTTTAGGGAGAATTGGCCAATAAACCCTAGAAGTGATAGTTATTAATTTGCTAGATTTTAGTGTTCTACTAGTCCTAATAGCTGGAAGGTGAGGGGCTATTGGTAGGTCTTACCTGACAAATTGCTTTAGACAGTCTTTGGAAAAAGTCGTGCCTTAGTTGCCCCGTCGGTTTATTAGTCTATCAAGTCAAGTTAATAAATCCAAACTACCCTAGATCTATAATTGGAAAAGAGTAGGTCAACATTAGGGTACTTGCATAATAATTAGACAACTGGAAGGAAGTCTAATAACCGGTAGGATTAACGGCCTAGGTAGTGCCATAAGTTTCACCTCGAGAAGGGTTGAGGGGCTTTGTTGGTGTCTTAATAGGTTTAGTATCATAAGATCCCGGTTCCATAAATCATGCAGTTAACTTAATTGGTAATCTCTTAAAATCAATCCAGGATTCTAGTCTAGGTGGTTCTCGTCATCATACAAGAAAAGTCTTCGCCTTATTTCGTATTAGTTTAGCTCTAGTTTAATAATTAATTTTATAATTTAGTTCAATAGATTTCCTAGATTTTCAGTAACCCCCCCCCCCCCCAAAAAAAAAACAATTAAACAGTTTTAGTCGTGTCTGTCAGCGTCTGTTAGAGTCTAGTTAACGTGATTAATAAAGTCTCGTGATTCGATATCCGGACTTCCGTAGGTCATACTACAGTGATCGGTACACTTGTCGATTGTGTGTTTTAGGTCGAGTCTAGATTTAAAGCTTTTTAGTGTCTAGCTTAGAAAGTCTAATTTAGTTAATTTTAATAGTTTGTTTAGCACACATCAAGTTTTTGGCGCCGTTGCCGGGGACTCTTGGCAATCGCGTTCATTAGCTTTGATAGACTTAATTGACATATACGTGCTACGTGTTTTGTTTTGTTTTGAGTCTTTGTTCTTATTTTGTTTTTTTTATTTTGTCTTAGTGACTAGTGTTTGCTTTTCTCATATCTAGGTTTTTTCTTGTAGTGGATGCCACATCTGCGCTCGCACGGACCACCGCCGAAGCCACCAGTTACAGAGTCATCATCTCGATTGGGCCAAGGCCCGCATGTTAGTACTTCATCTTCTTCTCAATTTCCTAACTTCGATACCACCCCTTTTCCTTCACCACCCCATTCACCTAAACCATCACCCAAAGCTTCCCCACCCAATAGTCCCACTTCTAGCACCTCTAGCGCCCCAGATAACATAAACTTAGAACAAATGGCCAATGCAAGATAGACCATCCATCAACAAGCCACCCAAGGCTTCACCGGTCTTGCTTCACCCATTACCGTTCCACCCATAGTTAACGAAAACTCCTAACAGATTCCATCTTATGCCATGC
Source organism: Helianthus tuberosus (assembly GCA_030545235.1). Lineage (NCBI taxonomy): Eukaryota > Viridiplantae > Streptophyta > Magnoliopsida > Asterales > Asteraceae > Helianthus > Helianthus tuberosus. The sequence goes on along the minus strand of CM060384.1, from coordinate 8,440,357 downwards.
AAGCCATCACCAATAACATCCAGTTTCACGGTCGTGATGATGAGGACGCCCCCGCTCACGTAAACCGTTTCTCTCATATGCTTGCTACCTTTAGCCTTCACGGAGCCTCAAACGATGCTACTTACTTACAGCTTTTCCCCTTTTCACTAGCTGGCCGTGCGGCTACTTGGTTGGACTCTCAGCCAACCGGTACTTTTACAACATGGGAGGGCCTTCGTCAAGCCTTTTTGAACAATTACTTCCCACTCGCGAAGGACTCACATCTTCGCGACCAAATTCACTCATTCCGCATGGAGCCAGACGAGCCCTATTACCTTGCTTGGGAGCGATTTCAAAACTTAGTCGCTCGATACTCCCAGCATGGTCTTTCCGATTGGGCCCTTTGTGAAAAATTCTATAACGGTCTCACCCAAGAGACTCGTGATCGTTTTGACACTAATGCGGGGGGTCATATGATGGGTATTCTTACTGTTGCCGAGTGTTTAGAGCGTTTCGAGGCATTTGCCCAATCTCAATCTCAGTCGCGATCCGATCAGCGTTATCAAAGTGGCAATTTAAATGCCAATACTAGTGCACCTGCCCGTGGGGTGAACCATATCACTATGGACCCTAGTATCGCCGCTGTGTTGGAAAACGTGACTAGGGAGCAACGTGACTAGGGAGCTCAAAGAGATTAAGGTAAAGGTTGATAAATGTGAGTTTTGCCGAGGGGGTCACGATACGAGTGCGTGTCCACTGTTAGTTGGTGAGGAGCAAGTCGATTTCGTGGGAGGGGATCTAGGTAGAGGCCAACCTAGTGGGTTTGGTAGTAATTTTAATTCGGGTTGGCATAATAACAATAATTTTAATAATAATAACAATTTTCGTCCAAATGGCCCCCCTGGTTTTCAATTAGCTCAAAATCCAAATAGGGGTCAAGGTTCCTTCTTTGGTGGGGGTTCAAATGGGCAGTTCAACAAAGGGTTCAAAGGGCAGGTCAAGGATAGGGGGTCAAGTAGTCAGGTTCAACCAGTTCAGGGTCCAAGTTATGATCTAGGGGGTAGCCTTGAGAGAATGGAGGCAATGATGAGCCAACTAGTTGTTAAGGACCAAACCACCCAAAAGATACTTAATGAACATGACCTTATGCTTAAGAACCACCAAGCCCCTTTCCAAGACCTTCAAAGGCTCGTAAGTGACATGTCTAGGATACTAGAGGAGAGATTACCCGATCAGTTTGCAGGTAATACCCAACCGAAACCTAACGCCCATGCAAAAGCCATTACCACTCGTAGTGGCAAAACTGTAGGGAACCCGAGAGTTGAGGAGAGAGTAGTAGAGGAAGATGAGGAGATTGTTGATGAAGAAATTGAGATGGAGGCTCCCGGCAAAGTGCAATCGAGGCTAAGCCCAACAAGTACCGCACAGCCCGATGAGTCTCAAGGAGAGAAGAAAATAGAGAAACCACCCGTAGACATTAGACCTTCTCCACTCGTAGATCATTCGCGTGTCCCGTTTCCTACATGCCTTAGGAACCAAAAGTACTCAAGGGAATACGGGCAACTCTTAGATATCTTCAATCAATTGAAGATTAATCTACCTTTCATCGAGGCACTCCAATCGATGCCCAAATACGCAAAATTTTTAAAAAACCTTCTTAGAAACAAAGAGAAGTTAGGGGAGTTGTCTAACTTTCCATTGAATGGAGGGTGCTCGGCCTTCATTCTAAATAAGTTTCCGGAAAAGCTTACCGATCCCGGTATTTTTACTATTCCATGTCTTTTTGGTAGTAACACTAATACTAGAGCCTTAGCCGACCTAGGTGCAAGCATCAATTTGATGCCCTTTTCTCTTTACGAGAAGCTAGACCTAGGCGAACTTTCACCTACCCGTATGACATTATCCTTAGCCGATCGGTCCGTGAAATACCCGAGAGGTATAGTTGAGAATTTCCTTGTTAAGGTCGACAAGTTTGTTTTTCCCGCTGATTTCATCATTCTTGATATGGAAGCGGATGAGAGAGCCCCTATTATACTTGGTCGTCCGTTTTTGCATACCGCTAAAGCCCTTATAGATGTTTATGATGGTAAGATAACACTTAGGGTCGGTGAGGAGAGAGTCACTTTTGAGATAGATCGTTCCATGAACCACCCGAGTGGTTTCGATGACTATAGTGGTCCTTGCCATTCTGTATATTTCTTGAACTCGTTCATCTCATGTGTTAATCATTGTTTAGAGTACATTAGTGGTGCCGACTTAGTAGGAGGAGAGAAGGTAGAGGAGGAGTCGTTGAGGGTAGATGAAGTAGACGTTGAGGGAATTCATTTGATTCCCGAAGCGTTAGCCGTTAGTGATGACACCACCCAACCCCCACCCTTAGAGCTTAAAGTACTTCCATCTCATTTAGAATATGCTTTTCTAGGGGAGGGTTCCGAGCTACCCGTTATTATCTCATCAAAGTTGGAGGAAGGAGAGAAGTTGAGGTTGTTGGAGGTGTTGAAGGCCAACAAAGAGGCCATTGCATGGAGGTTGTCCGACATTAAGGGCATAAGCCCTTCTTATTGCACCCATCGGATACTCATGGAGGATGATTTCAAGCCGGTGGTGCAACCCCAAAGGCGGCTCAACCCCAATATGCAAGATGTTGTGAAGAAGGAGGTTCTAAAACTCCTAGATGCTGGGATGATATATCCCATCTCTGATTCACCTTGGGTTAGTCCCACTCAGGTTGTCCTTAAGAAGGGAGGGATGACCGTTGTCATGAATTCCAAGAATGAGCTTATCCCTTCTTGCACGGTCACGGGTTGGCGTGTGTGCATCGACTACCAAAAGTTGAATGATGCCACCCGTAAAGACCACTTCCCATTGCCCTTCATCGATCAAATGTTTTTCCGACTACTTCCAGATCCCCATCGCACCGGAGGATCAGGATATGACCACCTTCACATGCCCCTATGGCACCTATGCGTACCGACGCATGCCATTTGGGCAGTGTAACGCTCCAGCTACCTTTCAGCAGTGCATGGTTTCCATATTTCAGGATATGATTGAGTGTTCCATGGAGGTGTTCATGGACTATTTTTCGGTATATGGTAACTCCTTTGATGAGTGTTTGAAGAATCTTGAGAGGATGTTGAAGAGGTGCGTCGAGGCGAAGCTTATGTTGAATTGGGAGAAGTGTCACTTCATGGTGACGGATGGTATTGTGTTAGGACACAAGATATCTAGGGAAGGTATAGAGGTAGATCATGCGAAAATAGATACCATTAGTAGGTTACCTCCACCCACTAGCGTGAAGTCGATTCGGAGTTTTTTGGGTCATGCGGGCTTCTATAGACGCTTCATTAGGGATTTCTCTAAAATAATCCGCCCCATGACCCGTCTTCTAGAGAAAGATGTTCCATTCATTTTTGACGAGGAATGTCTTAAGGCCTTCAACTTTTTGAAGGAACAGCTTGTGAGTGCACCTATTCTTATCTCGCCCGACTGGAGTTTGCCGTTTGAGCTCATGTGCGATGCGAGTGACTATGCCGTTGGAGCGGTATTAGGACAAAGAAAGGACAAGCATTTCCACCCCATCTACTACGCGAGTAAAACGTAAAAAGAAAACGTAACGTAGAATGATGCTCAAGAGAACTACACCACCACGGAGAAAGAACTCTTAGCCGTAGTTTTTGCTTTCGACAAATTCCGCTCGTACCTCGTTCTATCCAAGACCATAGTTTTCACTGACCATTCTGTGTTACGTTTTCTTTTTCAAAAGAAAGACGCCAAACCCCAACTTATTAGGTGGATTCTATTGCTTTCTGAGTACGATATTGAGATTAGAGATAAGAGAGGGGCTGAAAACGTGGCAGCCGATCATTTATCACGTTTAGAGGACCCTAAGAGAGAAGAGATTCGTGAGGAGGAGATAGGAGATACGTTCCCTCATGAGTCGATCGAGTTTGTAGAGGCCGAGAAGGAGAGATTGCCTTGGTTTTGTGACTTAGCGAATTATCTTTCTAGTGGCAATAATGTGAAGGGAATGACCACACAACAAATGAGGAAGTTCCTTAGTGAGTCGAGGAAATATGTGTGGGATGATCCGTTTCTCTTTAGAATTGGAGGAGATAGGATACTTAGGCGATGCGTGTCGCGAGATGAGGGTTTAAACATCCTTAAGCATGTGCATGAAGGACTCACGGGAGGCCATCATGGTGCACATGCCACCGCTCAAAAGGTGTTTGATTGTGGCTTTTATTGGCCTAACGTACTTCGTGATGCCGTTGAGTTCGTGAAAACGTGTGATGCTTGTCAACGAACCGGTAATATTTCAGCCAAAGATGAGATGCCTCAAAACCCGATCTAAGTGTTGGAGGTTTTTGATGTTTGGGGCATAGATTTCATGGGACCCTTTTCCCGTCTGAAAAGGGAATCGTTACATACTTGTGGCAATAGACTACGTGTCTAAGTGGGTTGAGGCTCAAGCTGTTCCTACAAATGAAGCTCGAGTAGTATTGAGCTTCCTCAAGAAACTCTTTTTCCGTTTTGGTACACCTAAAGCTTTAATTAGTGACCGTGGTACTCACTTTTGCAATGCGTTGATGGAAAAATTGTTTGCACGCTACGGAGTCACTCATCGTTTGTCTACCGCGTACCATCCACAGACGAGTGGTCAAGTGGAGTCGTCGTATCAAACATATCTTAGAGAAAACCGTTGGTAAGAATAGGACAGATTGGTCCGACAAGCTTGACGATATATTGTGGGCGTTTCGAACCGCCTTCAAAACGCCTTTAGGAACCACGCCATTTATGATCGTCTATGGAAAAGCTTGTCATCTTCCTGTAGAGCTAGAACACCGAGCACTTTGGGTGTTAAAAACCGTTAACCTTGATATGACCGAAGCCGCTAGGAAGCGTTTCTTTTAAATCCATGAGCTTGAAGAGCTTAGGGATGCGGCTTATGCTCGATTACTGGGAATTAAGGAGAAAACGAAAGCTTCACATGATCATAAGTTGAGGAAGGTCAAAGGGTTTAGCAAGGGTGATAAAGTACTTCACTACAATTCAAGATTGAAGTTATTTGCTGGGAAGTTGAAGTCGAAGTGATCGGGACCGTATATGGTTCATTACGTGTTTCCGTACGGAGCGGTGGAGATTATGGATGAGTCGGATGGCCGGAGTTGAAGGTGAATGGCCACCGTTTGAAGCACTACATTGGAGGAGCGATAGACAAGAACGAGATGGAGGAAACTCCTCTCGAAATTCCATCAAAAGCTGCCACTTAGTGTTTTGGGTGAAAGCCCAAGTCTAGAGTATGTACCGTTTGTAATTTCGTTACTTTTCGTAGTTTTTCATGTCTTTATTTTGTGTGTTTGAGTAATTTTGCAGGAATCCTACCATCGAGGAGCTGAATTTGCAAAGAAAACGACATTCCAAGTAAGTCCCAACACTTAGAAAAAATTTGGGATGGTTTTGGGAAGGATTGGTAAGACTTAGAAAATTTTCTAAGGCATAAAACTTGAATTTTTACGCAACCTTTTGTTAAAAAAGCCCTGTCGCGTGCCGCCACACTGAAATAACTTCCTGGTCGCGCTGCGCGGCCCCTAGGTCCAAACAATCAGTTTGAACCCTACCTTCGCGTCATGCCACAACTCATGAACCCATCCGTCACGCTACGCGACTCCCTTACATGAACCCGGTTGTTGAACCCCACCATGGCGTCACGCCATGACTGTCATACATTGTTGTAGCTTCGCGCGACGGCTACCCTGATCGAATGAAAACCCTCTTTTCATCTGTCTTCCCCAAATTCACTTCCAAGCCCTAGTTCCTTCCACCCCCATCGCCAAACACCCTACACCACCATATTACTACCGATAAGCCACCATCCTTCATTATTCTTATACCCAAGTGATCAGAATTTACCCACGAACAAAACCCACCGAACATTTTCCTCTTTTAGCCGCTCTTTTGCTCCGATTGGGACCTCACCATTTACGAAAATCTTAAGTTCTTCTTGCGAATTCCGATGAATCAGGTGCATATTCTTTTTATACTCTTACACTGTTAATGTTTTGAGTCGATTGTGTGTCATGCTAGAGTCAAGTTGAGCTATTCTTAGTCGACTTGGTCATCGGTCAATTCAAGTCAGTCGTGAGGCTGTGTCGAGTCAGTTTTGAGTTTTAGTTGAGTCGTTTTTTTTTTAGTTTTTTGCAGTTGTAGAGTCCAGTCAGGTCTCTGTCTTAGGTTCGGCTCAGGTCTCGGGTCAGCGGTTATGTTGATTTTAGGATGCATCAGGTCACGGATAGCTTGGGCTGCGTAGTTGTTTAAAGTTTGAGCCTTTGCAGACGGTTTTAGTTTGATTATTATATGTTGTTTGGCCCAGAAAATTAATTTTCAGACATTATCGCTGGGTTTGTTAGGCTGTAAACAGGTTACAAGGGCTGTTTTGGATAGGATTGACTTGATGTTACAGCTGATTTGGTTTGGGGTTAGTAAAAGTCAAGTGTGGGGATAACGGATCATTCATTTTTATACAAATATGATTTTAAACAACTTTGTGACCCGTTTCCATTTCTTCCACACTTGGGCTTTGCATTTGGTTACTTCGCGGCACGAGGGTTTACGTGAGGGCAAGTAAAGTGCCGGGAGGAGCTAGAGGTCTTAAGCTATTTGTATTTTGCGTCTAGTCTAGTCGGTGTCTAGTTTAGCACCCCTTGTGTCGTTTGTGTCATCTTGAGTTAGTTAAGCGTCATTATGTATCGTTATTGCTTACTTGATTATGAAAACCACTTGCCCGTACTCAATCTCCATTCGGGCGAGGTTCGGTTCGTGTTTGAAATTGTGTTGCATAACGTCGCTAAAGTCACTTGTTTTTAAACCACGGCTGCGAATGAAATGCTATACGACCGTCGTTTTCATGTATATTACCTATTTTTCATTAAAAATAATTTATAAAAATAAAAAAATTATAAAAATCCAAAAAAAATAATATAAAAATTTCAAAAATTCAAAAAAATTTAAAAAAATAAAAATACCAAAAATGGTTTGTGATTACTGATTGTTTGCTTGTTTTGTCTTGTTAAATGTCTGTTTTGCAGACATGGCTAGCAGCTCACGTAGTGGTAGGGCCCGGAAAAGGGGTGCGGATCAGACAGCACCACAGCAGGATCCGATTCCACAGGAGACCCCGATTCTTCAAATAAGTGTTGATGATCCAAAGTTGAGAAAAATTAAATACCAAAGGGCTCATGAATTCATTCCAACAAGCAAGGTGAATCGACTCGACCACCCGTTACTGCAGTTCGAGCCAAGTACACCTGAGTGGGATAAGTATGATAAGTTGAAGGATACGGATTTACTTCAGCACAGGGTAATAGATTGGATGTGGTTGGAGGAAATAGGTTCAAGACAGGTAGTGTTGGACCTCCTGGGTCCAAAGTTGACTGAGGCATTAGAGTGTATGCAGTATCAGTATGAGGAGTTGGTACTGGAGTTTAACAGCACATGGAGACACAAGGGAGGAAAGTTTGATGATGAAAAAGCTGTGTCATTCAGTTTGGGTAGACATGTATTTGAGATGAATATGGTGAGACTTGCCATTGTTTTGGGGCTTTATACTGAGGAAGAGGTGAGGCAGCCCGGGTTTATGACTAGTCTACGAGATGCATACTCTACTGTGAGGGATCACAGTGTCGGTTCAGCTGAGCTGCGGAATTTCTGGAAGACGATTTTCGACCACCCATTTGCGGTTACGAACCTGATTACTTCGGTTCGTAATACAGTTTATCGGTATATTTTGTAGATTTTGTCGACTACGTTGGTGGGGCGGAAATTAGGGGAAAATAAAGCGAACTGAATTGAGTTTTTTATTCTTATGTGCCGTCTGGAGAAAAGGGAGATGAACTTAGCAACGGTGTTAGCGGACTCATTCAGCAGGGGGCGTAGAGGTGGTCATCGTGCTAGGTTGGCTATGGGCCCTTATATCACTCGTTTTGCACAAAATTCGGGGGTGTTTAACAAGTATGTCCCCCAATTTCTACATGAGGGGCCAAAGACGATGACGTTTGGGATTAAAGAGTTGCAGCAGGCTGGGATAGTGTCGTGTACTAATCCCTACAGCTGGGAGCCGATTAGGGAGGGCCCGCAGGTGCAGCCGCCAGAGGGACATCCAGCTGAGGATGTGATGATTCAGATTGACCCTACACACCGACAGCGGCCACCACAGCGACACGAGCGGCCAGCGCCTTAGTACCCGCGTAGGCAGCCACCACCTTAGCCACTCACTTTGCAGTCATTCTCTGGCTATGTGGAGCAGAGGTTTGACAGGTTAGAGCATCTGATTCAGACGGGCCAGGATAGACAGGAGGAGGCCCTCAGGTACATTATGAGCAGGCATAGCATGGGGATTCCGGATTTCTTTCAGCCGAGACAGCAGGGTGGCTCGGCTGGTGCTGGAGAGAGGTTTGATCTGACTCCCCCGTTTAGTGTATTTGGAGAGGGTAGCTCTGGTAGTATGTGGGGGTTTTGTGCACATTACTACTAACGATTTATCACTTTAGGTGGGCGAGCCTAATTAGTGATATGTCCACAGTCATAGATTCGGTCGAGTGACAGCTAAACCAGCTAATTATAAGATAGGGGCAAATATAAAAACCCTTAATGCTGTAAATTGTAACAATGTGTCATTTTGTGCAAATTGAATGACTCGGCAGTATTTCCCTGGTGATAAAATCTTTTTAAACATGTTTCAGGTGACTTACTGTGAATCAGGAAAAGTGCCGCGTAGCACTACCAGCTTGGATAAAGTGGCACAGTAAAATAAATAAACATGTTTTGCATAAACAAGGAATTTCCTTGTGAAATTTCCTTTATTTTAAAATATGGGTTTGTCCCAAAATGTTAAATAAAATAATTGAGCAATTTCAGTCTTAAAAGATCCTGTTAAAATTTCCGCTGCCAAAATAAACAATACCACGGGTTTCTGTCCCGCGGTTCCTGAAACGGGTAAAACCGGGTCGGGGTCGTGACAGAAAAAGGTGGTATCAGAGCCACTGATTTAAGATAATTAAGTATTTAGAAATACTTAATTTATCTTATTGCCATTATGTGATTCTGTGAAAATTTAATTTACAATAAATAAAATTTTTAACTTAAATTTGTGTGTGTTTCTTCATGTGTGCTAACAACATGAATGAACTGTCGGAGGCACCCCAAAACTTTACTATCCATACCACCGATAGGGATACCAAAGGAAACCCATCTGGCTACTTGGCAGATACGGAGGAACCACTAACATTCCAGGCCCAGGAGAAACCAAAGCCGAAAAAGAGGAGGAGAATCTTGGACTGGAAACGTGGGCGTAGGAAGAAACCAGCTGCACAGAAGGTTTAAAAGACTGAGGATCCGAAGGATAAAGGGAAAGGAAAAGAGATCAGGGAAAGTTCCAGGCAAGCCCAGGAAATGTCACCATGGGAGGAGCTGGATCGCAAACTGGCGAATTGTGACCTCATCGGACCTGCCGATGAAAACCTCTTTAATTACCCCGCTGAATCACAACTTTCAGTTAATTTGGAACCTGCTATCCCAGATCCTATTGTCAACCACCGAATTCTACCCGTAGAATTGGAGGAATGGTGGACAAATGACAGACAGTTTCAGAATTTCATGAATAACCCCAACGTCTATTTTCCCCAATTTGACCCTGAGCCTGCACCAAACCCACCTATGAGCACAGAAAACTTGGCTGAACTCCGCCATTATGGCGAGGAACTGGTGGAGGTAGGAAATAGAATTCGGGATGTGGGGGAGAAAATCACGTGGAAATACGACGAGATGGAGCGTCGTTTCTGAATGACCAGTTATCTCTGGTTGTGTGTTTAATAATAATAAAGTAATAAAATAATAAAAATATAATCATGTAAAATAACTCAAATAAAACTTTTGTAATATAACGGGTGTGTATCGATGCATATTAAGATATATAAAAATATGAAAGTCGCAAAGTCGACAATTTTGGCTATACGTGTTGACGTGATTATGTGTGATTGCTTTATTGTGTTTGGTTTTTATCTATTTTGTGATAACATTTTTGATATATTGTTAATTATTCAGATGGAACACGCGGAAAACCAACTAGTAAACGAACTTAATCAATCTGAACAAAACAATGAGGATCATTTCCTTAATAGGCAAGACATAGAAAATATCGTTGCCCAGGGAATAGCCAATGCTATCCCGGCAATTGTCGTTGCTGTTAAAAGTCCTGTTGAGCCTTCTCAAGTCAACCATAGTAAACGAATGCGCGACGATAATTTCAGTAACAGTGTTAACGGAGGCGGCAACAATGATAATAATGTAGTTCAAGCCCCAATACTTAAGAAAATGAAAATTGCAACACCTGGTTGCACTTATAAAGAATTTCTTGCCTGTAAACCTGTTGAACTTGCAGGCAATGAAGGGGCAACTACTGCACTGCGATGGTTGGAGAAAACCGAGGCAGTAATTAAAATCAATAAATGTACAAAGGAAGACAAGGTTATGTATGCGTCTCACCTTTTCAAGGAAGAGGCATTAGAATGGTGGAACACGGTACTACAAGCCAAGGGAAGTGACATGGCTTATGCCATGAGTTGGGAAGAATTTAAGTGAGTGGTGGAAAGAAAATTCTGTCCCGAATATGAAAAGGAACAAATGGCAAATAAGTTCCTGAGCCACCGGATGGTAGATGTTGACTGCCGAGGGTATACTTCGAAATTCTTCGAATATGCCAGAATTGTACCAACTCTGGCCTCGCCAGAACCGGTACTTATTTCTCGCTATATTTGGGGTTTAATTAGCGAAATTCGTGATATTGTCAAAGTTGCGAGACCCCACACATTTGACGATGCGGTAGAATTAGCCAACACCCTGACCGACGGGCTGGTACGTACGCGGGAAGAAAACAGGAAAAAGGAATTGGCTCAAAAGATTACCCAAGGATTTTGTGTGGGTAATAATAGCAATTTCAAGAGAAAGGGAACTGGGTCATCTTCCACCCTGCCATTTTGCGAAAATTGTAAAAAGAAACATTTTGGAAGATGTAAGGAAAATTGTAATTTCTGCAAAATTCCGGGCCACCGGGAGGAGGAATGCAAGAAGAAATCAAAGATCTGCTACAATTGCTGAGAAGCCGGGAATTTCAGACCAGAATGCCCTAAACTGGTCAAACCAGGCGATAACAAGGCCAAACCTGCTGAGAGAACTAATAAGAAGAATGCAAGAGCCTTCCAGCTGACTGCCCAGGAAGCAGATCTGATTCCCGATGTAATAGCTGGTATGTTTCTGGTACACGACATTTACGCGAAAGTATTATTTGACTCTGGTGCAAACCAAAGTTTTATAAATACTTCATTCGGCCAAGCTCTTAAGCAACATTTAACCAAACTTAGGCAGATTTATACGGTAGAAACAGCAGATGGTAATTCTGTTAACATATATAAGGTTCTTCAAGAAGGAAAGATATAACTTTCAGGCCACAAATTTTCTGCAGACCTGCTACCTATGAATTTAGCCGGATTCGATGTCGTGTTAGGAATGGATTGGTTGGTAGCCAACCATGCTCGAATCCTCTGTGATAAGAATTCCATAGGAATTCATACACCCGCAGGAGATACAATTGTGATTATAGGAGATAAGCCACGTAAACCATTAAAGTTCATTTCAGTAATGAAAGTTGCTAGTTATGAGCGAAAACAAGGAATAGTATATATGATTTCGGTAATCATTAATACTAAAGGTAAGGAACTTCAGGAAATTCCTGTAGTATCAGAGTTCCCGGAGGTATTCCCAGAAGAGCTACCAGGGTTACCACCAGATAGGGAAGTAGAATTTAGAATTCATCTAGTTCCTTGAACCACACCAATAGCCAAGGCACCCTATCGGTTAGCACCCACTGAAATGTTATAACTAAAGAAGCAATTAGACGAATTGCTCAGGAAAGGATTTATACAACCTAGTTCATCCCCTTGGGGAGCACCGGTGTTGTTTGTGAAAAAGAAGGATGGGTCAATGCGAATGTGTATCGATTATAAGGAATTGAATAAGGTCACAATTAAGAATCGATACCCATTACCTAGAATTGATGATCTTTTTGATCAACTTTAGGGGGCTAGATATTTTTCTAAGATAGATTTACGCTCTGTATATCACCAGTTGAAGGTACAAGAAGAAGACATACCTAAAACCGCTTTCAGAACTAGGTATGGTCACTACTAGCATTTGGACTAACAAATGCTCCTGCAGCATTTATGGACATGATGAATAGGATCTGTAAACCGTATTTGGATAAATTTGTAATTGTCTTTATTGACGATATACTTATTTATTCCAAAAGCCGGAGCGAGCATTGTGAGCACCTACATGCACTTTTAACCCTGTTAAGAAAAGAGAAGCTTTACGCCAAATTCATGAAGTGTGAATTTTGGCTACAGGAAGTGCAATTCTTAGGAAGGTATTCACCTAGATCCCTCTAAAATAGAAGCGATCACTAAATGGAAGGTCCCACAATCAGCTACGGAAGTTAGAAGTTTTCTAGGATTAGCTGGGTATTACAGACGCTTCATAAGAGACTTTTCTAAGATAGTTGTGCCATTAACTAAGCTAACCTGTAAAACAGTTAAGTTTGAATAGGGGCCTAGGCAAGAAGAGGCCTTTAAGATTTTAAAGCAAAGGTTAACAAACACCCCAATTCTTGCCTTACAAGAAGGGACAGAAGATTTTGAAGTTTACTGTGACGCTTCTAAGCTAGGGTTAGGATGTGTGCTAATGCAACGCAAAAAGGTAATTGCGTATGCCTCAAGACAATTGAAAAAGCACGAGGAAAATTATACGACTCATGACTTAGAGTTAGGAGCAATAATTTTTGCCCTTAAGATTTGGAGACACTGTCTGTATGAAAGTAAGTTTACAATCTATACAAATCATAAGAGTTTAAGGTACATATTTGGGCAAAAAGAATTAAACATGAGGCAAAGGAGATAGATGGAAATTTTAAGTGACTACGACTGTGATATTCAATATCACGAAGGTAAAGCAAATGTAGTAGCAGACGCCCTAAGTCGTAAGTATCATGAAAAACAAAGACGAATTCGTGCTCTTAGATTAAATCTTCAAGTAGATTTAATGGAACAACTGAAGAACGTTCAAGAAACAGCAATCGAGGATGTTGTTGAAGAAATGAAAGGAAGAGTAAAAGAATTAGAGCAAGGGACTGATGGAATTTGGAGATTCCACCAGAAAAGAATCTGGGTACCTAAGCAAGGGAATTTAAGAGATAAAATTTTAGAGGAAGCCCATAAATCTAGATATACCATGCAACATGGTAATAATAAGATGTACCAATTTTTAAGGAATAATTTCTGGTGGATAGGAATGAAAAAGGACATTGCTAAATATGTATCTAAATGTCTAACTTGTTCACAAGTTAAGGCAGAACACCAGAAACTTTCATGGTTACTTCAACAATTAGAAATGTCTGTATGGAAATGGGAACTCATAACAATGGACTTTGTTACTAAGTTGCCCAAAACCAGAAAAGGTAATGACGCGATTTGGGTAATTATGGATCGATTAACCAAATCAGCTCATTTTCTGCCCATGAAGGAGACCTTTAACCTGGAAAGATTAGCAAAGTTGTACGTAGACGAAGTAGTATCCTTACATGGAGTCCCACTCTCCATTGTATCGGATTGGGATAGTCGTTTCACTTCACATTTCTGGACAAGTTTCCAAGAAGCAATGGGGACCCGACTGAACTTAAGTACTGCATACCATCCCCAAACAGACGGACAAAGTGAAAGGACGATCCAAACCCTAGAAGACATGCTCAGGGCATGTGTAATAGATTTTGGTGGAAACTGGGACGACCACCTACCCTTAATTGAATTCTCCTATAACAATAGTTATCATGCAAGTATCAAAGCTGCCCCATTCGAAGCACTGTATGGACGAAAGTGTAGAACTCCCGTTTGTTGGGCAGAAATAGGAGAAAGTCAATTATCAGGTCCCGAGATTGTACAAGAAACCACCGACAAGATAACTCAAATGAAGGAAAGACTGAAAACGGCTCGAGATCGCCATAAGAGTTATGCAGATAATCGACGCAAGCCCTTAGAATTTCAAGTTGGAGACAAAGTACTGTTAAAAGTTTCTCCTTGGAAAGGAGTAGTTTGGTTCGGTAAGAAAGGAAAGCTAAGTCCAAGGTACATAGGACCATTCCTAGTGATCCAACGCATAGGACCAGTTGCCTATCGCCTACAACTACCAAAATAACTAGCTGGAGTACATGACGTGTTTCATGTATATAACCTCAAGAAATGTCTATCTGACGAATCCCTGTTAGTACCTCTTCAAGATATAAAGGTAAATGAACAGTTAAAATTTGTGTTGAAACCACTTCAAATAGAAGACAGAAAGGTTAATTAAGTTTCTCAAGCACAAAAGACTAGTACTGGTCAAGGTCAAGTGGGATTCGAAAAGAGGACCTGAGTATACGTGGGAACTGGAATCGGAAATGAAGCGGAAGTATCCTCACTTATTCCGGTAAATCTCGAGGACGAGATTTTAAATAAGGTGGGGAGGATGTAAGGACCTGCAAAAATGTCCCAAAACGACCCGTAAGTAGAAACCCAGACCCCTAAAACCCTAATCCTTGTTGAAAATCAAAATTTAAGGATCTCTCGCGGGCCGCGTAAGACTTAAGGGAAGCTTACGCGGGCCGCGACAACTAGGTGATTCGACCGGATAAGCTTTAGGCCACGTGTCGCACGCGTGGCGGGCCTACGCGTGACACGCTAGCCCTAATCGTAGCATAGGTGGCCCTCGCGGCGAAACTCCCTATGTTGGCGACGAAACTCCCTATGTTTCATCGAATCCATGTTTCCCTATGTTTCGTCAAATCCATGTTAGATTACCAAAAATAATTCTTAATTAGATCAATGGCACATCTTAACTCATTCAATCGGTGATCTGTCAATTGTGTGGGGCTTCATTAAATTCCAATAGGTAATCACGTGACTCTATAGTTAGTGGCCCAATGAGTGTTTAGTGTTGATAGATATTCTCGTGGCCCGTTTAATTGTACTTGTGTTGTTTGCCAACTTAATAATAATAACCGAACAAGATATCGGCTCAATTAAAATGAACCACTAATCAATGTTGTCGGATAAGATCAATGTTGTCAGCCCACTACTATTAACGGTCCAATAGGAAATAAGCTATACAAAAGTTGTCAGCCACTTATAATAGTTGAATCGGCCCATTTATTCACAAATAACACTATATCATGACAGTTCAACAGTTCATCAAATATGCATCAACAGTTAATCAAATATGCATCAATTACAACACAAACAATTATGAGAAGGTAGTGTGAAACAAGTAACGTGTCGAGGAAGAACCTTGAAAACTCGGGTTGTCACAATAACAACAGATAAAAGACACAATGGACATAAAGTAAAACACAATGAGTATTAAACTAAAAACACAATGGAAAATAGACCAAAAACACAATCGATGATAACAGATAAAAGACATAATGGACATAACTGTTTTGGTCAAAAATTACCGAAGCAATTTAGTGATCAAATTAGTTAAGTGAGGTAGTGTGCTAAAATTATGTGTGAAAAATATGTTAACCAAGTTAGTTATAAAAACAGTTTCAGGATACGGCTCAAGATATAGAGCTGTATCTATGATCAAACAATAAGCAGAAAAGTAAAGGTTGACACGTGATGTACGAGGAAAGCCCTTGATCAATCTAGATCGCCAGCATAAAACCTCGGGAGCTGACAATCGCAGCTGCCTTGTTCTTCTATTGCTTCAAATATCAGGATACAGTGCAGGATGTAGAGCGAATCAACTAGGTGTTACACTGTGATTTGAATACAAGTGTTTGTGTGTAGTGTTTGCTGAAAGCTAGAGAGCAAAAGTGTTCGAGAGTGTGTGAAAGTTGCGTTGTGCCTTAATCTGATCCGCCCCCATCTATTTATAGTAAAACAAATGTAACAAACTATCCTAAATAACCGGGATCCAGCGAATATTCCTCAGTCGAACGTTGTAGACCTGGTCTTTCGGGTTCAACGTCTCTCCCATAACAAATACATCCGAGTCTTGAGGAGACGAAGTCCATTTGACCGTTGGCAAGTCCCAGTCTTTAAACTGCACGTGAATAATTCGATCAACCTCAGGATATCGCCCAAGATGTTAGCAATATCCTCGTCCAGCATCCTGGTCACAAATAAACAATAAAAAGCAGGATATTGGTCAAGATATGTATGCTTATAAAATGACCCGTAACAATTGTCCCCAAATATATCGGTTGGTATACCAATCCAACGGATATATTTTAAAAGTTTTATCCCATAATTCAAGGCATTTAAAACGAAGCGACGGTCAAGATCACATCATAACCTCCAACACGCTTTTAGCTTAATGGAGATCCACAATGCCCCTATATCTTCTCTCTTCTTGTTTGAAAAGCAGATATCTCCAACAGAGTCTCCAGGTAATTCCCCATTTCTCATTCACTTTCTGTCAATTTCTCTTGCCTTATTCGTAATGGCTGCCGAGACCTTCACCCAGCAGAATCTCCTCAAAAATCCTGAAAAGGAGGTCTGCGCTTTCGACAACGCAGACATCGCGGCTTTGAGAGCTTCCGGTGCTTTCCCTGATAACACAGTCTTTAGATCGTTCGATCGGTCAGTTCGATCGGATGTTTCTTCCATAGATTGGGTCTGCTTTCCAGCATACCCTTTTTCACTCGGTCTTCGATAACCCTTTCCTGAATTCATGATGCAATTCTACCGAACCACCGGCTTCTCTTTTGCTCAAACCATGCCCATGGTTTGGAGAGTATTAATCGTACTTAACCAAATCAAAAACCTTCATTGCCCTGACCTCTGCATCGAGGATCTGCCTATTGCTTATCGCCTCCGATCCCACGGCTCTAGCCGGTTCTTGCTTTTTTCGACCTCTAGCAAACCCCTTATTCTTAAAGCCACCAAAAACGAAGATGGATGGCAACGCAAATTTTTCTTTGTCAAACGAGACTCCATTGCTGAGGGTGCCAGCCTTCCGGTGGAGTGGTTAACCACCGGTAGGGTCATAAATGTTCTCATGTACCTTTAGATTTTTATCTTTTACTAATATCCTTCTTTTTGATTCTTATGCAATGAATTTCAAGGAAGTAGCTCCCCCTACCGCTGAATCAGAGGAAAGAATCAAAACTGTTTACCAATTACCTGCAATAGACAGGAGTTTCACCACACACGTCCCGAGTTCCAGTCAATACTCGTCATCTGAAATGTCTGGTAAGGACTACTTTTAAAATAGTTAGTTAGTATAGCATAATAGAATGAAGAGTAATAATAATGTAAAACTTTTTCCTTTACGCAGCACCAGCCAAGATCCCTGAAGTTTTTGACCTCGACGAGTTGGACAACTATTCTGATCAGGTTCAAATTAAGAAGGAGCCTAGTCCCAAGGCCACAGCCTCATCCAAACCCAGTGGTTCCAAAGCCATTGTCATTACCAAACCTTTGCCAGCTACCAAGCCCCGGAGTTCAAGCTCCCGAAAAAGGAAAGAGCCCGATTCCCCCGTTATTTCTTACACATTTCCCTATGAGAATTATGGGTTCATCAAAGCAAGCAAGTTTATGACCTCCTTTCTCAACCAGGTTAGTATTTTCAAACCATATCCTGCAGCTTATTCCATTCACATGGATTTATCAAAATCATTACCTTTCTTCTTATCCTTGCAGGGTCTTGAACGTTTGGTACATCTGTATCAAGAATCCTGCGGGCTCAATCAGACGCTTGAATCCAAGTTAAAGAAAGCTGAAGTCACGATCTCCGACCAAGGCATGATTGCAGCTGCCAAATCTCGTCATTACGAGGAGAAGTTCAAGGCTATGATCCAAGAACACCAGACTGCTCTCAACAAAGCTACTCTCCAAGCCCAAGCCGATCTTGAAGCTGCTCATACGCAACATGAACGGGATATGGTCAGTTACCGAGATAGCCTTAAGAGTTCCGTTGTCATTTCTCTTCTCCAGGCCAGGCTGAAGATGGCCCATGAAGCCAAAACACTAGGTTTTGAATGCCCTTCTTGGGACGTCGGTGCCTGGGAAACGAAGCTAAAGAATCTTGGCGGCATCTCTACCACACCAGCTACCGAAGGGTCCTCCAAAGCAGCTGAAAATGCCATTGATGCCGAGAAGAATGCCGAAGCGGATTCTGAGACGGATGCTGCTGAGATTACCGCGAACAAAGAAGGCACCGGCCCCTAAAATTTATTTCCTTCTGTCTGAACAATTTTATGTCTTATGAACAATTTTTATTTCCTGCATTAGAACAATATGATAACCAAAGGCGGATGGGTCCTGGGTTTCAGGATGAAGCCTTTGGTTATCAGCTAGTACCGTTTATTTCCAGTAATTTCATCTTTCATTTATCTTGCTATTACTTTCTGTCTTTCTTATTATAGACCTTAGTTTTGCAAAATATAGTCAGTGATATATTACCAAAACTTTTATTAATTCAATCACCTTTAGAGAAAATTAAAAGATAGTTCAATTTCCAAAACTTGTTTTGACAATTCTTGCTTGATCAAAGTTTCAAACCAGTACCAGCGTCAAATAACTTATTCAAATATCCTGAAAAGTATTTCGAAAATATATTTTGAAAATATATTCCGACAATTTATCCTAATCAGGATGTTTAACCTTTTACCAAACATAGTACTTTTAAAAACATAAACGATGTTTACAAAGGAAAGATCATACCAGGAATAGGGTGTAACCCTATTATCAAACCTCAATCCCTTTGCAACTTTTCCAATGAAGATGTCCCCTGTCTGAGACACTTAGTGCATTAGTTTCGAGCCTTATCCTTTGAGGTTTACATCATTGCCTTAGTAGGAATGTCCCTTGTGTACAATGTCTTCAAATACTTAGAAATCTTCTAGATATCAGTTCCCGTTGTATAGACAATTTTTCATGTCACAGGGGTAAAACCCAAGAATGCACTGGAAATAAATCCCTTGAATTCTGGGGGAAGTCTCAAATTTTCGTGCGCTACAGGCGGGAGTGTATAAACTCCAAGACTTAGAAAGGTGAAAACCTTTAAACCTTAGAGAGTATGAAAATACCCTTTCATGAGAGAGGGTGATCAATCCTCATATACCTTTAGGATTCAGGATATAGCCAATAGTAACGAAATTGTCAGCAACTTTTACATGGACTGGTCCCGCCACCTTGAACTATTCCCGAATAACTTGCGCTCCAGGCGGGGCGTTTAAACCCAATTCGGAAGAAAGGTGATTACCTTTAAACCTGTGAAGGGATCGGGATCCCTTATACGTGAGAGAGGGGGCCAATCCTCTAATCTTCCAAAGTATCCTGAATGAGCATCCTGGAGCTATATCCTGGAGCATATACTGCAAAACATCCTTAAACTAAGGTGGGTGTTAGCTTGGCTAACACCCCTCCAATGCTTAATTTAGTATTGGGTTCCAAAGAACAAATCAAATCAAACATATTAAAAAGAGATAGAATTCATACCATCTTGAGATAGAAATTACATTCTATTCTTACTTGAAATAGAGCTTTAAATGTATTGCATTTCAGGATCTCGGTAGCATATCCCCTTCCATATTCTTGAGTCTATATGCTCCTTTCCCTGCTTCTAACTCAACTTCATATGGTCCTTCCCATTTTGGAGCTAGCTTGTCATCGGCAGGATTAGTGGTATTTTGAAAAGCCTTTCTTAGCACCCAATCACTAACTCGAAATCTCCTAGTCCTTATATTCTTGTTATATGCTCTGGATATTCTTTGTTGATATGCTGACATCCTTAGCCTTGCTGCATCCCTTTTTTCATCTATAGTATCCAAATCCTAACATAAGGCTTCAGGATTCTGTTCAGGATCCCGTAGGATAGATCTTGCAGTAGGTATCGCCATTTCTGTTGGAATCATTGCTTCTGCTCCAAATACCAAGGAAAATGGGGTTTGGCCTGTTGCATTCTTTACCGTTGTCCTATCAGCCCACAAAACAAAGGGTAATTCTTCTGCCCATCTTCCTTTTTTGGCTCCAAGTCTCTTCTTTAAGTTATTGACAATTATCTTGTTTGAGGATTCTGCTTGTCCATTCGCTTGAGGATGTACCGGAGTAGATGTTATCATTTTGATTCCCCAACTCTTGAAAAAGTCAGTAGTTCTCTTGCTTATAAACTGAGAACCATTGTCACAGATTATCTCGGCTGGTACTCCGAATCTGGTCAGGATATTTCTCTTTATGAAGGATACTACTTCTTGATCCCTGACTTGGACAAATGCCTCGGCTTCAACCCATTTGGAGAAATAATCTGTCATTGCCAACATAAAAACCTTCCCTCCTGGAGCCTTTGGAAGCTTTCCCACTATATCCATACCCGACTTCATAAATGGCCAATGGGAAACAATAGGATACAGCGGTTCAGCAGGCTGATGTAATATGTTACTATGTCTTTGACATGCATCACATCTTCGAGCATATTCTGCAGCATCTTTTCTCATTGTCGGCCAATAATATCTTGTCCTTAATACTTTTGAGAATAATGACCTGCCCCCAGTATGGTTACCACAATCCCCTTCATGTATATCCTGAAGTACTTCTTTGGCTTCAGGATCCTCCAAACACCTCAAATACGGTCCTGCGAGAGATTTCTTGTATAAAACATTATTTATAATAGTGAATCGTGATACCTTCATCCTAAATGCCTTAGGATTTTCATTTTCGGGGATGTGTCCTTCCTTGAGATATCTCACGATTGGAGCCGTCCAGGATTTAGGATCCTTTTCAGGGTACTCTGCTCCAGGATCCTGAATAGCCGCTACTTCTTTATCCTGGGGATTCGTTGCAGGATATAAGACATGTAATATTGGTATTTGGGTCCCTTCTGGTATCCTGATCGATGATCCCAAATTTGCTAAGGCATCTGCTTCAGCATTATCCTCCCTTGGTACCTGTTCAAGTGTAAAAACATCGAAATATCCTGCTAATTTTTTGAGAATATCGAGATATTCGATTAATTTCTCACCCTTAACTGCATAGGATCCATTAAAATGGTTAGTAATTAACAAGGAGTCAACATATACTTGCAAATTCTTGATACTCATATTCTTAGCCAACTCTAATCCTGCAATTAAAGCCTCATACTCTGCTTCATTATTAGTAGCAGGAAATTCATATCTAATAGCCTGGGGTAATATGTCCCCCTGTGGCGATTTTAGTAGTATACCTAATCCTACTCCTCTTACATTAGATGCACCATCAGTATATAATGTCCAGGATCCTGAGGATTCTCCTAACTGTTGAACTTCTATGTCTACCTCATCCTGAATGTCACTACTAAAATCAGCCACAAAGTCAGCTAAAGCCTGAGACTTTATGGCATTTCTAGGTTCATATACTAAATCATAAGCACTTAACTTTACTGACCACTTGGCCATCCTGCCTGACATCTCTGGTTTCCTAAGCACATTTTTGACAGGATAATTTGTTTTAACATGGATCCTATGTGTCTCAAAATAATGTCTAAGCTTTGTTGATGCCATAACTAGAGCTAATATCAATTTTTTTAAATGAGAATACCTAGTTTCAGCATCTAACAAACTTTTACTAACATAATAAACAGGATATTGCTGACC
>CM060384.1:5251466-5418466 GCA_030545235.1 Helianthus tuberosus | reverse complement strand
TCATAATTAAAAACTAGTGGGAATTCCCATGCGGTTTTTTGGGGCGCACATTGACTTCCGGGATCAAATTAAGACCTATTAAATAAAATAAAAGATAGCATGCAAGATAAGAATGTGTGCATAGAGCTTATAATTGTTGCTTTAACACGCTTTTGGCTTCCTCACATACATAGTACATTTCACAGAGCAATATTGGGGGTATCGGTATCTCTTGACGTAATAACTTTCAATTAACAAACCATATTGGCTAACTTTTAAAAAGCCAATAAGTCAAAATAATGTTTGGATAAAGGAAAATGATTTTTCAAAATAACTTTTTGGCTAAGGTGGAAAAGTCATTTTAAAAAGCTAAAATATCCTGACTTTTCAAAACTTTTTGGCTTATTGTCTTTTCCCACCACATAAGCTAATCCAAACATTTTTTTTTAAAAAACTATTTTTTAAAAAGTCATAAGTCAATAAGTCTTTTTAACAAAAAGTCCTTTTTGAATTAAATAAGGAGTTAACTGCCATTTTCGTCCCTGTGGTTTGGTCACTTTGGCCATTTCAGTCCATTTTTCAAAAATGCGCCATTTTCGTCCCCCACGTTCTGGAAAGGTGTCATTTCAGTCCAAAAATCATAACCCAGTTAAGTCAGTTTGTAAATAAGGACTGATTGTGTAAATTTGTAACATAAAGGACTGATTGTGTAAATTTGAAAAATGGACTGAAATGGCAGTTAATACCACCACCACTAGCCCTGCCACCACCACCACTCCGCTGCCACCACCACCACCACCACCGCCACCACAGCCACCACAGCCCTGTCACCACCACCGCCACCACTACCACTGCCACCACCACCACCGCCGGAACCACCACCGCCACCACAGCCACCACCGCCACCACAGCCAATCCATCCATCATTGTTCATCAACAGTCACCGTTCATCATCGTCATCATCTCCGTCAACGATCACATTGTTTCTCCAGCAATGATTTTTGTAACGATAGTAAAGCGTCAACCGAAAGTTCGCTCTTGGAGCCTTCACCTTCCAAATAGTCAAATATTTGAACCCATTGATCTGTGCAGCTTGTAGGACTAGAAGCAATAGCTGCTTGATCCTTTAAAACTTTTAAGGCTTTGGTATGTCGGTTGTATTTGGATGATTTTTTCGCCGTGATCACATTTTTAGTAAAGACAACTGTGAACCCGGTATCACTCCTGCAGGACAGCTTTTCGGTTGTATCGGAGTAGAAATAAGAAGAACCCAAGAGCCCGTTTCCGGTCCTTAGTCCGATTGTAGTTGTACACATCATGTGTCTTGCTATAATCCAATTGCAAGTAATGGCGTCACATACGCTGAGAATATTGTTTTACAGATCCCATGACACACTTCCACTTAGCAATAGCTATGCTGAAAGAGTCTTTAATTGCTTACAATGTCTGACACAAACAGAATAGAAGATCATTAAGAACAAAGGCTATACGTATGGTTATGATCAAAGTTACCCTTGAAAATACTCAAGAAAAGGGTTTGTGATGCTTCAGTTCTATCAGTCTAAAAGGATGGAACAAAATATATCAGGGCACTCAAATCTAGGGAGAGAAATTTCAGATCAGATACGAGTACAGTATTGATACCTTGGTTTAAAAAAGCGTGCCTGAGGCGTGCCTAGGCGCTAGACGCACTGTAGTGGCGGTGGTGGCGGTGGTGGCTGTGGTGGCGGTGGTGGCGGTGGTGGTGGCAGCGGAGTGGTGGTGGTGGCAGGGCTAGTGGTGGTGGTGTTAACTGCCATTTCAGTCCATTTTTTAAATTTACACAATCAGTCCTTATTTACAAATTGACTTAACTGGGTTATGATTTTTGGACTGAAATGGCACCTTTCCAGAACGTGGGGGACGAAAATGGCGCATTTTTGAAAAATGGACTGAAATGGCCAAAGTGACCAAACCACAGGGACGAAAATGGCAGTTAACTCATTAAATAAGCTAAGCCAAACATAAAGAAAAAGAGAATCATTAGCATGCCCAAATAATTTACTTCACACAAAACACAATAAAAAGATAATCATTAGCGTTTCTTTATGTCTAGGCGGATTTTGCATTGACTGTGTTTTTTTATATACGTTACCTATCCACCACTTCTTTTGTTATTTAGTATTGCTCTTTTTAAAGATATGTTTAGTTTCTCGCTTTTCTAGTATATGTCTTTGGTGTCAAGGGTCTCTCTGGAAACAACATCTTTATCCCTAGGGATAGAGGTAAGGTGTGCCTACATCTCACCCTCCCCAAACCCTACCCATAGCTTTGCTATTTGTGTGATTTACTGGGTACGATTGATTGATTGATACAAATACAAAGAAGACAATCAATTTAAGATATTTCAGCAATATATTTTTTTTGAAGAAACACGAGTCTGCTCCGCAGAGGACAAACCAAGAAGTGTCTTGACTAGGGGTTATCTCTTTAAATCTCTTTTATGATCTATGTGAGGAATAATGAATTTTAATAATCCCAACTATTGCCCGTTGGCCGGCAACGATCCTAAATTCAAAAATTCTCATTGGCGGTCCCATCTTTTCACATATTGGCCTTCAATGGACCCTCACTAACAGAACCTTAACGCCGTTAGTCTCCAGTCACCGGTTAAATGTTTTTGGTCAAAGAAATGTTCCAAAAAGTCCGATCTATGGTTACAAACAAGTTTGCGACAAAACTTTGAGTTTTCTAGCTAAAAAGTTGAGTTTCCCGACCAAAAAGAAGTTTTCCGGCGAAAAAGGAGTCTTTTCGGCGACCTTAATAATTGGGGTTTTTTTTACTAGAAAAGGTTTCTAAAGGTGCGTAATAAGGTTACAAAGAGGTTTGAGACAAAAATGTTGAGTTTTCTGGCTAAAAAGGAGTTTTCTGACCAAAAACATTTTTCCAGCGTTAGAGTTTCTGTTAGTCATGGTCCATTGAAGGTTAATATGTGAAAAAATGGGACCGCCAGTGGCAATTTTTGAAGTTGGGACCGTTGCCGGCCAACAAACAATAGTTGAGATTATTAAAATCCATTATTCCATCTATGTGAGCCGTGATCCTCTGGAATCTATCTGCAAAACTAAACAATGCCGTGAGCTCATTACGAGAAGAAGATGTGAGGGTTCTCCTCGTAACCACCATCCGGGGTAAGAATAAGTATATGTTCTTTCTAGAAGGAAGGAGAACAAATGTGTGTTAAGAGTGGGAGTGCCAAGATCGTATTGTTAACCGTTAGTGGAGGTTAAGGAAATGTGAAATAGCGCACACTAATTGGCCACACGTCGTTGTCGACTGTATCGTTTGTCTTCTGCACAATCACACTCGTGGGGATTGTCTGGGGGTCGAGTGTTGATTGGCTATACGTTTATTTTACTTTGTGCTGTTTGTACCTTCGTGCAGGCGTGGTTGGAGTAGCCTGTGCTGAATGTTTTTATAAGCTAAAAAAACCTCACACGTGACGTGAATAGCATAAAAAAAAACCAACGATAGATAATATACTTTCCAATATCGATATAAAACGTTTAATGTGACAGTGAATGCGATTGGTGTAAGATGCGCGCACGAATCAATTATTATATTCACAAAACGCCGTCGTTTTAACGTATGCTCCAGCCACCCCCGGGTCCCGGCCCACAATCCATCATTCAAATCCTCTTCTTCTTTATCTCTCTCACAACTTTCTCAATTCTGAACTCTCTCTCTCTCTCTCTCTCTCATCGCGATTAACCAGAATCTGGTATCTCTCTCTCTCAAATCAGTGAATAGTTTTTTAGTAGAATTGCCATTAAATTAGGGTTTTGAAAACTGTAGTCGAATTGACTGTTACTTTTTATTTTATATTCCTGAAAGATTAAGTTGAATTACTTCATTTTGCCCAATTTTTTTTTATGGATGTTTGTTAGTTTCTTCAGTAATAAAATATTAGAAGACCTTATGTTGAATTTAGTTTGACTAGTAATTTGTTTAATCTTAGACTAGAGGGTATGGAGAGCCCCATCCTCAAGAGGATGAGCCGCCACGCCACGTAGGAAGGGCTTGAGGGTGATGGACCTAGGGGGTGGGGATGAACCTCTTTATATATATATATGTATGTATAGGTATATGTGAGAGAAGGAGAGAGGCCCGTCCTCTCCGTCTTGTGGGAGCCGGTTTTCACGAGGGGGGCAGTGTGGGGGACCGGCGCCGGGCTTCGCCGGGCCTAAGCCGGCTCCCATACCGCTTGGTCTTAGTGTTTAATCTGGTTTTGCTACTGCTTTAATAATGATTGTTTTTTTTATTCCTTGGGGAATGAGGTTTTTTAACCTAATTTTGACTTAAAAGTCAACTATTAAAAATCCTAAAAGTAGCTGTCTCCTTTTCTTATCTATACCTTAGCTGGTGTTGTAAAAATGGGGATTAATCGCATCTACGAATAATCGGTTATCGGTAGTTTACTGATTAAATATCACTAGTAGGTACTAAAATCAGTCAAATTTGGTCAAAATCGTTGAAGTACTTGAAAAATTCTACTTGATTGAATTTTGAAAATTCCGTGTGTGTGTGTAAATTTGAAAAATTACCTATAAAATTCCAATGTGATTAATCCCGATCAATCAATCACTACTCGGTACCCCACAGCCCAACTAGCTCCTAGCGATTTTTACAACCATGACCTTAGTGTGCCTTAAACCGCCTCGGAACTATAACGTGAGATGTAATATAAAGTCACTGAGCAGCCCGCTCAGATTGTGGTCCAAGCAAACTAATCCCGCAGCCCACAAAGAAAGTTCGTGTACATCAGGTCCCTCCTTGGCAGTGCCTCGGATAGTCGGCTAAAACCTGGGTCAACCGTCAATGTAGAGAAACACCAGCGTATTGTTATTTAACAACTTGTAAAATATAGTTGTAGTTGTAGCAACAATCTGATTACAGTTAAGTATGTTGACAAGGATTTTCTTTTATTTAACCCCTACACACACGCATGCATATGTCATTTTTATCTTCCCTACCACAGGAGCCATGCCTGAGGGTATAACGCCTGAAGATCTTCTCCACAACATCATGGATTCGCTTTCTGATAAGAAGCAAAGTTCTGGTTCATTCTTCGCAGAGGAGGAGAAACCACACTCTGTCAGAACCGAATTTAGCAAGCTCTTTGGGAGACAGAAGCCCGTTCATCGTATTTTAGGGGGCGGAAAATGTAATGTTCATCTCATCTTTTATAATATCTGTTTTTACAATGAATCTAATAGGTTTGTTTCTAAATATTTTTTTTGTCGTTTTCAAGCTGCTGATGTGCTCTTGTGGAGGAACAAAAAGATATCAGCAGGTGTCTTATTTGGTGCTACTGCAGTTTGGGTGCTTTTTGAATGGCTTGACTACAATTTTATTCCTTTGGTATGCTTCGGTCTTGTTATATGTATCATTGGCCAGTTTATTATGTCACGCCTTTTGAACAGGTACTCTTTTATGTAGTTTCTGTATTAAGTAGAAATCGTTTGTACTAGAAGTTTGAATATTTAAAGACCAATTTCACTTATGATCGCTATTCGTTAACAGGGCCCCACAAAGTCTTCGTCTGTCAGATGAACTATTCGTGAACATTGGTACCGCAGTAGGTGCTGAGGTTAACCGCACTTTAGCTTTCCTTCAACACGTTGGTTCTAGAGGAGATATTAAGCAACTTGCAATTGTATGTAACGTTCTAATCTGGATTTAGTATATAAATGCAATTGTATCACAACCTTTTAATTTCCTTTTGATTTTTGATCAGGTTATTGGGAGTTTGCTAACTGCTGCAATAATCGGAACCTGGTGTAACTTTTTTACCGTGATTTACATGGGTAAATTTTGTATATTGCATCTTTTTCAGCTTAAACTACACCATATCTTTGGGCTTCAATGTGAAATATGACATGATTTTATTTATTTATTTATTTATTTTTGATAAGGTTTTGTGGCCGCCCACACATTGCCTGTTGTGTACGAGAAGTATGATGATCAAATTGATAACGCCGTATACAATGTTTTGGGAAAGCTTCAGAACAACTATAGTAAGCTGGATGCTAGTGTGCTAAGCAGAATTCCGAAAGCAACCAGGAAGAAGTTTGAATAGTTTTATCTAAAACTTGTTGCAAAAATGTTATGTATGTTTTTAACTTTTGTCATTTTAGACTGCGTACGGTGTATTTATCAGTAGCTTTTTAATGAAAAAGTGTTACTGGTTGATGCTAATATGGATATGTATTAACTGGTATATGAACCATTTACATTTCTCAAATTAGATACATTTTTTCAAACTAAATCTAAAAAAGAAAGAAGTAAAGCAGGATTGACCGCAGATTTGACCCTGGAATGATCATGATTAGTGATAGGATTGAACCGAGACCTTAGCTTGTGGGCCGCCTTGAACGTAGACAAAACTGCACTCGGAACCAGGTTTGATCACCTTAATCCATTTTGGAAGCTCATATATGTTCTTATTTCGAGTTGGAGATAATCCCCATAGTGCCCCTGATAAGTTCTCAATTTCTAACTTCAAATCTGTGATTGGTTTTCTCGACTGGTTCTTGATCGTCACCTTGTGCCTATAGTATGCGATTCTCCCAACTGTCCACGAATCTGTTATCGTGTGATAGAATTCCACCGGCACTCCTACTAAAAAAACACCACTTAAGTTAGTTCTCATTCAATTATATAGTTGAAATCGGTTAAAGAACGCAACCTTAAACTTTCTTAGTAGAAATACAATAGTTTAGTTTAGTTTGGTATGCGTTAATCACCTGATTTCGGTTGGTTCTTGGTTGGGTTCGGTCTTGCTTCATAGTTTGAATTCATGCTATGTAACTTAGTAAAGAGCCCTACCAGAGGGGCGGTCCCAGACATTGTAGGTTCCGTTTGTTCGTAATTGGATCGATCATCATCAAAATTGTCATTTCTGTCAGGCCCACCAACAAGCCCACCATGGAGAATGTTTGGGTTAGCCTGTGGGCGGCGGTACCATGTGTCAAACCCTTGAACACAACCCACTACTGAATGGAGTACAAATTTGGATGCAATGGACGCACCCCTGTGGTGCACATGAATCGGGTAGGTTTGACTGTACCCTACCATGTAACTCATCGACTTCGGGTTTTTTCCTAAGATATAATCAGCCTGCATAACACCCGACACCCGTTTTGTTAACTACATGATTACAGTTTCTTAAAGTTACACGTAATAGATAAAGCGAGACATGCCTGTGATTTAGCGAACATAAGGAGTTCTCGAGGTTGAACATCAGCATCCGGGCATTTTAAAACTGATATCGCCGCTGAGAGGTAGTCTGAGTAGACGGCAAGTAGGAATGCGGCCGAGGCTGCGTATTGCATGTTGTTCCACTCATGCAAGTAGAGTAAGCCACCTGTATAAAATTCAGTTAGTACATTTTTGACTTTTGAGGTCAAAGATAGACTTTTAGATAGTCAACAGACCAGGAGTCAAAGGTGCGTTGTAGCCGTCATTCTTTTGTTGGCAAGCACACGCGAAGTAATCGGCTTTCGCCTGATATTGTTTTAGTGTGCTGGTGTATGCACCACCGTCTCCATCCATCAACACCTTTGATAGAAGAATCTGGACGCCTGCATATTTGTTATCCCAAGAGAATTCCTTCATCGCCCAACCCGTGCCACCCATGGAGACTGCGTTATCCACCACATATTTCAAGTATGATGCATCCTTGGTTGCTCGGTACAACCATGTAGCCGCCCACAACAGTTCATCCTTCAAACCCAAACAAACTCGTTAGTTAGAGCTGGGAGCATCTGGGGTCAAATTTATCATCACAACTTTATAAACCGTTTTTATTAGGATTAGGACACGTGTTTGTGGGTCAACCGGTCTAACTTAAGCCAGTTTTAATACGTACTAACAGTGTTGTAAGAATCGGTAGGCGCTAGTCGGTCGGTGACGTACCGACTAGCGATTAGTCGGATTCAGATTTTTATATGTAATTTTTAATTTTATATATACACGCACATTTTAATATGTAGACATGTTTTAACCCCTCGTTGACCCATTCTTTAAGTAATAGGAGGGAATTTATAAGGTTTGGTCGAAATTTGGCCGGAATCTGGCCAGAATTTAGCCGGAATATGACCACCATTGACCACCTAGTGATTAATCGGCCATTACTCGGTGAACCTCTGATCAGTGATCAATTAGCGACTAATCGGAGCCTAGGCGGGATTTTTACAACCATGCGTACTAGAAAAGTTCCATTTAAACCTTAACTTGTTTGACCCGTCACCCAACGCTTACCTCTTGCGACCTCTAGTGCCTCAAGACAAATACAATTACTTACCGAGTAACCCGATGATGTATAAAACTCTTTTGCAGACGGGATTGAGTCCGTGAACAGTCCTCTAAATCGATCAGCAAACCAAAAAAGCTGCATTTTGTGAAAACAAAACCAAACGTCACGTCAAAAAACAGCCACAACAAAGTCATTAGGAACTAAGAAATAATAAGTATTTGTTCCTGACCTGTTTTGCATGAACTAATAACAAATCAGAGTAAGAAGAGTTATAAGGCCTAAAAGCAATAGCCGCTGCAGCCATAGCAGCAGCAGTTTCACCTGCAAGGTCTGAACCCGGGTGTTCAGTATCCAATTTATAAGCGGTTCGTGGTGTGGTCATGTCTTCTGGCCGCTCCCAACAGTAGTGGTCCGAGTCCCCATCACCTACCTGCATCACAATTTTAGTAAACATTTAGGTAACCAAACGTTTAATTTCTCAACTCTCAGTTAGTTATATACAATTTTACCTGTCCCCAAAGAACATTGGGCTGTGAATGGGCTTTGATGAAGTAATCAGTACCCCATTTGATAGCATTCAAAACATGACCCATTTGGTTAAGGTCCATCATGGTTCTGTCATACTCAATGGCTCCCCATGACAGCATTGTAACACTATAAGCCATTGGTAGTCCAAATTTCACATGGTCACCAGCATCATAGTAACCTCCAACCAAGTTCACCTACATTCCAACATCCACATTATTTTTATTATTATTATACAACTCAAAATAATAGCACAAATTAAGCTTAACAAGATACTACTTACTCTTTGTTGGCAACCATCATAGAGTCCGGAATCGCCTCGCCATTTCACACGTTGGTTCCAAGGTAACTTACCTGACCTTTGTGCCTCGAAAAATAACAAGCTTTTGTCAAGGGCTTGCATATAGTCGAACCCTGATGATGCGTCGATGATGGTTAAAACTAAGACGAGTGTCGTGAAAATGTGTCTCGAGTTCGCCATTATTAATTAGTGAGATGAATGAAGATGATGAAGAAATGATATGTGATACGTATATATATACATATGTATGGAGAGACAAAATGAAGTACAAAAGTGGTAGGGTTCACGTTGATGAAACAGAATCCAATTGAAGGTTAGAGGTCCTCACGTTGTCATGTTTAGTACTTCATCCTTATGATTGCCAAGACAGAATCTAGGTTTGACTAAAATTTAAATATTGTTATATGTATTAGACTAAAAATAAACAAATATATATTGTATATTTTTGGTGAGATTTTGATTCGTTTAGTTTAACAAATAGTATTTATGTCCCATGCAAACTTCTGATGGTAGGTACGACTTCAAATATATTTTTTTGGGAAGTGATTGTGATGTGCAAGAAAGAGGGAATGATAATTAAACACGAAAATCTAATCATTGTTGTTATAAACTTATAATTAAGAAATATGATAATGTATTCACTTATCTAGAAGGGGGCTACTAAATGTACCCCCCTCTTGTTACTTTTTATACCCCCCTTTCCATAAAATCACATTTAAACTTATCATATTTACCCCCTATACATGTCATATTTTTTAAAAGTATTCTTTTTGTTACAAAACAAATTCAAAAGTGTAAAAAAATTTTGTAGACGTTTTTTTTTTTCAAAATTTTTGTTTGTTTTTTATATTAATTTAAAAACATATTTTTTAAAGTGTTCACTTCGATCGAAAGTCCTAAACTGCTTTTAACTTCTTCATAACATACTCCTTACACTAATTAAATTTGAACTTATATAGATTGTTAATTTATAGTTTGATAAAATTATTTTAGAACCTATTGTTTATTTGTTCACTTACATAGATGGGTTGAATGATTAATATGTGCTAGGGCTATAAACACTATTTTAAAAGAAAAAAACTTTATTTTTTAATAAATAAAAATTGTTAATTATTTTATAAACACATTTAAAGTACTAAAAAATATAAAAGTAAGATCTTTAAAGTATAAACTAGACGAGGGAAAAACATAATATAGATTTTTTTTTTAAAAGAGAGTTCAAAACTTTTTTTATTGTTTTTTTATAAATAAATGTTAGTATTTATTTATAAAGATGTTCAATAAAAAAGCATAATCAAAATACTATTTGAAAAGTGTCTTTAAAAACAATATCCGAGAACTTTTAAAAAAATATGTTTTTTAAATAAAAATTAAAAAACAATTAAAAAAAACGTCTGTAATATTTTTTTACGCTTTTGAATTTATTTTGTAACAAAGAGAATATTTTTTAAAATGATAATTTGTATAGGGGGTAAATATTACAAGTTTTAATGTGATTTTATAGAAGGGGGGTATAAAAAGTAATAAGAGGGGGTACATTTAGCCTACCCCATCTAGAAATAGGATAGCCAAAAGTACGTTTGGTGATACTAATTAAGAAAAGAGTTCGTGCATGAGAAATTGAGAACATAATGTATTTTCCTTGGTTTTCTTATATATATAGAACACCAATATATAAATAGGATAATGTATTGACTTTTAATCTTTTATGGTTTAGGTTGTTAAAAATAACTTCTTTTCTGGTCATCTGGTAATTCATAAACTCTATCAACATGTTAAACGATGAGTTATATGTTAACATGCTATTTTCTTGATTAAGAGGTTTTTCTTATAATAATTTTTCCACTCGACATTTATTTTTATTTAAAAATGATGTCTGAAAATATGCCACTTATTCTTAAATAGTAAAAATATCAAATTATACAAAAAATGGTCTGAACTAAACATTTTAATTTTCTTACTCAAATCTCAATGATAGAAACAAGGAACAAAAGTTATATTAGTGACCATGAGACACAAGAAATAGTGAATTATCATAAGAAGATACATTAGTTTACCAAAAGATGTGTTTACAAAGTTTTATAAAAAATATATTTATATCTAAAAAATCATAACTTCAATCTATACAAACAACACTAACCCTTAACTATATGTCTTAACATGATTTTGTATACTCAAGGATGTATGTTGAATCACAACAAAATTACAAACTTAACGAGATCCACTTAAGGATTACCAATTTTCACACAAATTCACTACTCGAACGATCATTAGACCCAATGTAATGGCGGTGTTTTCTCATGTTTAACGCCATAAAACGCCGGTGATACCATTACACCAGGGCGTTATGTGGGCAAGGGTGTTTCCTATATAACGCTGCTTTTTGGCTTGAAATCCTTGAACAAAAATCAGATTATTTAAGTGATGCCTTAAGTCGTAAGTATCATGAAAAGCAAAAGCGAGTTCGTGCTCTTAGATTAAGTTTACAATTAGACTTAATGGAACAACTGAAGAATGTTCAAGAAACAACAATAAAGGATGATGCTGAAGGAATGAAAGGAACAATAAAAGAATTAGAACAAGGAAATGATGAAATTTGGAGATTCCATAGGAAAAGAATTTGGGTACCTAAGCAAGGAGAATTAAGAGATAAAATTTTAGAAGAAACCCATAAATCTAGGTATACCATGCATCCTGGTAATAATAAGATGTACCAAGATTTAAGAAATAACTTCTGGTGGATAGGAATGAAAAAGGACATAGCTAGATATGTTTCTAAGTGTCTTACTTGTTCCCAAGTTAAAGCAGAACACCAGAAACCTGCAGGGTTACTCCAACAATTAGAAATGTATGTATGGTAATGGGAACTAATAACCATGGACGTTGTTACTAAGTTACCCAAAACCAGAAAGGGTAATGATGCGATTTGGGTAATTGTGGATCGATTAACCAAATCAGCTCATTTTCTACCCATGAAGGAAACCTTTAGCATGGAAAGATTAGCAAAGTTATACGTAGACGAGGTAGTATCCTTACATGGAGTCCCACTCTCCATTGTATCGGATAGGGATAGCCGTTTCACTTCACATTTCTGGACCAGTTTTCAAGAAGCAATGGGGACCCGACTAAATTTAAGTACGACATATCATCCCCAAACAGACGGACAAAGTGAAAGGACGATCTAAACCCTGGAAGACATGCTCAGGGCATGTGTAATAGATTTTGGAGGAAACTGGGACAACCATTTACCTTTAATTGAATTCTCCTATAACAATAGTTACCATTCAAGCATCGAAGCTGCCCCGTTCGAAGCACTGTACGGACGTAAGTGTAGAACTCCAGTTTGTTGGGCAGAAATAGGAGAAAGTCAATTATCAGGTCCTGAGATAGTACAATAAACCACCGACAAGATCACTCAAATCAAAGAAAGACTAAAAACGGCTCAAGATCGCCAGAAGAGTTATGCAGACAATCGACGTAAGCCGTTAGAATTTCAAGTTGGAGACAAGGTACTCTTGAAAGTTTCTCCTTGGAAGGGGGTAGTTCGGTAAGAAAGGAAAGTTAAGTCCAAGATACATAGGACCATTCCCAGTAATTCAGCGAATAGGACCAGTCGCCTATCGCTTACAATTACCGGAAGAGTTAGTTGGGGTACATGACGTATTTCATGTATCTAACCTCAAGAAATGTCTATCGGATGAATCACTAGTAGTCCCTCTTCAAGACATACAAGTGAATGAAAAGTTGAAGTTCGTGGAGAAACCGCTTCAAATAGAAGACAGAAAGATCAAGTTTCTCAAACACAAAAGACTGGTACTTGTCAAAGTCAAGTGGGATTCAAAAAGAGGACCCGAATACACCTGGGACTTAGAAGCAGAGATGAAGCGAAAGTATCCTCACTTATTCTAGTAAATCTCGAGGACGAGATTTTAAATAAGGTGGGGAGGATGTAAGGACCTGCAAAATTGTTCATAAACGACCCGTAAGTGAAAACCCGGACCCCTGAAACCCTAATGTGCATGAAAAACCAAGAAAACAAGATTTCCGGACTTCACGCGGGCCGCGTAGAACATAAGCTTTAGCTTACGCGGGCCGCGTCAACTTAAAAGAAAAGATATAGGGTTTTTGGCTTCAAACGGGCCGCGTAAAAGTTAAGCTCTGCTTACGCGGGCCGCGTCAACTTAAAAGTTGACCGGATAAGCGTCCAGGCCACGTGTCGTACGCGTGGCAACCCTACTCGTGACACCCCAGCCCTACACGTAGACTAGGGGCCCTCGCGGGCCGCGTAAGATCTTGTTAAGGTTTACGCGGGCCGCGTAAAACCTTAAAATCAACTATAAATTGAGCAGAGCATGGGCTTTCATCTGTGTTCGAAAACTTCATTCAAAAACGAAGTCTACTGCTCAAATTAGAATTTCTTAATAGGGAAACGCTGCTACGAATACAGGGTATTAACTCGATCACTGCTACGATATAATGTCCGATCGATTGAAACCAATCCGATGGATGTTTAAGTGCTGCCTGTAATTGGGCTATGCCTTTGTCATTCATTGTGAGGGTTTTGATTTCGTGAGCTTATCGTAAATGTTGTATTAAGTTATTGACCTAGTTTCGTGTGCATTGTTGTTTAAATTAGGTTATCAGGCTTATCAGTAGGCTAAACTCTGCCCGACTAAACTTGCAATGTGAGTCATTCTCTTTTTATTAAAAATGTTTTACAATACCCAAATGTTTTCCAGTTATAATTACAGGGATTAAGTCGTGGTTATCTTGAATCACTGGCTAGTGGGGTATTGTGCACATTACTAATTTCTCACGGTTAGGTTCATCAACCTAACAGTGATAATCATCACTACATGGGTGAAATGACCCAATAGTGGTATGACCATCGTCACCAGGGTGTGACACGGCGCCCGATAAAAATAAGATAGTAGCCATTGTAATCGCTCTTATGCGGTAATTTATAACTAATGTGTCGTTTTGTTTAACTTGAATGACTCGCCAGTATTTCCCCGCTGATAAAATATTTTTAAAACATGTTTCAGGTGACCTACTGTGAATCAAGGAAAACGTGCTACGGAGCACTAACAAGCTTGAAGTGGTGGCTCAATAAAATAAATAAACATGTTTTGTAAAACAAGGGATTTCCTCGTGAAATCCCCTTTACTGTAAATTACAGGGGTTTGTCCCAAATTATGAAATAAAATAATTGGGCATTTTCAAGTTTTAAAAGATCCTGTTAAACTTCCGCTGTCAACTCAAATAATAAAATACCACGGGTTTCTGTTCCGCGGCTCCTGGACCGGGTAACACCGGGGCGTGGGCCGTGACATGTATTTTGAAGTACATAATCCTGAAATTCTCCGGCTTCAACTTGGATGGGTGTGGGTTGTGGCTTAGAGACGCGGCGAGAAGAAGTCTTTGTTTTGGGCGGTGCTAAACAGCTCGCACGAGAATGTCCATACGTTTTGCACTTACCGCAGTATATGGGAGTGGGGTCCTCTCCTAGCGATAGGATTCGTTTGTTTTCTTTAGGACGTCCGGCTTGTCGTTTCGTAATAAGCGGTGGTTGCAGATTCACCAGTCCATCGAGTACTTCCCATTCTGATTTATCAGGGACTGGATTTATATGCTCCTCATATGTGGATTTATAAACTTCATTAGTGTAACATGACATCGCATAATGAGCACAATATGGTTCACCTAAAAATCTAGATACTGCAATAACGTGCCCGCAAGGTAACCCAGATACTTGCCAAACCCGACAACTGCATGTTCCATTAGAGAAGTCAACTAAACCTCTCTTTCC
Organism: Helianthus tuberosus; assembly: GCA_030545235.1. Taxonomy (NCBI): domain Eukaryota; kingdom Viridiplantae; phylum Streptophyta; class Magnoliopsida; order Asterales; family Asteraceae; genus Helianthus; species Helianthus tuberosus. Next base: position 5,403,556 of record CM060384.1, on the reverse strand, counting down.
ACCGTTATCAACGTCAAAACTGTTCTGAGAAATTCCAACAACCATCCACGAACGAGAACCATAAACTTTTCCTTGAATTTTTTTGAGCACACGTTGTAAGCAAGTGTTCGCCTTGAATTCCCTCGTTCCGGCGATCATAGAACCATTTTTGGACAGACTGTCGAAAAAATTCTATGAGTTGGGCTATTAGAATTTTTCGGGCATGTTTTGATAAAGCATTCATAGATTCAGCGCAGTTAGATGTCATGTAATGATATCTTCTGGCTGGACAATGTGCTCTTGACCATTTGTCAAACCCAATTTCTAAGAATGTTCCGTAATCTTGGAACAGCGGCACATAGCGCGTCGAATGATTCTTGAAAATCGGATATCCTGTAAGATTTGCAAGCCTTCCACCAAAGACTCTCATATTCCTTTTTTTTTACGGTAAACGAAGGTTGACCATCAAATGACGACAACATAACCCGTGAAAGCTTCTTGGAAACACAACCCGTACGGCTAATTGTATAGAAGCTGCCCGGTCAGAAATGATAGCCAAATCTGGATTCTCGCCGATGCATTCTTTCAATTTTGAAAGGAACCACGTCCACGAATCACCGTCTTCAGATTTACCAATGCCATAACCAATAGGCAAAATCTGATTGTTTCCGTCCATGCCAACAGCCAAAAACATTGTCCCTTTAAATTCACCCTTCAAGTGGGCCGCATCTATGATAATAAGCGGTCTTAAATTTCAGAGAAAGCTCCGAATCTGAAAGCAATACGATATTGTTAGATTTTTGTGGAAAAATTTATTTATTGATTTATATTTTAGTGTAACATTTAATATAGTCTTTGACTTACCACCGCACCTATGGCGACAAATAACATTTCAAAACGACTTTCAGAATCAGTGCGTATGTGTGTCATTGTTCCTGGATTAGCCTTCTCCAAGTTATAACAATAGACGGGAAGTTCGGCAAAAGAACTTGACGAACTACCTTGCAAAAGTTCTAATGCGTTACATTTCCCACGCCATGCTTGCATGTATGATAAATTGACTTTTTCTTTAATCCTAAAATCCTTTACAATTTTTGTCGAACGGTATATCCGTCCACAATCTTTGAATTGTTCTTTTAATAAGCTACCCACCACCGTTGGGTTTGCTTGTCGCATATGTGGATATGTTTGCGTCTTAGAACATGTATGTTTGTTGTTAAAATGTTTAACGTAAAAAACATCACAAGATTCCCGACTCGCTGCCTTGAAATTCCACTGGCAATTCTCATCAATACAAGATACTTCGTAACGAGTTTTGGATGATCTGTCTACTTTATACGAAAAACTTTTGGAAAGACACATTTTTCCTAATTCTATTTTCATTTCCTGCTTGTTACGGAAAATATAACCTATGTAAAACTGGCTTTTATTTTCAAGAGGACAATTAACATTATCAGTAACTCCAGATTTATATGTTGCGTTACATTCATCTTCAGGAAAAACATTTATGTTAAGATCGGGACATTTAAAATAATTGGAAGAACCCGCAGATGAACCAACACCAAGTTCTTGCATCACATATAATTTATCAATGGGATCGCTAAAACTTGACATTTTGTAAGATACACGTGTGATGTTTTGAAGAGCTGTTGACTCACTAAGATTTTTTAAAAATGTGTTATAAGAAATTGTAGTAGAAGTTTCAAAACCACGTCTAACAGAATCTGGTTGGACCACGTACTCAAGCCTCCCATCAACGACTTCCCACTTGCCACCACAGTAAACGACAAATCCGACTGCCATCTCAATAGAGAAAAAAAATATGAAGATAGATATTTTTTGTAAAAATTTGGAGATCAAATTTTTTAAAATGTTTGGAGTAATGGTACTGGTACCTAGAATCTAAAAATAGAAACGTGTAATACATCAAATAAATAAAAACGAAAACTAATTTATTTGTCTAAAGCGTCTCGAGACTCCTCCAATGCGTCTGTCAGTACTAAAGAGTCAAAGGTGTACTTTTCTGATTACCGTCTCATTACATGCGTCTGAACAGGTCTTCCGTTTGACACGTATTGCGTCTCAGCCGCATAAGTAGAGGCGTCTGTAGACGCATAAGAAAACGTGTTATGACGCATCCGAAAGCTGACAAGGGAAGCGTCTGTAGACGCATACGAAGCAGCTGTGCAGAGGGGCATCCAAAAGCTGACAAGGGAAGCGTCTTGTAGACGCCTTGGAAGCGTCTCTGATCGACGTATAAAAACTTGTACCCAGCCAGACGCATCACACTAAGCCAGACGCAAGCTAAAGTGGATGCGTCTCGTAGACGCCTTGGAAGCAGCCGAACTTTTTAAACCCAATCATTGAGACACGTGTCGCTTGATTATTCCCTGACGCATCTTTAAGACCTGCAGACGCATAACATCTCTCGAAATATGTGATGCCCTGCTCCAAGGACGCATCAAATGGCCATTTTCGTAAGTCAACGATTTTCTTGGCTAATTTGGTAATTTTCTCATAATAAAAACATCAAAAAATTGCCACATCACCAAAAACACATCTCAAATATGCCTTATTGGTGATGCTCTGAGTTTATATGTTAACATGCTATTTTCTTGATTAGGGGTGTAAACGAGCCGGGCCGAGCCCGAGCTCGAACTCAACTCGTTAGGTTTTTATGAAGCTCGAGCTCGGCTCGTTAGGTTTTTATGAAGCTCGAGCTCGGCTCGGTTCGAGCCTACTTCTTTGAGCTCGAGCTCGACTCGCGAGTAAAACCCAGAGCTCGAGCTCGGCTCAAACTATTTTGAGAACAACCTTAAACGAGCTAAAAGCTCGGCTCGAGCTCACTTTAACAAGCCAAAGCTCGGCACGAGCTCGGCTCATCAATGTTATCATCATTATTAATATATTATATATAAAAAAAATTAAAATTTTGTTTGGGCTCGTTTAGGCTCACGAGCCTAAACAAGCTTTGTATTTCAGGCTCGAGCTCGGGCTCGGGCTCGATAACAAAACGAGCTCTATTTCAGGCTTGAGCTCGGGCTCGGGCTCGTTAAGGCTCGGCTCGTTCGAGCTTTTAACCGAGCCGATCACGAGTAGCTCTCAATCCTCTAGGCTTGTTTACACCCCTCTTCTTGATTAAAAGGTTATTAACCATTACTTAATTACTTTTCCTAAAACCATCATAATCTATTTTTTATGCATTTTAGATTTTTTATTGTTTTCATATTAACGTTTAATGTTCATTTAGAATGTGTTGTTATATTTATTTTTACTCATTTTTCTATAAATTTTTATATAATAAATTTAAAAAAGAATATATATCAATAACATTTACACAAACAAAATGATATTTTTATTTAAATATCGTTGATAACATAAAAATACAAGATAAAAATATTAACAACTATCCTCAATATGTATAAAAGCGTTATCGCGATTACAAGGATTACCATCCATAAAGTTGTAGACGTTGCCTATACATGTGTTACCATCCAATTGCAGATGAGGCTCTGTGACGAATCCGTTACGCGGAATAGTGAAAAAATTGACTTTCTTTATTATTTCATGGCTTTGCACGTTGATTTAGCTTTGACTATTTTAATGTACAAGAAGGGAGAGACTAAATATTATTGGTCATGATATGGTGTGAAAAGAAATTAGACCAGGGTGTAGTGAGAAAAAAAACATTTTTTTCCGGTGTCATAATAGCTCATGTTTTAGATGTTTAATATTTTTGTTTTTGGATCGGGTCACCAAAATCTCAGTAACGTAAACCTTATGATCAAGAAATACATGGGATGTGTCTTGTTCAATTTATACATATAAAGCATGTCTCGATTCAATTTATACTAATGTATATAACAATTTCAAAATCCTACAAACGATATGCCTTTTTTCTATATTTGATTTAACAATATTGTTTTTAAATTAGACTAGTTTTTTTATATCGTGCGTTGCGGCGAACATGGGCGGACCCACATTGGTGCCATCGGGGTCCCCGGACCCCAATCTTTTTAAAAAAAATAGTAGATTCAGTATATTAAATTGTATATTGACCCCATAAATACAATTAGGTGGACACCATAGAAATAAAAAGAAAGCTGGTGTAGTGGTAAATCTCCCCCTTTTCCACCAAGAGGTTGTGGGTTCAATCCTTGATAAGCCCATTTTTCTTATTTTTTTAAAAATCTAGTTCAAACCTCACTTTGACTCGACCCGAACGAGGACCGACCCGAAAATGGACCCCATTGAAATAAAATCCTGGGTCCGCCACTGGCGGCGAAACCGAGCAAATGGTAATGTAAAACAAATGTGATTTGAAAATAAAGCATGTTGTTTACAAGTCAAACCATTAAAACGATTTAGTTTATTATCGTACCGTTTTATGATACAAAATAAATACTTTATTTTGAATATAGCCTCGTTTTAACAAAGCTTATAACGGAATGTCAGGAAAAGAAATCAAGCACAACTACATATTTAATTTTTAGAAAAAAGTTATAAACGTAACTTATTAAAGAAGTATCAAATTAATCGATAAATTAATATATGTTAAAAAAAGAAAAAAAAAACAATTATTAAAAAAAGGCAAAGGAAATAGATGTTTAAAAAAAAGAAATATATATATTGTGAAAAGTAAATATAATAATAAACTAATACAATATATTAAATAATAAAATAATAAAAAACTATATATTATTATAAAAATAAAGTTACTATTTATCGTCCCTTGAAATCAATATATATAATATATATATATATAGGGGAAAGATAAATCGAAAACCCACTTGAGTTGAGAAAACCCAAATAAACCCTATGTAACATTTTTATTTTTTTCTAAAAAAAATAGGGAATGTAATATAAATGTACACGGACCTATTTATGAAAAAAAATGAAAAAAAACGCTTACTAGTTTTTTTTTAAAAAAATGTTGAAAATTTGTATGTTACATTTTTTTTGGACATACATATTATGTAACCTGAAATTTGTAACATTTAAAAAAAAAACTACTTGGTGTTTTTTTGTGTTTCTTTTTTAAAAATGTTCAAATATATGTATATTATATTTCCTATTTTTTTTAGAAATGTTTCTTGAGTTTACATGGGTTTTTTACAAAGGTTTTCTAAGTTTTCTCAACTCAAGTGGGTTTTCGATTTATCCTTCCCCTATATATATATAGGTAGAGGATCCTGTAAAAAAGGCCTAAAGTGTGAGAAAGGTAAGAAAGAATCTCAGCCATTAGATCTTTGATCTAATGGTTGAGATAATAGGGACCAAATTGTAAAATATTTTTATTAATTTGGACTGAATTGAAATATATAGGGGCAATTGTGTCTTTTTATACCCATTTTGTAAATCAAAATCCCTACAATTTCTCTCTCTCTCTCTCTCTCTCTCCAGATCTCTCTCTATCATACGTTCAGAATTTCTCTCTCCAAGACCAACTCCAAGAACACCACGAATCGGAAGATCAAACATCAATCGGAAGCCGGTGTCGGAAGCGGTTGTTGAAGACGATCGTTGTTGATAAATTAATGTGTCGGCCGGTGGCGGAAGCCGGTGGCGGAAGCGGTTGTTGAAGACGATTGTGTCAGACGGTGGCGGAATAAAAATTTCGATCTACAATGCGCCATTGATTATATTAGGGTTCTGATTCAGAAATTATTGGAGATAATCACACTGTTATCATGAATATTGTGGAATCTTAATATCCGATTGGGGCAACGATGGAGTTTATACTATAGCAGAGACATTGAAGCAGAGGATTTGCTACGTGGAACTGTGAAGAAGATGATATAGATGTGTAAGGATTTTTTAATGGTGTTTTTTTCCTTTCTTAATGGTGTTATTTTCTTTTCTGAATGGTGTTTTTTACTTTTCTGAATGGTGTTATTTTGTTTCTGAATGGTGTTATTTTCTTTTTCTGAATGGTGTTATATTTATTTACTGAATGGTGTTATATTCTTGGTACTGAATGGTGTTATTTTTATTGTCTGAATGGTGTTATACTGTTTATTGAATGATGTTATTTTTTTTTACTGGATGGTTTTTTTTTTGTTTCTGAATGGTGTTATTTTTGTTTCTGAATGGTGTTATTTTGTATCTGTTTGGTGTTATTTTGTTTCTAAATGGTGTTATTTTTGGTTACTGAATGGTGTTATTTCTTGTACTGAATGGTGTTATTTTGTGTACTGAATGGTGCTATATTTATGTTTACTTAATGGTGTTATATTTTTTTCGTAAAAACACCATGAATTGAACTATGAATTTTTTTAAAACACCATGTCATGAACATGGATCTGATTATGTGAATGATGCAAAAAAAATTAAAATGAATGATGTTATGGACGGTTATATTCCTTAAATCAAGGATTTTCTCTTTCCAAATCCTTAAATCAAGGATTACCATATTTGAATTTAATGCATTTACAATCTTACCCTTTTCTATTAATTTAGATCTAATGGTTGAGATTATTTCTTACCTTTCTCACACTTTTGGTCTTTTTTACAATAACTCCACCCTATATATATATATATATAATTTGTCGAAGTTGGGCTAAATTATTTGTATTTGTTGTTTAACTAATTTTATATTTTATTATAAACCTTATTGGCTTATATTACATTTTAGAAATAACAAAACATCTACATAACATTTATAGTTTTCAATATTTTTATGGAACTTTTGATTTAGTTTACCAAAAGATGTGTTTACAAAGTTTTATAAAAATATATGTATATCTAAAAAAATCATAACTTCAATCTATACAAACAACACTAAACCTTAACTATATGTCTTAACATGATTTTGTATACTCAAGGATGTATGTTGAATCACAACAAAATTACAAACTGAACGAGATCCACTTAAGGATTACCAATTTTCACACAAATTCACTACTCGAATGATCATTAGACCCAATGTAATGGCGGTATTTTCTCATGTTTAACGCCATAAAACGCCGGTGATACCATTACACCAGGGCGTTATGTGGGCAGGGGCGTTTCCTCTATAACGCTGCTTTGTGGCTTGAAATCCTTGAACAAAAATCAGATTATTTAAGTGATGCTGATATGTCGGAAAATGCCCTTAAGGGGCTTTAACCATTACATATGATTTTAGGGGCGTTACGTGATGCTGATGTGGCGGAAAATGCCATTAAGGGGCTTTAACCGTTATGCATGTTCTTAGTAGTTGATAATCAAACCATCTAACATGTAACTGAAAACTACCACATCGATATGTTAAAATTGTCTCAGACATGTGGTTTAACAAAAACCAAAGTTTGGCCACTCAACAACACCGAAACAAGACTTACATACAATAAAAGAAGAATTATTGTGTTGTGTCGTTCTTGAATTCATTTACAAGGGTTCACAAACAATGACAATGAGTCGGGTTGCTCAGTAAATACATCGTAAATTCAATATTAAATGAACTTATTTTCTCTGTGGTACCTGTTATGTATGGTACTTTTTTCACGTTTACAAAATTATGAGTTTTGCAGAACCTGCATTCAGAAGATTGAATAGTCAAGTTCTCTATTAACATGTTGGCCCATTCCCACCATCATCTCTAGAAGAGACAGTTTCAACAGTTTTATAGATAAATGATCATATTTTATCTCAAACAAGTCAAATGGGTAACTCTTAAAACATTCGATCGAATGGAAACAAATCGAACGGGTTGAAATCACCCAACGTGCAAATATTGTTTTTGTAAGATTGTGAAAATATTGTTTGGTAATCATACCTAGCACGTTAACTGTTTATAGATTTTGAAAAAGAAGACAGGGTCAACCCGACCTGTTTGACCAGCATTAAAAAGTACACAGTTTGACCCACTACCCGACCCGGCCAACCAACCAGTTTTGCCACATTTATTCATCTCCATAAGTCGAATGCTATATGTGTTATGTGTACCTTCAAACACCCCTCCCCGAAAAAAAAAACAGACAAACAAACTTAAGCATCAATGGTTTGCATACCATGAAACTATCCAAGATACTTTAGCAAGACTCCATCATTTCCTAGCACGAATCCTTGTCTGTCGTTGATAAACCTGCAGAAAACAGGTAATATGAATCAGCATATATGATTTATATTATAACACATGATCAAGTTACAGAGAAATCATTAGATAGTGTGCAAGTTAAAAAGAGCCTAAAAACTTACTTCACTGAGTAAAGATTGGCAGCAATATTATCAGCCGCTTTATCACGACTCCATGACTTTCCGCTGTTTGTAGTTTTCAGAAGGACCCCACTTCCCCCAGCTGCCCAAGCTTCTTCCTGTACAGTTTCAGAACATACGATTCACTCAAATTACGTGTAAAAAGTCACGTGTTCAAACCAATAAAAAACTAACAAATGGATATTACCTTTGACCTGTAACCAACGTCAAGAATACCAAAACCACGACTCTGTACTGGAATTTCTTCGAACTCCTCAGTTATCTAGAGGATAAAAGCTCAAGTTGTTAAACAAAATGTCAATAAGAAGAATGCATCTTTAGTATGAATTACGCGAACAAGGGCATTATTGAACTTTTACATACCCCTGTGCCTTTGCTGAGATAAAGACCACCACCACGCACAAGCAGCCAAAGTCCACCATCTGCTCTCCAACCCATGTTTTGGATTCTTCTTGCAACTGCCCTGTTATGCGGTTGCCAGTACGGCTACAATCGTTTAAACTTAAAACCAGTGAGTGAGCAATCATACATATCCAAGATTACCCTACAAGGGTAAAATGGTCATTTTTAAGTAACATCAAGAAAGCGGCTAACCTGCCCCGGTTCCCAAGTCAGGTAGAAGTTACCACGACTCGAAACAGCAACGTAATTTCCTTCAGGTGACCGGTTCACAGTATTGAAGGTGCCTGTGTAGTAACTAGCACCACTAATACCACTAGAAACTGTTCTGCAATCGAAATAGTGTTTGTAACTGTTAGTTTGACCAAAATCCAACTGTTGACTTCATTTGATGGTTGAAAATGTAATATTCGTGTTAACCCAGCGTCCTTATGAATTATAGATCACCTATTTAGAGTAGCTGAAACGGTTTCTTGTACTGCCGCTTTCCAGTTGTAACCTCTGTTTGCTGTAACATATATAGCACCTTCATCAGTTACCATCTCTGCACTATTTTCTCCCGTTGCCTTTATATACACCTGCAATACAAGCAACATAGATGCAATAGGTCAAATGGGTTAACTGGGTCAAAAGTCAACCAAAGTGGAACGACGAAGTATTACCATGTCTCCGGGGAGTTCAGCACTTAATGGTATACGCTCCCAACTGTCTCCAGAGTCTGCTGTATGCAACAGAATTGCTGGTTTTCCAACAATCCATCCTTCTTTTCCCTTGAAACTTATGGCATTAAACCTGTAGTTAAAATCTTCATCTTCAGCTGAAGATATTGAGCGAGAAACCCACGTGTTGCCCCCGTCTTTGGTCTCTAAAAGAGTTTGTCTTGTTCCCAACAGAAAACCTGCCACATACAAGCATCCGAATGTTTCTCAAAGTTGATCCAAATAACGAGTTTAATCATGTCATTAGCATAGTTGTTAAAAGCCATTGCCTTTTGCGCCTAGGCCCAATTTCCTAGCGAGGCGAGGCAATTGCGCCTTAAGTCAAGGCAATTGCGCTTTAATTCTCCAAGTGATGGTTCATGCGCAGGTTCGGGCGAGATTCCTAGATTCTTGTGAGTTTTCGGCCAAATTCTCAAAATTCTTGCAAGATTCTAGCTAGATTTCTACTTTTATCTAACGAAACTACTTTTCTACACTAATAAACTAGCATTTTATAACTTTTGGTACTAAATAGACGATATAAAATGTTATATAATAGCTTTAGTTTATTTTATTTGAAGAATAGTGTTAATTTTCTATTATATAAAAAAAATTTATGTTTTTTTTTTGTTGTACGCTTTTTTTTCTCAGGCCCGCGCTTTTTTGCGCCTTGCGCCTAGGCCCCAGGCGAGGCCTATGCGCCTTGAGTGCGCTTAACGCTTTTAATAACTATGGTCATTAGAAAGTGTCAGCATTTTCTCTCTGACAAAGGGATAACATCATTTCATCTGATTGTAATTTGGATAACAGTTTTGACTGAAGAGAATGTTCAACATTAATTAATAGGGTTGTAAGTGAACCGCATGTTCAGCAGGAAGGAAGTTCGTTTAATAAATGAACGAACATGAATAAAGGTCGCGTTCGTGAACGTTCGGTAATCTGTTCGTTCACGTCCGTCCATGGTCGATTGTTTTGTTTAGTTTATGTCCTGTCATTAGAAACTAAGATCTTTGGAACATTATTTTTGATAATCATGTATATGCTTATTATATCTAACTTGTGCCTTTGTTTTGGCACAATTATGTTTATAATTATTATATCAAGTGCTTAACAAATTCATGAACAATTTCAACGAAAAACGAATGAATATGCACAACGCTTTGGTTCGTTTACAGCCCTATTTATTTACATAATTACAATATATCTAACAAATATTCATTGTTTAACTGCAGAGAAAGTTATATTAAATAGTTAAGTTAATAAATCCGAACCGTGAGAAGGATCATCGGGGACAAAAGCGATGTCAAGGAGTACGACACCGGGATCAATCGGAAGCAAAACTCTCTCCCATTCAGAAAGCACATCAGCTTTAGCAATAGAGCTTCCACTGTCCAATCCAGCAAGTGAAAGCGCGGCGGCGGCTGCGGCGGTGTCGGCAATGAAGTCCCGACGGTTGAATGCAGAAGCTCTGATGGTGTTAAAGGTCCGGTGAGGTTGTTGGAAGCTTCGAGAATGTGAAAAAGTAGCAGGATGAGGATGATTGAATAGAGAATTTAGGAGAGCTGAAGGTGTAACGGAATCAGGTAAGAGCTTAGCAGCAGCAGTCACCATTTTCGTTGTTCGAAGCTTTCACTCTCACAGTTTCTCCGTATTGTTCCACGTCTTCTTATCCATAACCAGGAAACGATCTTTGAAGATTTATGAGAGTTGAAATATGTTTGTTTGATATGATATAACAAAAGGGGATGTAGCTCAGATGGTAGAGCGCTCGCTTAGCATGCGAGAGGTACGGGGATCGATACCCCGCATCTCCATTAAAGGTACTTTTTCCACCATTTAAATTGAGTAGTCTATTTTTATTTAGAGTAAATTACAAGTTTTGTCCTTTATGTTTGTCTCAAATTTGAGGCGCTGTCCTTTACCTTTAAAATTGATGAGTTTTGTCCTTAACGTTTCAAAATCCTACACGTTATGTCCTTTGGGCCTAACTCAGTTAAATTTTAATGTTAAATCTGATTACATAGACTCCACATGAGGGCAAATTTGTCTTTTTACCCTTTCAATAAAAATATTAAATATATATTTATAAAACTTTAGTTCTCAGTCAGTCACTCTCCCTCACCTCTCTCTCTATATCATTCTCTCTCTAAAGACACCACCTGCCACCACCATCTACCACCCACAAGCACCGCCTTGTACCACCGCTTTCTACCACCCACCCTCACTATCCTACCCTCTCTCTATCCATCGCCCACCACCACAACTCCAAACCCCCAAACAAAACAAACTGAAAAGGCAACACCACCGCCACATCCAGCAACCGCCCTTTCTGACCCCGAACCGCCGCCACATGACTTTCCGGCGATTTAACTCGAATTCAACAACAACCAGCAGATCTGACCCGATCCGCCTCCAACACCACTCTTTTCGACCCAGATCTGAATTTTCAGCGACTATTACAGTCGGCGTCGTTTCCTATTCTCGAGCGGTTGTTGTAGAAAGCTGAGAGGATTCACATTTGAATCTGAAATAGACGAGAGTTTCAGGCTAGTTATTGATTGTTGCTGAATAAACAAAGAAGAAAATAATAAGCAGGGTGTCGATATTTTCAGAGTTGAATATCAGATTAAAGATTGTTGGTTTTGATTGCAGCTGAATAGAAGTGGATCTGAGTTTGGTTCGAAGAAAAATTTGAACCGAAGATAATCTGATAATATCACGGATCGTTTCAGATCTGAATTGTTTTGATTCGTTTCTGATTCGTTGTAGTTGTAGAAAGCTGAAAGGATTCACATTTGAATTTGAAATAGACGAGAGTTTCAGGCTTAGTTATTGATTGTTGCTGAATAAACAAAGAAGAAAGTAATAAGCAGGTTGTCGATTGAATTATAAGATTCATAGTTGGGTTTGTTTTGTATACCAAATAAAAAAATGAGGGTGGGAGGTGGTGGCGGCAGGTGATGGCAAGCGGTGGTTGGAAAAAGAGAGAGTGTGTGTTGGTGTGTTTAAGAGAGAAATTGCAGGATAGGATGTTCTACTTAGGTTGAGGCTTGGTAGTAATCGGTTAACTGGGGTGGATTGGATTGAATGATGTGGTTGATGGTGGTTGTTAGCGGTGGTGGAAGTGGGTGATTGGTTGGGGGAAAATCTGATGAGAGTGAGAGAAAGAGAAGATAAAGTTTATATATAACCTTTTATTTTTTTGATTTTGTACAAAAAGTCCCTCATTAAAAGTTGTTTACACAATACCCCCTAAGAAGGTAAAACGACTAAAATGCCCTTTTGCAATCTGATTTAACAATAAAAATCTGACTGAGTTAGGGCTAAAGAACATAACGTGCAGGATTTTGAAACGTTAAGGACAAAACTCATCAATTTTAAAGGTAAAGGACAGCGCCTGAAATTTGGAACAAACATAAAGGACAAAACTTGTAATTTACTCTTTTATTTATTTAGAGTAAATTTCAAAGTTCGTCCTTTATGTATGTCTAATATATCAAAGTATGTCCTTTATCTTTAATAACCTCAAAAAACATCCTTAATGTTTGAAAAACCAATCAGGTTATGTCCTTTACCCTAAACCTTGTTTGTTTTCCCAGTTAAATCAGGTCACGTGAGAAGCACATGAGGGTATATTGGTCTTTACCTTAATACTAGAAAAATAAAATTATAAAAAAATTCAAATCTTCTTTCTCTTAACTATAAGCTTCATAATCTGCACATTATATCTTCAAAACTTCAAACAAAACCCAGATCTTCAAAACACAAAGAAAAAAATATTCAAAACTTCAAAACCCAGATATTCAAAACTTCAAAACCCGGATATTCAAAACTTCAAAACCCAAATTATCATCAACATTATCATCAATAACCCATGAACAAAAAACCCCCCAATTTCTTACAACTCACCAAAATTAGGGCAACAAAGTGGTTTATTGAGATCTAACAATCCTACCACCACCACAACCTACCTGCCGCCACCACCGCCACCACGACCCACCTGTCGCCGCCATCACCGCCACCACGACCCACCCGTGTTGACTGTTTGACTGATGTTGACCCGACACCGAATCTGAACCGAAAATGAAACTGAGTCGGTTGGCTACTTTGACTGGACCCGAACCCAAACTGAAACTGGGTTGTAATGAATCTGAAAATAAATCCAAACAGAATCCGATTTTGAAGTGAAACTGGAACTTAACCGAAAAATACTCAAAACCCTTACCGGAATAGAGACGACCATGTTAACCCGGTGTCGACTGAACTCGAACCGAACCGAGTCTTACCCGTGCCCGACACCATCAACCATCAAACCTGAAACGCAAACAAAACGGACTTGAGAGATAGCTCGTTACAGACCTGAGAGTAAAAGAGGTGAAGATGACGAGTTGGATAAGTTTACCGGAGAAATTTCCTGAACCCACGACTGCTGTGACTCGAGAGGGTCGCTGGAACCACCGCCGCCGTAGACGACGGCACCGGCTCCGCCGGTTCTCTCTCTCTTTCCTGCCTCCTCTTCTGCTCGATCTCTCTCTCTCTCACTCTCTCTTGAATATGCCAGGTTGTGGTGGTGGTAGGATTGTTAGATAGAGAGAAGAAGGGGGTATGTTGATGTGCAGGTGATTGAAAGATGGAGAAGATGATGGTGGAGTTTAGGGTTTTTATTAAGGTAAAGACCAATATACCCTCATGTGCTTCTCACATGACCTGATTTAACTGGGAAAACAAACAAGGTTTAGGGTAAAGGACATAACCTGATTGGTTTTTCAAACATTAAGGATGTTTTCTGAGGTTATTAAAGATAAAGGACATACTTTGATATATTAGACATACATAAAGGACGAACTTTGAAATTTACTCATTTATTTATTATTTTTAGAGTGAATTGCAAGTTTTGTCCTTTATCTTTAGGCCATTTTGCAAGTTTTGTCCTTTATGTTTAAATTTGACGAGTTTTGTCCTTTATGTTTGAAAATCAAGCACGTTTTACCCTTTGGGGCAAAACGTGCTTGATTTTTAAGGACAAAACGTGCTTGATTTTTTAAACATAAAGGACAAAACGTGCTTGATTTTTAAACATAAAGGACAAAACGTGCTTGATTTTTAAGGCCTAAAGGGTAAAACGGGCTTGATTTTTAAACATAAAGGACAAAACTCGTCAAATTTAAACATAAAGGACAAAACTTGCAAAATGACCTAAAGATAAAGGACAAAACTTGCAATTCACTCTTATTTTTATCCAAACACATCTATGTATTGATGTTACATTACTTAAATTCCTAACGTAATGGGTAAAGTAATATGAGAACATATGGAACAAGTTAAGAGTAAGTAAATACTAGAAAGTAGAGAGTTAGTGAGTTTAGGAGCCTCTTATGGTTATAGATACGAGATGGAGTATTAATGGAGCGTATTGGTGCTATTTTCTGACTCAGTAAGTCAGGTGGTCATGAAGGAATTACTATAGTATGTACATATTCAGATACTTGTCTTTTTTAATGGTGTTTTTTGTTTCATGTTACAATTGATGTGAATCTCAATACAACGATGGACCGGATTGTAGGAAATTGTTGGTCATTAAGGAATGTAGTGTAGCAAGTACAGATTCAAATCCGTCTCGTCTATCGAATAGTGCACAGATGTTTCTTAATGTATATCTCAATGCCTTTTGTTGTCTCTCTAAATCAAGCTTTGTCCCTGGCCCAGATGGTAGAATAGTTACTGTTTGGACTTTGGACCATCATTGGTCCGGCCAATGGAGTATGTTTTCTCCGGGCCAGCGTTGGTCATACTAGTGGACAAGGTATCATTTTGGCCAACATTTGTTGGAATGATAATTGGGTAGCTTAATTCTTTTGACCTTTGCCATTGGGATTCATGGTTAGCAAGCATTTGGTCAGGTGTAGGGTTGGACTGACAGCGAAAGCTTTGTAATGTTTCTCCTGGAAAGGTTCCAGACACAACCACAGGTTCAAAAGACTCGATTTTAGTGCCAAAAGAATACAACATACGTTCAATGAAGCCATAAATATTAAAACTTCAACTACTGCTACTATTAAGTGTGTATACCTGGCCAAAAAATACAATGACGCGACGACTAATTCTTTTATTTCCTATTCTAGTTTCTCGAAATGACACCAATTCAATAGCGAGGAAAACATATATCATCATAATTCAATTAAATAGAGACGCAAAAAAATAATAATCAAGAGAATTTACTAATCACGAGCCGCCTTGTTCTTCCGCCCGCTCGTTGGCTTTGGCAACCCATCAAAGAGCGGACTTGCTATGGCTGCTATGGACATAGCTTGAAGATCGGCCGTAAAATTCAACAAAGAAATTGGCCAAATTGATGATGGAGTCGGGCTGGTATTACTATTGTTATTAGTCTCTGACGGTAGAAAAGTTGGTGCACTTGAAGACTTCCTCACTCCACTTATAGCCGGAGCCACTGATGAATCTTTGGAACCTAATGGAACCATGTTGGGTGCACCTGGTTCGGGTTCAGTGATTGTATGGTTAGCTGTCAGATCTTCTTGCGTGCGGTTGTTAAGGTCCACCTCTGATTTACGCCTTCTTACCAGCTTTTCAATGCTTTTATCAGAACCAGGAGCTCCCTTGTTGTTTGGAACAGGAACGCTTCCCGTTTTGTAAATTTTGGAAAGCCCGTTTGCTTCACTTTTTGACTTCCGGTGAAGACCAAGGGGCGTGTTAGTTTGGGTCATTTCAAAACCTTCACGAGCGCCTTTACGATCACTCAATGGAAGACCATAATACTCCCGTAAAGAACTGATGGAAGATGAAATGTTCCTTTGGGGTGAAGATGATAATTTCAGTGGTCCGATTGGACTAAATGAATCGGAATATTTATGGCTGGGTGGCGTCATCTGGGAGCTTGGTTGTCTGCAAACATATATAACTAATATAAGAGCATGACACATTTATGGCATACTATAAAGTATACTACAAGGAGGATTTCTTTAATTATTTCAAGCGTCAAAAGATAACCAAGAAATAATTTATGGACATTCTATAACATAACTTATATACACATTCAACAAGCAACATTTTATACAGATAACGGACAAAGGCCGTCCACAGGCCAAGGCTAAGTTTAGACTGCTAACGCCTTAATGGGAGTCAAACATGAGACCTGATGCTTCATCAGGTACTAATATACATAAATTTGGAGACTGCTGATTTGGCAAGATTGTTACTTCCATAAAAAGTGAATAAGTTTGGTAACTATATAATAATTTTAACAGCGTTACGAGTGATATTAATATCATGAATATATTTTGGGCATTGCTGGTACATCATTGCTTCCTATTGTTTACCATTTATCTCCCTAAAACAAATGTAAAAAAGAGGACATTATCTTTAGATAACCATGCTGCATCAAATAGCTAATAACATAGTCCAGAAAAATAGCAACTACATCAAGTATGTCAATGTGTGTATAGATCTATGAATGTAGTACATTATATAAAAATAACTAACTGACAAAGGGCCTCTCTTACATTTCCATTATTTACTCCCCCTTTCAAGAAATTGACACCATACCATGTAGTTTATTAAAAGTCTTTTTCAGTAAAAATCAGATACCTGAATATGCCTCATAAAAGAGAAACTGAGAAAGCTTTTGAGTTGTTATCAAAGATCATATATTGGATCATAATCTTGCTAAAAAGGAAACGTCCACATTTTTTTAGCAAGCCAAAACAGAAACAGTTGCATTTTTTACAACAGAGAAACACACATTAATAGTTTATACTAGAATAGGAAAACACATATCATCAATAGCAAGGAAAACATAAAAACATCAAAGAATTCAATCGAGTTCCGAAATAAGAAAGCTCGCAAACCTCATAAGACTATGAGAAAAGCAAGTATGCATCAAACAATCAGCAAAGAGTTCTTCACAAACAGTAAACAAAGACATAAAACATAAATACCCTTGAGTATGATATCCATTTGTCATTACAGGAGACGGTGGATGCCTCCCAGGGGATGGTATCTGAAGCGACTTACGCGCAAACATTTGTAGATCGGTCGTAAGACCATTCATCCGCTTGACATCAGCCACCTACAATACACAAAACAATCAACAATCACAATCACAATCTACAAAAAAAAAAAACAATAACTGCAAATATAAATCTCTCCTAAATAACCATTAGCACACTACTAATACATATCATAACCAAACCAACACCATAACACACACTTCTAAATCCACTAAAAATCTCTCCTACAAACAATTCCAACTGTAATATTAACAATATATGTATATAAATTCTAATAAAATCATAAACCTCTACATATTCAATAAACAAACTATCAAACATAAATAAGAAACAACCTCAACGCCATATTTGATAGCGACACCTGCAAGCGTATCAAACTTTGTGACAGTGTGTACAATACAACCGACACCACCATTACCGACACTTGAACAACCGTCACTAGATGAAGAATGCTGCATTAACCCTAACGGAGCTGAAACACTTGAATCTGAGGTTAATTCCATTAATACAAACTCCGATCTGCTAAAAAAACCTTATCACAATACTCTAATAATCTCCGTTTTTCCGTCTTTTCATCCGTAAAACGTTTATTAAACCCTAAATCTGAGTTTTCGGCACATTAGGGCATCAATCTGGTGACAAAGAGTAAATTAACTGAAAACAAAATCAGAAAAACACAGAAATGAATCAATGATTGATGAAGTGATCTATGTATAATAGTTTGAAGATCTGATTGGTGTGTTGATTGGAAAATGTGAGGGATATTTTAGAAGAGTTGATGTTCCGGCATTGATGAAGAAAGTGAGATTGTGTATGGAGGTGGTCAAAGTGAGTTCTCCGTTTATACTGGTGAGGAGAATGGTCAGCTGCGTAAGGTACTACTGATGAAGCGGAGAGTACAAGTGTTTTTAGTAAAAGCTTTACCAGTTTCACCTATGTGTGGGAGATCATCTGTTAAAAGAGATAAACCGTCAAAATCGTTCCGTGATTTGGGCGTATTTGCCTGTTTTATTTATTCAAAAACCTTTTTTTATTGGACCCTTGAGGTATGTCATTCTTGTCATTTCTATCAATCCTGTTTATTCATTTGTGAAATTAGTTATAGTTATTTTCTTTTCAGATATTTTAGTGAAATCGTAATTTCGTGAAAAGTGAATAATACTACGGATCAAGCAAGTTATGAGGTGTGGGAGTGTACGTTTGTTTGAGTTATTATAATTCGAAGTGTACGGCGGAGCCCGTACTCTACGGGGGTTCCAAGGGGGCAACGCCCCCTTGGCGGAGGTCCGGGGCAGCGTACCTGAGAGCAAGGTCCAAGGGGCGGCAGCCTGCCGGGGTCCAAGGGGCAGAGCCCCTGGCTGGGGTCGAAAATTTTAATAAAACTGCATCAGAAAATTTAATTTTCTGCAAATTGTCACATTTTCAAAATGTTTAAACAATGGCAGTTTTATTGGCAGTTTTGTCTGAAAAACAGAGATAACTGCAATTAGGCAGTTACATCCCAAAAATCCCAAAATTCATAGACAGGTTTTGATTACTTTTTTACTGGTTCAGAAAAAATTTCACAGACACACACATACCCTGGTTCAGTTTATCAAAAAAATCAGAGTTGTATCCGATTAAATATTCGGGTGAACCACCGAAATAATTTGATCTGAGAGTGATTACACGCCTCTCTGATCATCTGGTTTTCTAAAAATTCCCCAACACTTTCGCAATTTGCAATTTACAGTAGTCAAAATATAAAAGCAGTTTACACATAAACTGCAGTTAGTGTTGTAACCAAATGATCTGTAACACCCGTTCTTATAAATCAAGGTTTAACGTATTATTTACGAAAACAATCATGTAATTAAGATTACATATCCATTGGAAAAACGGGTTTACTAAAACCTTTTACAATTTAAAAGTTTAGAACAAAATGTAATTAAGTTCGTCACTTAAAATAAACAATGAAACGACATTCGTCATTTAACATAATAACGATACATAGTGCGGAAGCTTATTTCGTGATCGTGTTCGGTTCTTGCTCGTCACTTGATCTTCATCCGGGCACTCACGGCAATCACCTATGATCAAAACCAACTTAAAAGTTAGTTTTGATAGTCAAATATGAAGTTCAAACAAGTACATGGGTTAAATATGAAGTCCAAACAAGTACAGGGGTTAAATATGACAAAAAATAACATTTTCCAAGTTTGGGGGCGTCGCGTGACGCCAAGGGGCGTCGCGTGACGCTAGGCCCCCTTTTCAGCAGAATGTTGCTGCATATTCCATGTACGATCTGATTTCACGGAAACGGCCATAACTTCTTCGTTATTGATCCGTTTTACCCGATTCTTTTTCCTACGCGTCCGTAATTTAATTCTCCATCTTATGGAGTTAAAATCCAACAACCTTCATAAAAAAATTTCAGACTTTTAAGTCTTCGGCTTATCGCCCTTTTACCAAATTTTGACCCGTTTATGCATTTTATCAAACGAACATATTTGTTTGATTCCTACATCACCTACACTTCTCAAATTGTTATTAACTACCATTTAGGTTCTAATCACAAGTTTATTTCACAATTTAAACCCGTTTTCGCTCGTATGCTTACTTTGACCCGTTAAGGGTATTTAAGCATTTTCGAGCCTAAAATCGCTCTCGATTGTTTCTAGCATTTCATCACCACATTTCTTATCCTAAAATCTCCCACTACAATTGTGTTTATGGCGGTTTGATGTGGTGAACTATATAAACCAAATTTTACCTCTTGAATCATTATTTTACTGCAAAAACTCAAATAGCACCGTTTGACTAATATAATACTTCTTTCAACCTCTATACTTAATCTAAGTATTTACTAAATCATAAAACTTGTTTCCAAACAACCTTTAAAGGTTGTTTGTTCGAATTAGCTAACAAGGGCATTTTGGTCACATTTAATCCTTCATTTTTACGATAAAGGACTTCCACTAATATTTGACCAAATTGCACTTCTTACTACAACTTATTTGTGCGTACCTGGCTCGGATCAACGTATAGACCCGTTTATACCTCGCATTTATTAACCAATATTCTATAGCGTCGCAATTATCCCAGAATTGCTACTCGTTCCTGTTTACACATGACTTGACAACCAAGATTAGTCATTATTGTCAAATGGTGTTATCATCACCATTTGACCCGTTTGGCTCATATGATCAAACATTTAGATATGTAGTAAAACGAGGTTTTCAATTTCAAATTTACACATCCGGCCCACGTCGGATGTTACCACTTGACCCCTCCTTTTCTTTTTAACTCATTTCTTACAAATTTGACTCGTTCGGCTTACGCCATGGGTGCCCTTTTTATTGTCAATTTACATTAGTCGACACTTGACTAAATTTCCATTTTTTTTACCCCTTTTCTCAATATTAGATTACACTACGCGGTAATCTTATCAAAACTCATAATCTCTTAGTCATTACATGACCGATTTACCGATTTATCCTTTTTACCATAAACCATGGTTTTTATCATCTTTATATGTTTCGACTCGTACCAATCGCGTCGGAAACCATATTTTCATTATTATCGTTATCGCATTTATTACTTGTAAAGTAAACAAGTATTCTACAAAAGTGAGTAAGTTTCACTTACCTTTCATCCGAATTACGCTTTCCTTTTCATTCTTGATTCGTTCGACCCGCTTTCTCCTCAAGCTTCACCTAGCTTATTAAGTGCCAACTATCATTCATTATTCACAAGGTTGTTAGATTAGTCATTCCAAATCATGACTTTCACACCTTATGATTCTTTGACTACTTTTCTTATTAAACTCAATCATAAATCATTGAGTTTAATTCTTGTATCAAGACTCACTTCTAAACAATTATGAACTCTTAACAAAATCCTTATTTTGTTCAAGTAGTTCATTCGTACGAGTTACTACGGTGTTTATAAACACCCATACAACATTAATTTCATCAAATCAACTAAACCCATTTCATGGCAATTATGATCATATACTCAAACTTACAATTTGTTCAAGTATTTTGCTTCTACTATCAACTATGATGATTTTAAACATGTGTATATCATCATCTTCACTATATAATAAAAACCCACTTGTTTAAAAGTGGTAAATCACCAAATTACTCAAATCCTAGCAATTTTACTTCAAATTTCTACTTAGGGTTTGTTCCTAAGCAATCATACTTCATTAATTTGGCCATAGCCTCTATGATTCTTGCATAAATCGCATCATGCAAATTTAACAAATTTTTACAACTTCATGAATGTTAGAAATTCGACATACCTTACGATCCCCACGACTAGGTGATCGTTTCTATGTATTAAATTCCGAATTTGGCCTTCATTTGATCTTCCAATTTGAAGATTTTGTTGAAGAACTAGGGTTTGCTCCATGGAGCTCCCTCCTGGCTTCTCACGCACACACACACACACATATGTGTGTGTGTGTTTGTTTTATTTTTAAGTTTATAAAACCATTTGTAAGTTACCCGGCTTTGGTCCCTCGTGTTTGGTTAGTTATTAATTAGGTCACAACCTAATTATTTTCAAGAATACTCTCACTTATTAACTAGGTTTAATATTCCTAGTTAACTTAGCGGGTTCGGGAATATTTATGACTAAGTTTATTTTAGGCCCCGTTAACTCGGGCCTTTTGTCCATTTTATTTCTTTAAAGCTTTTATTCATTTTTATTTATTATTAGGATTAATTATTTAAATCCTAATATTCCACCGGGTAAATTTTACCACTAACGGTACTTTACCCGTCTTTTAGTATTAACGGGGTTTAATTACCAAACCCGTTTTCGGGGTGTTACATGATCCTATTTAAATAGGTAAGACCGTGGGGTATGGTGGGACGGGGGGTTTGGGGTGTGGCCCGACACGTGGCTTGGGTGGGCTTCGCTGCGCTGACCCACGTTGAAGACGGTATGGTGGGGCGGGGATTTGGGGCGTGGCCAGCCCAAACTGCTATTTAAATTATTTTTAAAACAAAAAAATTAAATTTTTTAATAATGTTTTTTAAATAAAAAAAATACATTAAAAAATTCCTAGTGCTTGTAATATTTTTTCTTTATCTCTTCTCTCGTCTCCAACATTAGTTCCAACTCTTCACCTGATAGGTGATCGGTGGGCTGGGCTAGAAATTTCATATCATCTGTCTTTGTTTCAGGGCATCCCGAGCTTCTTTGTTCTTCCGAATTTCGGCCCTTTGTTGTTGGAATACGTTGAATGTATCTAACTTGCTTGCAATGTCATCCAACTGATTGTTGTATACTCCCCTACGCGAGCCCGAACTCCCAACTGAAGGCGATGCCGTACCCGATCTTGATTTTAGAGCGCGCCTTTTTGCGGCATCTCTTCTGTATTCAGGCCGGTTTGGCGAATCATCCAGAAGTCCTCCAACTCTTGATCTCGTGCATCCGATTGGGCTTGGGACGAGGGTGTCTTTGACCTTTTGGAAGACGTGTTAGTTTCGCTACCACTGGGGATATTCGCCCACTTGGGATGGAACTTACAAATCTCCCAACAATGCATGAAAAGGAAGTCGCTCCCCACATTCGTTTTGTATGTAACCAATGCATTTGTCACAAAGTCGGCTTCGGTTTCACCACTTTTTGGGTTTTGCTTTGCTTTATTTAAAAAACCACTAAATTTGGTGAGTTGCCTGCTTATCTCGGTCCACTTCGAGGATAAGCTATCGTTTTCACGATAAACCTCCCTTTCCATTTCTTCATGGAATGCTTTACCAATCGATTCCCACAAATGGCTTCTATGCTGAGAATTTCCTATTTTTTTACACATAGCCGTTGGCCAACGGCTAGTTTGGTTTGGCCATTGAGAGCCCGCCATGTCATATTGATAGACCCGCCCCACGCCCGGCCTTAAACTCCCGCCCCTTGGGCCACGTCCAAACCCAAGCCCACCCGGGGTGGTGGCTTGGACGTTTTGAGCCAACCCACGCCCCATACCCCATAGTCTAAACGAATCAGTTTACGAACATATTATTAACTCATTTGACATTTTACTTGTATGTTTTTGTTTTTGAGTTTTTTTTATTCTCATTTTAATTATAGTTAAAATATAATAAAATTGTTTATAAAACCCACCTACCTCTATTTAAATCTCCGCATCTAACCTCACTCTCTATTGTGTATGGACTACACCTAAAAATCCTTTACAATTGTCATGTACATAGCACAGCATATTTAAGAAGATTATTTGATGCTAAAGGGTGACAGCTAAAGTGATATTAAAATAACTATTTTATATAAAGGATATTAATATATTATATGTATACAACATGACACATCCAAAGTTCCCCTTCCAAGCTACAACAACTAACATTAAACAATCTTACATGTAAAGATACACTAATCAATCACCTCTAAAAGACAATTTAAAAAATGAAAAAGAATTATATCAATATTAGAGAGAGGAAGAGCAAAAATACTCATTTTTTACTCTTAACCCTCTAAAACAAAACGAAAAGTATCCATTAGTTCAGCTTGAGACATAGATTACACTAATTGAGAAGAACCTTTTTTTTATCAACGAAGATCATGTGAATCATTGTTAGTTCACATGTGAATTTACATTGTCAGAATGTTATGATCAAGTGGAAGTCTTGTGAGATATGTCAAGAGTCGGACGTTATTATGTTTGTGGGCAACCCTTTAGATTTTTTTTTTTTTTTTTTTGAACGGCTACTTTCAATAAAAACACCTAGCAAGGCGAGAGAAACCAACAACACAAGAGGAAACAAAGCATTACAACGTGACGTTTGAGATTCCGGATGAAAAAACACACTCGTTTCTCGTCTTCCATATAATCCAGCAAGCCGTGAGAATGATGCCATATAGGATACCATATGAATATTTTGTTTAACTAAAGTAAAGTTTCTAATATATACAACACTTGTCTTTTAATTTAATTTCGATCTATTTATTTTGATATATCATGCAAAAAAAATCCGCTAATCTCACACTAGCAAGAATTGCTTGATGACAATCAATAAATGCAACTTATATCAAGAGAGTTATAGTTTACAAAGTAAGCCCTATCACAGCTAGCAAGTTTTATCTAATCTACTTCAAATTCACACCATTGTCCACCGTGAGATCAAATACTCGACTTCATGAGGAACACCGTTTTACACATCTTGATACCACATTACAAACGAATTCGACTTAATGGGGAGGACACCTTCATGGGAAGTAACACCGTTTTACACACCTTGATACCAGATTACAAAGCAATCACGGATGACAGATGATCTTGTGATTTGGGAACATTTAACATTGTGTTGATGACTTTATGTCTTCATCATCGCTACCACCTAGGCACCTCTCATACACCACCCCTGAATGAGATTAAATATTATTATCGAGAGTAAAATGCCAAAATCTTCCATAAGGTTTAGTCTTTTTTTCATTCAAAATAATTTTTTGTGCATTTGAGTCATTTAGTTTTGCGTTTTATTACCATTTTTATCCTTGAGTTTGGCAATTTATTGCGGCTTTTGTCCCTCGAAATTTGGCCCTAATTGATGAAAATGACAGGATTTCAAACCTTTTCAATGAAAATGGCACCTCAAGGACGAAAGTCACAAAAGTGGTCAAACATCAAGAACAAAAATGACATTCTACTCTATTATCTAACTTTATTTTAGTTATACTGAATCGAATGAAATTTGGCCTTTAAAATCAAATACGCAATTATATTTCGCTTCGGTTAACGTACTTCATGAATTTATCCTTAAATATGTGTATTAATAAGTTTGATAATTCCCAAAAGTTATATTTTCATACAGTTTTGATACGCAAAAGAAAAATGTACAGTTTTGATACGCAAAAGAAAAATGTCACGTGTCATGTATCACGATTTTCCCGAATAGACATTCGAGGACTTAACGTTGCACTATCATATGGCTTTAAGTCCGTATTAAATGAAAGTTGGTCTAATAAGGAAATTATTGGTGGTTACGAGAGTTAAGACCACATATCTCATGACTTCGACAACTCCATCGATCATCATCTCAGAATAACTCGTCTAAAAACGGGTGGGTCCCAACAACTGGCCCCACCAAATCTCCCTTGTTAGATCAGAATACGCCTATAACTTAGCAATGAATGCGGAGGCCTACTAGCAAGTAGTTGTCGGTGATTCACTGTGAAAGGCGTAAGAATCCAGATCTTGCCCATACAATGTTAAATGCACAACCGGTGTCTGAAATGTGTTCGGAGTACAAGACCCAAATCTTTAAGTTAAAACGTGATTGGTTTGTAAGTTTTAAGTATAGGAGAACATAAATAAAAGTTGTGCATCATGCTTGTTTTAGGAGGTTAAGTTTGAGGAAAACAATGGTTTCTTCAAAACTACTATAATACTTGCCATCTCATGATCTTTCAAACATATTTTCAAAATTACCATAGTAAACGATTATCAAACAAACTAACACGAAAGAAAACATTTTAGATGGCGAAATTCTTACTTGGTAACACGAAAGAAAATATTTTAGATGGCGAAATTCTTACTTGGTTGTCTTTGATGCACTTTCTGAAGAAAAGAAATGGCTTTGCTCAGTCCATGACTACACAAGTTCACCCCTATGGCTAACATCACAAACTCCAGATTGTACCTCACTAATCTACATGCCAATCTTCACATTAACCTCATCAATACGCTTATTCAAGAACATGAGCACTGGGTTGTCTACTTGACTTTGATATTTTTGACTTCACGTCAACATTACTTATAACAAACTAGAACGCATGAATGACAACAGGCATGCACAGCAAAGAATCTCCAGGAACTCCTGCTACTAGCAAACAAAAATTTTGAACCTTGTTTATTCTACGCGTATTACAATTGACGTATTGCCAGGCAGAAGTTAAAAACAACTGAAAAAGACGAAAGGAACAAGAAATTTTGCAAAAAAAAAAAATACGGTGTACCGAGTGAAAAGCACGGTGAAAGTTACAAGAAATGTATCGTTTTCGAGCCACATTAACAGTTGCTTGCGCATTTCCACATACGTATGCATATTAACATTAAATATATATCTACACAACAAAAGGTTATAATGAGAGAGAGAGAGATCATACATTGAGTAATTCTAAAGAGGATTTCTATAAAAAGTCATGGCTAAAGAGGGGTGTATTTGTAATATTTTGAATTTAAAAACGGGTAATTAATAGCCATTAAATAGTAAATACGAGTGAATTGTTATATTACAATTGCAATCGTTATCTAACTTTATATATTTGTTTAGTACTTTGTACTTATTTTCCGTTTTTAGTTTTTAGAGCAATTATTTTATTTACAGATTATAATGATAAAAAAAATTGTACTGATATTATTCATAAAGATTAGTTATTTTTAAATTAGTTTAGTACTTAATATTTAGCCTTTTTTGAGCGATGGCTTTAGTAACAGCTTTTAATAAGAAAGACTGTACCGGTATTTACGAAACCTCTAATATTATATGATATCAGTTGTAAGGGTACTCACGAAACCTCTAATATATTTTAATAATTAACATGTTTTATACTTTGACGCTAAATAACAATCATGTGAACAAACCTCTTTGATATCGTTTATTACCGTTGACATTTAATATGGAAAATCAGATTATCTTTAAAAAAATTTCAAAGATCTCACAAAAGTCCTTCAAAATGATGCAAATATCAGATATCATTGCGATTTATGTAAAGTGGTAAATAAAAATATTATAATGCAAAACAAAAAAAAATATGGAAATATTCCAAAACCTAGAAGAATAGGGAGATAAGAAAGGATTTAAAAAAACCACCATTAAAAGAGGTGTTATCCATTTCTATTTCAGTCATTTGAGCAGATCTGGCTAGGAGAAGTAATTCATTATGTTGTTACGATAAATGATATCACGACTTTTCTAGTTTACATTATAGTTGAAAGAAAATGTGTATGAAATGAGTGATGCGGGCTTACAATCTGTTGTCAAGGAAGCATCTGCCAAGAGAAAACTACAATATACAATCCTGCAAACGTCCTCTTCACAACTCCATCAACAGGTATCAGATAATCCAAAACAAAAAAATCACCAAATCACCAAAGTCACCACCTATATATCATAAAAATTAATACAAATTTTTAAAAAGTCAAAATCATGGTCCAGAGATGCTGAGCTTACTCAAGCTGGTCTCCAAGAATTATGGGATGGCATCATCAGCGAACCACTATGGCCTGAAAACGATAACTAGGAAGTTAGTCCAAGCCCACAAACCATGATTTGAGAGATTAAGAAGCAAAATAAAAAAGAAATACAAAAGCATTGCTTAGATCACCTGGAATTGGAGCTCCAGCTGGAACTATATTCTTACCTGCGGGTTGAAAACTAACATTATTGGTTGGTGGTCTCTCCATAGGTGGTCGAAAATAGCCTGCCATGGTAAAAACAAATTAGTCAATAAACCAAAGTGTATGCAAAAAACTTTCCAGAATATGATGATTATAAAGGTAAACAGCACTATATAAAGTAAGACTAAAGGTAAACCCTCATGAAGACCATCTGCCCAACGCAAGCTGCGTTTTACCTGATTCCATAGGTTAGCAAGGTATTGGTGGGGTCTAGAGGTTATCTGATAACATATTTTCATGGTTACTAAAAAACTTAAGTGTACAAGTAAAAGTAGCTACATCTGATTTCTTTAATCAATTAAATGCATACCCGTGTCTAGCTTGACATTCATACTTCTAAAAGTTTTCTTGATCCTAATTTCCTATCTTTTTGTACTACATATGGGGTATGCGGATCGAGTAAATACACAGCTAATTTCTCTAAACCTCCATCAGAGGCTTATCTTTAACTTGCAAGCAAATTCCACTTGATGTGGTTTATTAATGAGATAAGTTCAATTATTTTAGAAACTATGCCACATATGAGTGATATTGTGTATCTAAGACATTTCGGTCCTATTTTGTAACACATCTATCCTAGAGGATATCCCTTGCCTGATGTTGGAACATCCCGTCCTAAATACATAAACTCATTTTTCTAGTTTAATGTTACTCCTGACAGAAAGATATTCATCACGCTTCAATTTTATTGAATCAATGTTCTAATACAAACATAAACTGTATCTTTCCTATTGGATGATTTTGAAGGCCTCAAGTTGAACTTCTAAGCTTTGTAAGTACGCCGACATAGTATGAAGCCAAAAATGTGTAGCTAATTACTTAGACTGAAAGCTTATTACTCTCATCCTT
Source organism: Helianthus tuberosus (assembly GCA_030545235.1). Lineage (NCBI taxonomy): Eukaryota > Viridiplantae > Streptophyta > Magnoliopsida > Asterales > Asteraceae > Helianthus > Helianthus tuberosus. The sequence goes on along the minus strand of CM060384.1, from coordinate 5,375,006 downwards.
CACTTTAGTGAGTTTCCAAACAAACAGAAGCTTCAAATACAGAGGACCACCAATTAATAAAAAAGAGAAGAACATCAGTTATAATATTCTCATCAGTCATCCTCAAGTTTAACAAGATCACTGTGAGATATGAATTATTAGAGTGTACAATTTATGGTTTGATGAGTTTACATCGTGCCTTTTCCACGTAAGCATATATCTTAAGGAAGCTAATGTGCCCAGGAATGTACCAAATATTCCATATGCATTACACTAATACACATCAAACTCATGTGAACAATAATAACAACTACAGCTGCTATCATAATTATCCTTCATCCACATAACTGCAGCTGTCACCCTCAACTTAAGTTGTATATACAGCCTGTCTTACCCATCTTAGGAACTGTAAAATACATATTCAAATACCAACACTTCCTAATACTATACAAGAGGCGTACACATTCTAGCGAACTGTGTACATAATCCCTATTACAATATTACCCAAACCCTAGGTGCTTCAAAGAGAAACCCAAAATGCGTCAATCAAGCTGGGATGTTCTGTCAAGCAATAGTTTTCTATTTTCCATCATGTTACGCGTACCCAAATAATTTGCCACAGAAAATGAATGTAAGATCATTAGATGCAACTTCTTTTTTTATCTAATAATACTTGATCAACGTTTATAGCTTTGTGTGATACTTAGCCTTCTAGCTACCAAAACAGTTCCATTAAAAAAACAAAACAAAAAGTGGTCATATTTTGGCCCCTCTCAACACCCGACAGTTGTTCAAGTGTTCAACTCAACTTTCTACTTAGGGTATGTTTGGCATTGGCATGGAGCTTTTAGGAGCTTCTAGCTTTAAGCTTTTAAGAAAAAGCTCCTACTTAATAAAAAGTCTTGTTTGGTTGAAGGAGCTTAAAGCTTTTAGGTTAGAAGCTTGAAGCTTTTGGTTGAACGTTGCTACTAGTAGCGTTTAGAAGAAGCTACAATCTTTTAGGGAAAAAAACGACTATTTTGACCTCTAAAGATAATGAACTTTTTAATGCACAAACTTTTTAAATTTTTAGTTATGCCCATTTTGGTCATTTTATACATTTTATTAAAAGCTCCAACTACTCTGCCAAACACCAAATATATCTAAAAAGCTACAACTACCAGCTACAGCTGAGCTACCAGCCACCTTTGCCAAACATACACCCTTAAGCCCCCAATAGTGCCGCACTTTTCATTGAAAATTCAGCTTAGCTGGTGAGCTCATTCCTTATATGCGCTCTATATCATTTCCCTAAAATTGGTTTGCATGCTCATTGTTTTCCATATACTACTGTTTCAAATGCCTAAAAACACGTAACGGATGCATGACGCTTTAACTAACTACTTGTTTTGCCCTCTTTTAGAAAAAATCAAAACATTAAGCATATCCAACACTAAACATCAATTAAAACATGTCCAAGATACCTGGTGCAGATGTTATTAAACATCAATGCTGACGTTCATGCATTTAAAAACATAATTTCCAACTACTCGGGCAAACACCAAATATATCTAAAAAGCTACAACTACCAGCTTCCAGCTTCCAGCTACCTTTGCCAAACATACCCTTAAGCCCCCAATAGTGCCACACTTTTCATTGAAAATTCAGCTTAGCTGGTGAGCTCATTCCTTATATGCGCTCTATATCATTTCCCTAAAATTGGTTTGCATGCTCATTGTTTTCCATATACTACTGTTTCAAATGCCTAAAAACACATAACGGATGCATGACGCTTTAACTAACTACTTGTTTTGCCCTCTTTTAGAAAAAATCAAAACATTAAGCATATTCAACACTAAACATCAATTAAAACATGTCCAAGATACCTGGTGCAGATGTTATTAAACATCAATGCTGACGTTCATGCATTTAAAAACATAATTTCCAAAGACGCTGTAAAAAATAAAGTTCCATACCTTCCTGAACAAAAGGAGGACCCGTGGATAGCTGAGTCCTCCCATTACTCGTCCATGCACCGCGCTGACTTTCAGCGCCAAACTCATTTGAAGGTGGCCTCCATTGTTCATCAGCACCATATCGCCTCGGGCCATCAGGAGGTTTTGTTAATCCATACCTAGGCGGGTATGGATGCTGTAGCATTGCCGGATTAGGATATTGATATTGACTAGCAGGATTCTGAGTAAGCATGGGAGGTTGGAATGTTCTTGAAGGCAAGGATACATTTCCGTTTTGGAACTGCTGAGTACCAAAACCCGAAGGTTCGCGTACAGCTGGCATAAAAGACGACGGTTGCTGAGAAAACATTTCACCTCTGACAGCCGCCTCAACATGAGCACCAAGACGAGAGTTCAAAGGTACCTGAACAAGTTGATTCTCAGACATATATTAATATTCAATGTAATACAATATCACGAAAGTAATATTCGAGTATTACATTGGATGACATAGGTTGCATTGATGCTTGAGGAAACGGCACCTGTGATGGACCCGCAATAAGAGGATATGTTTGTGATGGGGGTAGAGACGGAGGAGGTGGAGGTGGAGGTGGCGGTGGAGTTGACGGAGTTGATGGAGGTGGTGGAGCCATGGGTGGTGACAGAGGTGGTGGAGCCATGGGTGGTGACAGAGGTGGCAGTGGTGAAGAAGGCAAGGGGGGAGTGGGCGGGGGAGAATCAGGCGGCAGTGGCGGTGAGCCCTCACGAAGAGGGGACGCTTCATTGGAATTATTTAATGCTGTATCCATTGACCTATTAGAGCCATCATCCTCTTGAACAGCCTTATAGGAAGAACCACCGCATGTCAAGAATTTTTCATCCTTTGGATGTCCAGACACATCTTCCATTTCAAGTTCACCATCCACATCCTCCAAGATGCAGTGCCGTCTTTCAATTGAAGTTCCAGAACATGTTTCAAGTTCTCCTGTGGCCATGTTTACCTCTAGTATTGATTTACCGCTTCCTTCTTTATGTGAAAAGTTGAGAATATCATCATCGTCTTCTTCTTCAAAGACATTAGCTGACAAAAATCCAGGCAATTGAAACGTTGCATTGCTGAAAAATAGCACAAAAGAATGACTTATAAATCTTAGCACAGGTTTAACTCTTAAAAAATAAATAACACACAATACACTATGTTTCCATGAAGTGTGAACCTCATATCTAGATTGAAATAACGTTAATTTGCTTCCTAACAAAGATTAGTGAGAGAACTAAAGATACCTCCCATATTCATCAACAAGCATGCCCTCCATCTCTCTTATAGGATCATCGACAGCCCGTTCAGAACGAGATGGACGCTTGGAGGATAAAGCAGCAGAAGTATCATCATTCGAAGACCCAATGCCCTCTATATGGCTCCGAAGTAGAGTATCAGGTAAAATTTTCCTCTCAAGCCACAACTTTAGAACCTAAATATTGATCACAACTCAAAATCTGTTAAAACTAGAAAAAAGAAAATACAAACCAACTTATAATCTGAAAGAAAGGAGTAACCAGTAACCACCTTTAGACATTGACGACGATTCTCACGAGCATTAGCACCTGGTGGAGCAGCAGCTCCTAAAATACGGGGCAATGCTTCTTGAACAGTAGGGATATAAGAGGCTCCAGCAATGCCTGAATGCATTAAATTTAGTAAATTCCAAAGTCAAAATCGATAAAGAAGTAAGTAATGTATGCAATTAAATATATTTACCTTTCTGTGAATGAGAGCACTGTGTGATGGAATCCACCAGAAAGAAAAGATCCACTCTTCGATGCAAGCTAGATTCATTTTCCAACTTCCTGGTAAGAAGCTCCACAACCTGCAGAAGAAGAGGATCATGCACAATATGTAACTTCAACCTATTAAAAATCATCTTAATACATGGTATATCGGTAAGTAGACCGAAACATCAACCCGAGTACACGACCACAATCAAATGTTAACCTATATACTACTTTCCAACAGGCAATCAAATGTTAATTCGATTTCTTATATGCTGAAACATAGATTCCAATAAACAGAAGTCTTCTCTGATTATAATGTTAAAAGCATACAATAAGTAGAATATCTAAGCCACAGAAACCCAAAAGAGGTAACAGTTATAGCTTATAGACTCAAAGAGACCATCTAAAAACTTAATCGACGGAACGCCTCCAACCATCCACCTAGGACCCACAATGTAATCGCCACAAAAACATCTAATGATTTATAACCCTGCTCAACACAACCAATGAGAAGAAGCGCTCAAGTAAAAGAATACGAGGACTGTTTGGAAAAAGCAATGTTCTAATAGAAGTATAGAACGTGTCATAACACCAAAAATTGTACACATAAGCTTCCAAATAAGCCACACAACGTGCAAAGAGAGCAGGTTATTGAGCATAGCTTAAAAAATGTAAGAATAGTAACTAAAGTGTTGGAAATCAACCAGATTTCAAGCCCCAATATGAAAATGACACTAATATCTTACATTCAACATCTGATGGAATTATACAATTGAGGTAGATAAAATATGTGTAACGTGGTGGTTCTTGGTCAGTTGATCTAGATAAAGCATGGTGATAAACTGCCAAGATGATGTGGTGTGCTCTTAAACAACTTTATAATATACATGAACGATTAAAGTTTTGAAGACCGCATACTACTGAGTGTAAACATAATATGATGCCAAGGTGAGTTTTCCCAACTTATATTGGACCACAACACGTGCACAACGGGTGCTTTTTTGGGTTATCAATGAGCTAGTTAATGACATCAAAAGTCATATAGCCAAATGCATATTTTCACACACTGTTTTGTGATTTCCTTTAAAGAGACTAGATGAAGTTTAAATGTGAAGTTGGAGATACTGAGAGATGTTTTACGATTTGGTTCTCACTCCATTCATCGAAGTAAATAAGCATACAATAACCCAAAACATCCTAACATCCCACGTCTCTCACTCTCTCCAAGCTCTTACATTTTAGTCCTCTCTCTTCGAATCATAGCATTTTGTGCCCACCCCTTGACAATAAGGGTGGAGGGTATGGTTCAATCACTTTAGGGTGTTTGAGTTATTCTCTAGCCAATAATATTATGCCATGTCAAGTCCCCATTCCACTCCCCATTTTGCACTCAATCACTAGGTATGGTTCAAACACCTTGAGAGTGGTAAAGAATTTTAAAAAAATTGTGATTGGTTAAAAGGGGTTGGGACCCACCATTAAACTCAATCAATCATACTCAAACATTCGGTGAGTATACACCGAAGCCCCTCACTCAATCATACTCAATCAACTACTAGGGATGGTTCACCGATCGGTGAAACCAATCACCGAACCCACTCAATCAACCCATACCGTCCACCCTAAGTTAGCTAAAGAACCATTGCAAGAGGCAACTGACAACTTTCTATAACTCAAACTTCCTACCATAGCTGTCAATAGCGAATTGCAGACGAGATCGACAAGCCACCTATACGATATGTAGCCTAAGTAGTTAATGCGGTAAAATATCGGATATCGGTCAAGGACCTATATTTGAGATATCGGTTATCGCGGTGGGATATCGGTGGGACATCAGTAAATTTAATATCATGCTAAATTTATATATATAGCAATTTAACACCAACAATTGTAACAAGTAAGAACTGACTAAGACTTAAAACACTAACATTTAACAGTAACAACTAACAATTAAGACTTAAAACACTAATAGCAGCAATAAGAGAAAAATGAACGGTAGAAATAAGAAGAAATGAAGAATGGTACTGATATCGGGAAAATCGGTGATTTATCGATCAAATATCGGACAATATCGCTGATATTATCGGTACCGATATTCTTACCAATATTTTGTACCGCTATCTCGGCAGGGGACCGATAACCGATTACCGATATATCGGTTGATATATCGGGATATTAACTACATAATGTAGCGATAGAGATCATGTTTAGCGATACGCCAGAAGAAAATTTTAGAAATATTTTACAAGCATACTTTAAAAAAAATCAGGTAAAACATGGAAGAAAAACGCTTCTTTTTTCAATCCTGAAACAAAAAACCCTAAATACGCTTCTTTTTTCAAATCTCTATCTATATTTATAAATAAAAGAAAACTAAATCCGTTGTTTAGGACTTTAGGCGCTAACCATCATATACGTTATTCGCTATAGAGAGCGCTATGCTCGCTATTAACAACTAGGCTTCCTACCAGCACAAAAAGCAATGTCTTTTTTGTAGGCATCTACCAGTAAAATGAAATTAAGCAGTTTAAGCGATCCAAAACTGCATCACCAGACTATTAGCACTAGAGTCTAAAAAATAGTGCAACCGTTGGCAGTGGCAGAGCTTGAACAAAAACTCAGCGGGGGCCGGACTCTTAAAATCCAAATCGGTGGGCCGGATTCTTAAAAAATCCAATAACTTACACTACAAGAATATTTTTTTGGAAATTTTCGGTAAAATTAACACTACGAGGGAAAAGCCGGCGGGGATCGTTGGCTTCCTGACATATGCATGCATTAACACAAAAATATAAAAGTAATGAGTTTTCCTACCTCGCTGGCAATACCATGCTTTGCACAATCAATTGCATGTCGTGTTGCCCGCCCGATGCTTTCTTTTGTTCTTGATAAAGTTTCTATCATTCCTTCAAAAGCATCACGCGCAACAGCCGCCTCAGTTCCACCACTAAGAGATCCACCTGCAGGGCGGTGTCCTGAACTGGTCCTTCTCTCTTCAAATTCTGCAGGATCAGGCTGATCATCTGTTTGAGCTGTAACTCCAGTACCCACTGAAGTTGGTCGAACAGTAGCAACCGGGCCAGGACTCCTTCCAGTTATTTCAGTGTGTAACAAGTTAAGACTTTCATGGACAACATTGTATGATTGAGCTTGTTTTCTTTTTGCCTGAGCAACTGCAATCAGCTGCCTCATTGACTTATTCGAATCAGCATTTCCGGAATCACCCAATGAGGTTGTCCGCTCAACTCGAAATTCTGACCTGTATCAGCCAGAGGAATAACATTAGCAGCAGAAAAGATTTGTGAGTACACAGTTTCCTAAAAGCAACAATAAAATCGTATTATGTCACACCTTTCACTAGAAAACAAGTTGCTATCACTCGGTTTCCTCACTACATGTGCAGAATCAGTAGCCCGTGAACTTGATTTTGGAGTCGTCTTTGAAGTAACTTTCTGCTTCTCCCCAGTAATAACAGCCCTACTTCTCTCGTTTACTGCATTATTTTTTGAATGATGCCCAGAGTCATAAACCCCAATTGAAGCCTTAGACGATCCTGATTGACCCTTCTTTTTTAATACATTACCAGAAACTTTGCCTAAAGACTTGTTCACTTTGGAAGCATCAAACGGAGACTTGATGGGGGAGACAAACTTCTGTAAACTCTCATCAGAGATTTTATTGTCAGGTTCTGCTTTCGCAGGAGTATGACACAACTTCTCTTCAGTTACTTCCGTATTATCCTGCTGAAAATTGACCACAGATTCTTTCACATGCACGGTTTTTCTCAAACTAGGGGAATCATGAATAGCTTCAGTCACAACAGCAACCTCTTCAATAGATGTTGAAGTGTGTGATACTTTGTCAACTGCTTTAAATGACCTTCCATGCACGGGAGTCTTGGGCTCATCTTCATCATCATCACATATACGAACAGCTCTCCTCTTCACAGGCGCATGAGTAGTGTTTTCTCCCTTTTTAGGTGTAATAGAGCTTTCAGTTCTATTTTCAGACATTGAAGTTGGGCTAGACATGTCCTCGAGTACCACACGACGGCGTTTTGTAGGTGGGACAACATCTCCATCACCAACAACTCCAGAACCAGAACCATTTGCCTGCCCCTTGGATGACAAGCGGTTTTTTGTTTTCAAACTCGGCGTTGACTTTCTGACTTCTTCATTTTTCATGTATGTTTGAGACTTCTTGGGGGTGTCATCGGAGAACTTAGACTTTTTTGTAGGATACAATACTCCATTATTATAAGTTTTATCTATCACAAGTTTCTTTGTTTTCTTAATACTGTCCCCGGATTCTTGGTTTGACACACCCGCAATAGCTTCATTCTTGCTCACATGTGAGGTATTACTTCGTGTCCCATCCTTCATGTTCTCAGCTGCACTGAATTTAGTATGAGTAGTATGACTGGTCAGAAGTGCAGAACTTACACCTTCTGGGCTATTAATTTGGTTTATTCCATCAACACCATCATGGTTGTTCTTTGAAGAAATTGCAATCTTCTTGGAATTCTGCCCATTTGTCTCTACCTTCGCTCCGGTCTTTGAAGTTGTACTTTGACCTAAAGCATACAAAACTATCCAATCAAGCATACCACTATAATTAAATCATGGCAGCCAAGCAAGCACCAAAGCCCTCTACATAACAAACTATTAACTTACAAAATACTACTACTACTAATAATAATAATAATAATAATAATAATAATAATAATAATAATAATAATAATAATAATAATAATAAGTTGTACCCGCGCCAGAAGTAGATATACTCTCCACATTAGGTAATGTTATATCATCATTGCAAAGTTCAGCTCGTTTTTTGGTGGAACATGTTGAAGGACGATCATTAACAAGAGGTGAGATGTTAGGGACTAGATCCTCATATTCCATTTCCCTGTGTGTATGAGAGCACCGTTCTAATCCAAGGCCGTGACTTAGAATATCATTAGGAGATGTTTCACCGCTGGGTCCATCCGTAGTCGTCCCATCATCCACTGTCTCTATCATATTAGCATCCGGCTGAGACGTTTGTCCATCTTTACCATCTTTTGAAGAATCTGAACTCTTATTCTCCAGCTCTTCAAATATGTCACAAATCTCCTTCACAGCTTGAGAAAAGTATTTAACTGTCTTCCCTTTACATCTATTCAGCAATTTGTCTTTTGTTTCCCTAGTAAACGGCTGAATATCGACTGGAGCTACAAAAGCACTGCAATTTGATATATAAAGGAAACAAAACAATTGTAAGTAAAAAAAAACTAATAATGAACTGTTTTTAGTAATTTCATCCAACCTGCAAACAATAAACTAGCAATAGCATAACCTACTCCCATACATATTGTTCTAACGCATAAAGCTCTATGTATAATGAGCTATGCTTTTCAGGCATTTTAATAGCATAACTGTCAACATGTTTTAAACACCTAGTCGTCCATTACATCGCCGTTTATCAAAAACAGCATGGATCAATGGCACTCGGCATTACCTCATCTGCCGAGTGCCAAAGATAGTAAAGTTACATAACTAGATCAGCCTTTACAGGTAACAGGAACTTACATTTCTTCTGTACCAAAGAAATGTACAAAATACTTCCTAGGATCAGGAGTCCGTTGCCAATCTTCAGGTCTGCTGATCTGCATAAATAAGATTGAAACACGCAAACAAAAGGCTTTAAGAAACCTGCTACAGCAGTTTATCTTTACACCATGTGAAAACTGATACATAATGTAAACTGTACAACTTGAAGCATAAGCCCCAATAAGATACATTAACCTTCTCACACTTCCATTTCAAAAAAGAGTGTCAACATTGTACATTATTGGAATCAAGATACAAATCATTAGAATCAAGAGGCAAATCAAATAAACATCCTAAATAAAAATGTCTAAATGTTCTAACCACATCCGACAGTTTAACCAACTAATCAAGTACAAAAGCTGATGAAAAAAGTAATGCCACTACATATACCAGAGCCTATGACGAGTTACAGTTATCGAAGCGATGGACATAACGCAACTAACCGAACGAAGCTAATCACCAAAATACAAGTCGGAAGTACACCACCGCCACATCTTACGAGATTATTAACAAATAAACCAATTCAAGTGTTTCATTAGCAAGATTAAATTCAACAAAACTAGGTTAAATTCAAGCGACGAAATCTAAGTATCTAACTAACAGAAACAAGAACACATGAAACTGAATCGAATAAAGGCACAATGCATCATAAAAAGCATGAATATTATTGACCTAACCTTGGCAGGCCATGCAGGAAAACCCTTGACCTTGGCAAGAACAAGATCGCCCAAATTTAACTTATTATTCGCCTTGGCTCCTTTTGCTCCGCCACGTTTCCGCGTAGGAGCCATAGGGCATCGTCTTCGGTATGAAAACCCTAAGAAAAGGATACGGAAAGGAAACACACGCGACGGTTGTCGAATGAGTGATCGGAAACCTAACGAGTCGATTCGAATCGGAAACCCTAGATGAGAAGTGGTGGTTGGAAGAGGATCGGCGACCGTGGAAAGTACGGTGGTTGAACCGGCGGTTGTGTGTGTTTGGGGAGATTCCGTTAGCCGGAAGATTGGGATTTTGTTGTTGAGGCGGTGGATGAAAGTGGGGGTGGGGGTGGGGGTGTGTGGTGGTGGAGAGTATTTTTGCAAAGTAAAATAAATACCTGGCGTACCCGAATAATAATATTATATCACTAGAATGGTAAATACGTGTGTGTGCACGAAATTACTAAATTCATACAAGCTATAAGTCCGGTGTTGTAACAATCGCCAGACGTTAGTCGGTCGGTGAAGTACCGACTAGCGATTAATCGGAATTAATAAGAAGTAATATGTTATATGTTTTAACCCTTCGTTGACCCATTTTTTACTAATTTGAGTGAATTTATAAGGTATAGTCGAAATTTGACCGGATTCTGGTCATAATTTAGTAATATGACCACCGTTGACCATCTAGCGATTAATCCGTCATTAATTGATGAATCTCTGATTAGTGATTAATCGAGGTCTAGACGGGATTTTTACAACAATGAGTGTAATATATTAAAAATATTATGTTTTTATTATAAGGAGGGTATTTTTTTTATGTGTACATGTTATCGGATTCGGGACTTGGTGCATGTTTGGGATTCCTTTTAAAAAGGACTTTTGGAGGCTTTTTGACTTATTAACTTCTAAAAAGTTAGAAGGAATACCAAACACTTTTTTGGAAAAGTCCTTTTATGCCTTAAAAGCCTTAAAAGAAAGGAGAAGTTGAGAAGTTAGAAATTCTAACTTCTCACTTTTGAGAAGGACTTTTGATAAGTTAGAGGTTAAAAAGGAATCCCAAACACCCCCTTAAAATATGAGTAAGGGGCTGTTTGTTTACCTCTTAATGAGGCTCTTAATGGTTCAGACATCTTACTGGTTCAGCACTTAATGATTCAGACTGTTTGTTTCACGAGCAGATGTCTAAATGGTTCAGACATTTGCCTCTGAATGATTAAACATTATATAGAGTCTGAATTGTTAAGACCTCTAATTTGAATTGGTCAGACATTTGCCTCTGAACGGTTAAGCATTATACAAGCTCTTAATGGTTCAGACCTCTTACTGGTTCAACACTTAATGGTTCAGACCTCTTACTGGTTCAGCACTTAACCATTCAGATGTTGCCAAACAACCCCTAAATTTAGTAGGTAAGTTGTTATATACATATGTGTTGGATTTAATATTATATATGTATTCTGATTGGATTTTTATGATAGGCTGAAGGACAGTTGATTACTCTAGGGAACTTTTAGCAAGGATGTGCTAATGTGATAAAAGTTATGACTTCACTTGATAAAGTCATTGTGAATTGCATCAATTAAGTCATGATGTTTGCTAATTTGTAATGTATGCTTATGTATACATGTGTGAATCTTGTTTCTTACCATAAAGGTGCTTGTGCTTAGTCTTGTAAAATCATGAATTTGGATCTAGAAACATGAATTACTCTTGCTAGTTGTGTGATCAAGAAACCACGTATGGGAAAGCATGATCACCTAGGATATGTAGTAGTTGTGGAAATCAAGTCAAAACACTTAGATACATAATGTAGTTTTTAAAGCATTTTGTCAACTTATGGTGAATGCATACATGTCAAAGCATGAATCACATGCTTTGGTGATGATAAAAATAATAGCATGATAGTTATGTGTCCAAGCATGAATCACTATTTATATGTTCATATTTAAGTCTCCTAGAGACTCGAATCAACCAAATTGGTTAAAACAACATTAGAGAAAACTCAACAGAAGGCTAATGGTCGATGTCACACAGATCCGTCGTGGATTGATTGCCAATCGTCTCAAGTACAATCCAAAAACAGAATACAACAAGTCAACAACAAACAATGGCCCACGGTTGAAGGCACATATCAACCTTCATGTTAACATTTCAATAATGAAACAAGACAGAATTTCAGTCGATTTTAACAATGATGTGAAGACATCCAATTTCTAAAATTGGTTGCTTTTTGTTTTTGGTGCGATTTTTATATTATCAAATACTAAAGAAATTTTTTATTCAGTGTGATATTTTTAGTATAAACAAAAAAGTATACATGGTTAAGTAATATATACAATAGTTGATGACCTCTTTATACATCATCTCTCTCAGAAGAAAGCTTGTTTAATACAAAACTAATTTTAAACACAGCATTTTTACACTGATACATAACGACTGTATAGCCGCGTAACCACTATATGTGGCAGCAACACTATGATTATCACGGTTCTCTACATACATTTGGTTATGTATCAAACGCGTGTTACACAAATAAAAAGATAATTTTACAATCATTCATGTATAAATATATTACTTTAAGCTTTAGAGCATTATGCAAGGTCAGTATGGCAAGAAATTCAAGGTCGATATACGCCAAGAAATTCAATAGATACGGTTGTTGGCAAGCCGAAATTGTAATCGGCAGATCTAAAAATCGCATCAGAGTTCATCATGGCTCAAAAGCGAATCGAAACAATATCATAAAATCACCAAGAAACTTTGAGACTATCTGAAAAACATAACTTACTGAGAATGGCAAGAAAAAAGCACGAGTCATTTAAAAGTTGACCAAATCGGCATAAGTCGAAGGCATATAATTGACTTTTGTCCTTAATTGAATCTGCAGTGTCAAAGTCCTTTTTTGCCAAATACACCCTGCACCACATCAACAAATCTCAATTCTCAAATTAAAGATCAAAAGGAGCTATTTTTTATAATATTATAAAAAGTCAAACCGGCACAAAAGAAGGGTAGATATGGAATTATTACATTAAATACTACTCTTTCCCCTTTCCATCAGTTCCAACAGCATCAGTAACCAACGTTATCGGTCTCTCATCCATAACTTCATCTATGATCCCAAACTCCTTAGCTTCTTCCGGGGTCATAAAATAATCTCGATCCATATTCTTTTGAATCACGTCAATGTTTTGTCCGGTATGCTTTGCGTATAATGCATTTAGCGAATCCCAAACACGAACAATTTGCTTAGTGTGAATAGATATATCTTTAGCTTGCCCACTGTATCCACCCGAGGGTTGATGGATCATAATAGTGGCATTAGGAAGAGCTCGCCGTTCCCCTTTTGCACCAGCAGCCAATAGGAGAGAACCCATAGAAGCAGCTTGACCCATACATATGGTATTGACTGGAGAGCGTATATACTGCATTGTATCATATATTGCAAGACCTACAAAAAAAAGTACGATTACAAGAGTAAATTAGTTCAACAGAAGTTAATCCTTAGATAAAACATCTTAGGATGTTTAATGTATTGTAACATAGGCTTTGGTGACTTTGGCCCATTTCCCTTTTAGCTGATTTTTTGTATTTTAACCGATTGACCCGTAAGAGATAAAGCATAACCCAAATGACACATGCAGTCATGCACATGGCATTGGAACTTGATGAAACCTTATGAAACGGATTCTACAAAATACGACCCATAGGTACACAATATGCAAGCTTTTTGTTTCTTCGATTATTAGTGACGGGTAAAAAAATGCTAATGAGAAACAAGGTGTGATAGTTCATATAAACAAGTCACAAAGGCATGCTAACAGTTTGTTCTAAGCTTCAAACTTGTGCTGCAGTTGACATTCAGTAGCCAGAGAATGGAAAAATAAGAACAAATTAAAGCGATTACAAAACAAAAGATATAACTAAATAGTAAACACCAAAAACTTTCTAATGATATCATATCTTCTAAATATCTAATCGCCCAAGATACTAACTAGAATCCAAAAGCTTCTACTATTCCTAGTGAACAAATTAAATAAAAAAATAGGTAAATAGTGACACATAGCTCTCCCGCATAAATTATCTCCTATTTACATTAATGTCCTTTCCTCCCCCACAGCTTTCAGACTGGATCGTGAGTAACTGTTAATTTGTTATAGTTGATTAAAAAAAGGTCACTCTCCTTTTCTACCTCTCCTATCATCCCTCACTAAATGCCCACGTTTTCATGAGTACGCAGCTATAGAGGTTTTCACATAATTGGATTTGAAATAAACACAAATTTAAGAAATCTATGATCAATGAGTCAGAATTAAAATAAACACATTCCTCCTATCCTTTTCTACCTCTCCTATCATCCTTATCTCAATATAAATTCCCTCATCTGATAGCTGTAAAAACCATCATATTGAAATCTATATAACTGTCCCAACTTTTAACTGATATAACAAGCTCAAAAGAAGACATCATCAACGAGTCGAAAGAGGTAAGCTTTAGCTCATGTAGCTCCACTTCTTTCTTTTCTTAAACATTTCAAGCCACATGCCCACCTTTTTATCCATCTTTGCAAATTCTAAGTTGCATACACTTCCAGCGGACCTCATACACACTTCCACCCAGAAAAATATCTATCACTGACTTCCCATACCAAATGACTTTCATTCATAGTTATTAGTTGTTAATGGCGAATAGCGACAAATAGCGATAAGGTACCTATATGCTACATAGCAAATAGCGATAAATAGTGAGCGGCTATTTTATAAATAGCGATGCCCAAGAAAAAAAAAATAATTTTATATGTATATTATATCAAAATACCCTGATAAATATGCTATTTTACACATACATTTAACATAAACCTAAAATCCAGCTATTTATATTAAAAAAACAAAAAAAAATTAAGTGTCACCTATTCTAGCTATCCATCGCTACAACCCTAATAGCGACACTAGACCTATAAGTTACGTAGCGCGCTGCAGCGATCGCTATTGACAACATTTTTATCAAGTTTCAAGTAAACCACATTAATATTTTTATAACCATCAATCTAAAACACACTGAGTATATCAATACTGCTTTGGAGCCACCTATCTAATTACAAAGCATCCAAAGCACCAAACTTGCAAACAGTCTTTGCATATTGGAACCAATGTTGATCAAACTATTGCAACCTAAAGTAACAGTAATAAATTCCAAACATTTGGTATAAAAAAAAATTATATCTCCAACTATCTAATTACATACAAGCTATATATAAATTATAATCTACCCATTTGTCAACAAAATTTGCAAGCTTTCAAACCCATTTCACAAACAATCTAACTAACCCAAAACAGAATTCCAATAATAAAAAAAAAAAAAAAAAAAAGTGAAACAAAGAACCTGCAGTAACAGCTCCACCAGGAGAATTAATATAAAGATTAATGGGTTTTGATGGGTTTTCAGATTCAAGAAAGAGAAGCTGAGCAACGACAACGTGTGCAGTATCATCGGCAATGGGTCCGTTGATGCATATGATTCGCTCTTTCAGGAGGCGTGAGAAGATGTCGTAGGCTCTCTCTCCTCGTGATGAGTGCTCAATCACCATGGGTATCAGGCTGTATGAACTCCGTTGACTCGCCATGGTTCGGGTTTTTGGTAACCCGCTCCATAGCTTGCTCAAATTGCGAGTGATTACACTCGGCATTGCTGCTGCGATGGATCGAATGGAATTAGGGGAAATGTGGGGGTTTTTTTTAGGGGTTGTGAATGGGGATCGGTTTTGAGGGGTGCAAAATCAGTTTTTTGTTCAACTTTGGGGCAAAATGTAACTTTTAGACAAAGAGTGTGCTGTCATTTTGGTCCTTGATATTTGGCACTTTTGCCATATTAGTCCAAATCTCAAACATTTTACATCTGGGTCCCTGTGTTTTCACTTTTATTGTCATTTTAGTCCAAAAATCAAATGAAAAGTTGGTTTTTAATAAACTAACATTTGTCCCGTTGGTAAATAATAATCTTACCTACGTAATTGGTATACAATAATCCTACCTATCAACATGTTGGTACTCAATGAACTTCCGTTAATTTTTTTAGCTGAAGTTAGTTTTTAAGTTTTATTTATTACACAAATAGTCCCTGTAGTTGTAATTTACTAGTTTTAACTATTTTAAAATTAGTAAATTACAGTCCCTTGAGGTTTTATTGTTTTATAAAATAGTTAAAACTAGTAAATTACAACTACAGGGACTTTTTGTGTAATAAATAAAACTTAAAAATTAACTTCAGTTAAAAAAAATTAACGGAAATTCATTGAGTACCAACATGTTGATAGGTAGGATTATTGTATACCAATTACGTAGGTAAGATTATTATTTACCAACGGGACAAAGGTTGGTTTATTAAAAACCAATTTTCCAAATCAAATTACCTCTATTTGACTATTAAAAGCTGGTTATTTTGTCTTTATCCTCAGGGGCAAAATTGTCCATCTTATTTTATTATAACATATTAATAATTAAATTAATGAGTAATTGGTTCATTTACCGTCCCTAATAAATTTACACAGCAGAACTTCATCTCCCCCAACCCTCATAACTTCATCTTCCACAAATAATCTCCCCCAACGATCATCTTGCCAAGACAATCATCTTCTCCAACGGATATAATCAGATAAAACTCATAATAAATCTTCAAGAGCAAAGTATATAATCTATGATAAATTCGTGAACCAAACCAACTCCATTGATGTATATTGTAATACACTTTGGTCAACAATACGTTCTTGCATCTGTTCTAATCGCAACAGTTCATCTACCAACATATCTATGCGTAAAAATCAGATAAAAAACAAGTGTTTACTGTCACACCCCAACCGATGGCGGAATCATCGGGGCGTGGCACTGAGCGAACAGAATTTTCAAGAGAATGCACAACAACTATTAAATAACCAAATCCTTAACGTTAATATCCCATACTACTAACAGATAAAGTAAAAATAGTTATTACAGATAATTGTCTAAAAAACAAGCAAAATGTTCCGACAACTCATAAATTATTCGTGGGTTTCCAGACCACCTAAACTTGATTTCATCACAGCGAGCAAGCATCCTAAACACCTATCACATACGTTAAAATATGTCAATACACATAGTGTAAAGGTGAGCATACAAGTTTAATAGCATAATAGTAGTGAAAGCGATTTACGTATAACCAGCATGTAACACGTAGAAATGTGAAACATGTAAGCTATCGACAATGAAATATGCACAGACGTGATTGCGAGTTGTAGAATGCGCAACACATATCACCACTGTGACTCGTGAGAAATACCCTTAACAACCCCTGTCCACGACAGGTGCTGAGTCCAAACTATAGTACTATCGTTGCTAAGGTGTCAGGCAACAATCACTGTGTAAATGTCGCAACCCCCGATCCCTGATCCCCGGGAACGGGCGGACGCGATCACAGAGTTCGGTGGTATCAGGGTTATTAAATCTTGCAGCGGAATTTACATCAGGACCGTAGTTAGGAAGTGTTTTATCAGAGTAAAACCACCTCATTGAATATTAATAATCACATGGGTAAAACCCAAGTTTCTTATTACAATACATTTATAGGGACACACCCTATTTTAGTGAATTTAAAACATCGTTTATTTGGTAACTTTTATAGCCACATTTTTTCCAAGCCTTCAGTGCTCTCCAGCTGGCTTTTTACTAATTGGCTTTCACATTGGGTTACCTAAAACATGTTTTAAAAATATTTGTCAGCGGGAAATACTGGTGAGTGAATCCCAGTTTAATCAAGTTTAAAGTCACAGTGAACCGTATCGAGAGCGATCACATTGTTTATGTCTACACAATTACTCCATTTGGTACTATCAATCCTGACTTGCGGGTCATATTACCCATTGGCTAACTCATTGTCCAATGGTAACGTATTGTCATCCCGACTTACTACTCGTAAGTAGTACAAAATTTTGTATACAAAACCCCAACATACCGGCAGTAATTGAAGAACTACAAAGACTCAATCACTGCTAATTTTCATAGTAAAACATTTAAGGTTTGGTAAAACATTAACAAAAAGAGGATAAACTCACATTGCTATCTTAGGCTTCTCGTAAGGGTTTCCTGGATATAATCTATAATTTATACAAATGTACATTGGTTAGTACCATAACCCTTTGAAATTATTAATAATACCCTCCCCGAGACGGCATTCCAACAACTACGTCGGGCAAAACCACGACAGTTGTTACGGAACCCTAAATCAATCGGGCAGCGTAACTATTATGAAACTGGGGTTATAATACTTACAACGGAGCAGAACCTCGCTAATTAGGGGTATAGTACCCGACTATAATGCTTAATACTTTCAGAATTCGAGATTGAGATTGAAATGTGAGCGACGGAAATTGTAATCTGATGCTATCTATTAATAGTTGTGTAATCTGGTCCTGTAGCGGCCCGCGTGAAAGACAAGGGACCCTTACGCGGCCCGCGTCAACATTGGTCAACGCTGTAGCTTAGCTGGGTCAGCTACTAGACTTGCCACGATGTTGACACGTGTCAGCACCGGATGCTTCCGCGTTTCATGATCTGTCGCGGCCCGCGTCAACTTAGACGAGGTCTTATGCGGCCCGCTTGAACTAAAGATGTCAGCGGAGTCAAAGTCTGGTCTTGATACGGCCCGCGTGAAGTTGAGGTGAGGTCTTACGCGGCCCGCCTCAACTCATAATTCAGATTTTTATTTTATTTTTATAAACTATAATGTATTTTGGGCTCGGTTTTCACATACGGGGCATAATATAAAACATATTGGGACAATTTAAGATAAAATAGAGTGTCAGAAATATTATGAGGATGTCGGTTTTACCGAGGGTTGTTACATTCTCCCCACCTTAATTTAGAGCTCGTCCTCGAGATCTACTGAAACAAATGCGGGTATTTCCTTTGCATTTCTGACTCAAGCTCCCATGTGTATTCAGGTCCTCTTTTGGAGTCCCACTTCACTTTGACTAAAACTAGTCTCTTATGTTTGAGATTCTTGACTTTCCTGTCTTCAATTTGTAGAGGTCTTTCTACAAACTTGAGTTGTTCATTTACCTCTATATCCTTAAGAGGCATTATCAGTGATTCATCAGCTAAACACTTTTTAAGATTAGATACATGAAACACATCATGTATTCCTGCCATTTCCTCTGGCAGTTGTAGCTGATAGGCTACATGTCCTACTCTTCTAATAATCTTGAAAGGTCCAACATACCTGGGACTTAGATTTCCCCTTTTGATGAATCTTACCACTCCTTTCCAAGGAGAGACTTTCAACAATACTCTATCTCCTACTTGAAACTCCAATGGTTTTCGCCTGTTATTAGCATAACTTTTTTGTCTATCACGTGCTGCTTTCAGTCGTTCCTTGACTTAAATAATTTTATCAGTTGTTTCTTGCACTATCTCAGGTCCAGATAATTGCTTTTCCCCAATTTCTGCCCAACAGACTGGGGTTCGACATTTTCTTCCATAAAGTGCTTCAAATGGTGCGGCATTGATACTTGTGTGATAACTATTATTAGAAGAAAATTCTATTAAAGGTAAGTGATCATCCCAATTACCTCCAAAGTCAATTACACAAGCTCTAAGCATGTCCTCCATTGTTTGAATTGTCCTTTCGCTTTGTCCATCCGTTTGCGGATGATAAGCTGTGCTTAACTTTAAATTGGTTCCCATTGCCTTTTGGAAACTTGACCAAAAATGAGATGTAAATCGACTATCTCTACCAGAAACAATTGATAAAGGAATGCCATGTAAAGAAACAATTTCATTTACATACAATTTAGATAATTGTTCCATACTAATTGTTTCCTTCATTGGTAAGAAATGAGTTGACTTAGTTAGTCTATCTACAATCACCCAGATTGTATCATTTCCTTTCCTAGTTTTGGGTAATTTAGTAACAAAATCCATGGTTATAAATTCCCATTTCCAAACTGGCATTTCTAATTGCTGTAACAAACCTGAGGGTTTTTTATGTTCAGCTTTAACTTGTGAACAAGTTAAACATTTAGAAACATAGGTTGCTATGTCTTTCTTCATTCCTATCCACCAGAAATTTTTCCTTAAATCCTGGTACATTTTATCATTTCCTGGATGCATCGTATATTTAGACTTATGGGCTTCTTCTAATATACGATTACGCAGGTTTCCTAATTTAGGTATCCACATTCTCTTTTCATGGAATCTCCAAATTCCATCTGTTCCTTGTTTTAATTCTTTTAACATACCTTTTAACTTTTCAGTATCTTCCTTGATTACTGACTCTTGTGCTTCTCTTATTTGATTATTTAAATCTACTTGCAGATTTAATTTAAGAGAACGTACCCTTTTTGGCTTTTCATGATACTTTCGGCTTAAAGCATCTGCCACTAAATTGGCTTTTCCTTCATGATACTGGATATCACAATCATAATCACTAAAAAATTCCATCCAGCGTCTTTGCCTCATATTCAACTCCTTTTGCTTGAAAACATACCTTAAACTCTTATGATCAGTGAATATGGTAAACTTACTACCATAAAGGTAATGTCTCCAAATCTTAAGAGCAAAAATTATAGCTCCTAATTCTAAATCATGGGTTGAATAATTCTCTTCATGATTCTTAAGTTGTCTAGATGCGTAAGCTATAACTTTTTGTCGTTGCATCAACACACATCCATAACCTAGTTTAGAAGCATCACAGTAGACTACAAAGTCTTCAGTTCCTTCTGGTAATGCTAGTATAGGTGTATGGGTTAATCTTTGCTTAAGAATTCTAAAGGCTTCTTCTTGCTTAAATCCCCATTCAAACTTAACAGATTTACAAGTTAGCTTAGTTAAGGGAATGGCTATTCTAGAAAAATCTTGAATAAATATTCTATAATAACCGGCCAATCCTAAAAAACTTCTAACCTCAGTTGGTGACTCAGGGATTTTCCATTTCGTAATTGCTTCAATCTTTGTTGGATCTACATGAATTCCTTCATGATTGACTAGGTGTCCAAGGAATTGTACCTGTTCTAACCAAAATTCGCACTTATTGAATTTAGCATAAACTTTTTCCTTTCTTAACAAACTTAAAAGTGCGTGCAAATGTTTTGCATGATCTTCTTTACTCTTAGAGTAAATTAGAATATCATATATGAAAACAATTATGAATTTATCCAAATATGGCTTACATATTCGGTTCATCATGTCCATAAATGCAGCTGGGGCATTGGTTAAACCAAATGGCATGACAGTAAATTCATAATGTCCATACATTGTTCTAAAAGCGGTCTTAGGAATATCCTCTTCCTGTACCTTTAATTAATGATATCCTGACCTTAAATCGATTTTAGAGAAAAAACTAGCTCCTTGCAGTTGATCAAACAGATCATCGATTCTCGGTAATGGGTACCGATTCTTAATCGTGACTTTGTTTAATTCCCGGTAGTCAATGCACATACGCATTGATCCGTCCTTCTTTTTAACGAACAGTATCGGTGCTCCCCATGGCGATGAACTTGGCTGTATAAATCCTTTCTCCAACAATTCGTCTAATTGTTTCTTTAATTCTTGCATTTCAGCGGGTGCCAATCGGTAGGGTGCTTTGGCAATTGGTGATGTTCCTGGTATTAAATGGATTCTGAATTCAACTTCTCTATCTGGAGGTTGCCCTGACAATTCTTCTGGAAATACATCTGAAAACTGAGATACTACTGGAATATCTTTTAAATCTTTTCCTTTAGTGTTAGTGATTATGGAAATCAAATACACTATAGAACCTTTTCTTATACAACTTGCAGTTTTCATCACAGAGATGAATTTTGTGGTCCTAGAAGATTTATCTCCTTTAATGGTGATCATTTTTCCTTTTGGTGAATTTACTTGAATTACCTTTTGATCACATAATATACTGGCCTTATTAGCTATTAACCAATCCATTCCTAAAACAACATCAAATCCTACCAGATTCATGGGATAAAGATTTGCAATAAATTTCTGATTTGAAATTTCTATACTTGCTCCCTGCAAGATTTCAGAAATTCTAACGGTTTCTCCATTGGCTGTCTCTACTAAACATTCTTGTGGTAGTTTAGTTAATGACTTATTTAGAAATTTGCAAAATGATGTATTAATAAAACTTTGGTTTGCACCAGAGTCAAATAATACTTTAGCAAAGACATCATTAACTAAAAACGTACCAGCTATGACATCTGGAATCCTCCTGGCTTCATCTGCAGTCAAAACAAATGCTCTAGCATTTTTAGTATTCTTGTTGTTTGCAGATGGAGCTAATTTCGGACAATTTGGCCTGATATGACCTTTTTCTCCACAGTTGTAGCATAATCCATTACTGGTTTTCTTCCTACAACTTTCTTCCTTGTGTCCTGGCATCTTGCAATAATTACAGAGAGTGGAGCATTTTCCCGAATGCTTTTTCTTGCAGACCTTGCAGTATGTTGCAGAGGTAGAACCCATATTCCTACGATTGTAATTTCCAGAACGGAATTCCTGTGTAAGCCTTTGGGTTAAGTTCCTTTTCTGATCTTCTTCTCTAGTACGGACTAACTCATCAGTCAAGGTATTTGCTAGTTCTACAACTTCTTCTATATTTTGAGGTCTAGCTGCCTTGACTATGTGTCTTATCTCCCCAATTAATCCCCAAATATATCAGGAAATTAATACTGGTTCTGGCGAAGCAAGAGTTGGCACTATTCTAGCATATTCAAAGAATATTTTAGTGTATCCCTTACTATCCACACCAGTCATCCTAAGGTTTAGGAATTTGTTTGCTATCTGTTCCTTTTCATTAGGTGGGCAAAATTTCCTTTCTACCTTGTTCTTAAATTCTTCCTATTCCATATTGTAGGTTTGATCACTTCCTCTTGTCTGGAGAATAGTGTTCCACCATTCTAGTGTTGCATTCTTAAACAAATTAGAAGCAAACAGTATCTTATCTTCTTCAGCACACTTGCTTATCCTTAAGACTGTCTCAGTTTTCTCTATCCAGCGTAAGGTTGCAATGGCCCCTTCATTGCCCGAGAATTCCATTGGTTTACAAGACCAGAATTCTTTATAAGAACAACCATAAGGCATGGTTCTTCTTCTTTTGGGAATAGGCATTTGAAGTACACGTCCATTGTTCACGCTGTGTTCTGGTTCACTTGGTCGCTTACTGCTATGCTTACTTTTATTATCAGCATCTTTAACAGTTTGAAGAATAAATGGCATTGCATCTATAATTCCCTGTGCTACTATGTGTTGGATAACACTATTGTCCACTTGATTGTTATTGTTATTGATGCTTGGATTATCATTAACCACGTTAATGTTACTCTGGTTATCGTTATTCAGATTTCCTTCGTCGTCCATCTGAATTTTAAACATTTATCCCATATTAATATCACAATTAATAAGTAATATAGTTAATTACATGACACGCAAATTTAACCAAAACCGTCGATCATTGCGACTATACTCTTTTTCATATACTATGCGTCTATTACACATTAGTACAGAAATAAAGATTACAATACCAACAGAAATAAAATAGTAATATGCATCCATACACACATATTTTTATTTTATTTTTATTTTTATTATTATTATTATTACTACCGCTTCTTCCATCCTAACATTCATGGATATAGATTCATCCAAAAATCCATATTGCGCTCATCGTATTTCCATACGAGACGCTCTCCCACCTGACGCATTCTCTCACTGCTTTCTAAGATTTCCTCCCCGAAAGTCCTAAGTTCTTGCACGTTTTCTGCACTCATTGGGGGTGCAGGTTCTCGGACTGGGTTTGGAATCTGGGGTAAGTGTTCCTGATATGGGGGTGTATGTGCCTGAAATTGATAAGGATCCTCTAATATTTCCCTAATATAATCATCTTGGTAATAGGGATCTAAAGGGTCCATACCTGGGTAGGCTTCTATGTTCTGTATGGGTGGATAGTCCTGGATAGGATAACGTTGCACAAAATCCCTATTATTGTCCCACCAGGGGTCGTAATTCGGGTCTAGAGGGTTTGGTGCAAGCACTCTAGGGATTTCTTCTGGGTTAAAGTCGTACATCTCCACTTGGTTTTCCTGATTTTCTATCTCCATGGGTTGTTCTGGGTTTTGTGGTGGTGGGGCTACTAGTTGTTCCAGACTTGGGTCAGCAGCAGTCGTAGCTAAGATATGGAAATTAGCTAAGCTTCTATTTAGCATATCTTGAGTATGGGCATTTGTCTCTCGCTTAATAGCTGCTAAAGCCCTTTGCTGTTTCAATTTTCGCATTCTCTTCCTACGAGCAAAAGCTTCTTTACTAAACCATCATCGTTTTTTATTAGGAAATAGCTCTTCAGATTTAGCTCTAAAAGCAAATATTCCGTCTTGCTGATCAGCAGAATACCCTGAAAGGGCAGGCTGTGATGATGTACCTTCACTCCTAGGTGAATCAGCTAACTAACGATTCACGTCTGATGGTCCTTGATCACTCATACTGAAAACTAACAAATAGTCAAATAACACATAACACATAATTACAATTATGCATGTATTTCCGTAATTTATTTCCTAACACAAAATTTAAAATTTAAGTGTGAGCAGAACACTTCTTTGGCTCAGACTAGTGGCTAGGCTCTGATACCACCTTCTGTCGCAACCCCCGATCCCTGATCCCCGGGAACGGAGGGGACGCGATCACAGAGTTCGGTGGTATCAGGGTTATTAAATCTTGCAGCGGAATTTACATCAGGACCGTAGTTAGGAAATGTTTTATCAGAGTAAAACCACCTCATTTAATATTAATAATCACATGGGTAAAACCCAAGTTTCTTATTACAATACATTTATAGGGACACACCCTATTTTATTGAATTTAAAACATCGTTTATTTGGTAACTTTTATAGCCACATTTTTCCCAAGCCTTCAGTGCTCTCCAGCTGGCTTTTTACTAATTGGCTTTCACATTGGGTTACCTGAAACATGTTTTAAAAATATTTGTCAGCGGGAAATACTGTTGAGTGAATCCCAGTTTAATCAAGTTTAAAGTCACAGTAAACAGTATTGAGAGCGATCACATTGTTTATGTCTACACAATTACTCCATTTGGTACTATCAATCCTGACTTGTGGGTCATATTACCCATTGGCTAACTCATTGTCCAATGGTAAAGTATTGTCATCCCGACTTACTACTCGCAAGTAGTACAAAATTTTGTATACAAAACCCCAACATACTGGCAGTAATTGAAGAACTACAAAGACTCAATCACTGCTAATTTTCATAGTAAAACATTTAAGGTTTGGTAAAACATTACCAAAAACATTAACAAAAAGAGGATAAACTCACATTGCTATCTTAGGCTTCTCGTAAGGGTTTCCTGGATATAATCTATAATTTATACAAATGTACATTGGTTAGTACCATAACCCTTTGAAATTATTAATAATACCCTCCCCGAGACGGCATTCCAACAACTACGTCGGGCAAAACCACGACAGTTGTTACGGAACCCTAAATCAATCGGGCAGCGTAACTATTATGAAACTGGGGTTATAATACTTACAACGGAGCAGAACCTCGCTAATTAGGGGTATAGTACCCGACTATAATGCTTAATACTTTCAGAATTCGAGATTGAGATTGAAATGTGAGCGACGGAAATTGTAATCTGATGCTATCTATTTATAGTTGTGTAATCTGGTCCTGTCGCGGCCCGCGTGAAAGACAAGGGACCCTTACGCGGCCCGCGTCAACATTGGTCAACGCTGTAGCTTAGCTGGGTCAGCTACTAGACTTGCCACGATGTTGACACGTGTCAGCACAGGATGCTTCCGCGTTTCATGATCTGTCGCGGCCCGCGTCAACTTAGACGAGGTCTTATGCGGCCCGCTTGAACTAAAGATGTCAGCGGAGTCAAAGTCTGGTCTTGATACGGCCCGCGTGAAGTTGAGGTGAGGTCTTACGCGGCCCGCCTCAACTCATAATTCAGATTTTTGTTTTATTTTTATAAACTATAATGTATTTTGGGATCGGTTTTCACATACGGGGCTTAATATAAAACATATTGGGACAATTTAAGATAAAATAGAGTGTTAGAAATATTATGAGGATGTCGGTTTTACCGAGGGTTGTTACAGTAAACATAACATACATGCATTCATCGAATAACACGTATAACATGCAAGCGGTCAGCGTATAAAAGTAGTTGCGTTGTGTGTCGAAGTGGTTTGATACAAGTAACGTATGTAACACCTAAAAGTGCGTTAAGCAAAAAGGGATCGAGTATACTCACAGTTCGTGTTGAATGAATAAACACAAGCTTGGATTGAAGGGAGCGCTAGAGAGATTAGCCTGATTACAGAACGATAGTATAAGCGATGAACAGAGCGTCGAGTGAGATGAGGGACGGATAGTGATTCGGTCGGATGACCGTCCGGGCAGATGGTCATCCGGACGGATGACCATTCGGTCGGAGGGTCATTCGTTTGGGATGGATGTGTTTGTGTATTGCTTGAACTTTGAAGTTTTCGTTGTAGCATTTTAAAAAGTGATAAGTATTCCTATTTGTCCAGTCATCCGGTCGGATGGTTATCCGGTCGGATGGCCGTTCGATCGGATGGTGATTCGTTTGAGTGGAAGTTACAAAGAACTATATCTCCCGCCCGGATAGCCATTCGATCGGATGGTCGTCCGATCAGATGACTATTCGTTTGGAGACTGATATTCTTTGAAGTTTTGTAAAAATTGATTAAGTGTTGAAATCACAAGTCACTGATCGGATGGCGATCCGATCGGACGATGATCCTATTGGATGATAATTCGTTCGGGCAACCTGTTTGTTTGAGAACTTGTAAAATCAGTTAAGTTTAGAAAGTTTTACGGCTGGACCGAGACGGTGTGACAACGTGTCAAACAGCGGAAAACGCATCAAGTCCAAGTCATCCGATCGGATGGGAATCACCCCGTTTGATCCGTAACTGTTCTTGACGGAACTTCATGTTCAACCCGTGAATCGGTCGCCTCCTCGATAGCAATCCGTTCTCAGACCGGCACTTCACTTAGAGAATGAGCAGAAGGTCCGACGAGCTCAGTTTCTATCGGTTTTGAGTAAAAGTGAAGAATGTTTGAAGAAAAGTTTGAAACACTTGAAATATGTTTATATTTAGGTGAAATCAGTGTTTAAACATTGTAGAATTGGTGAGATGAGATCATACTCCGGTGTTCATATGAACCCATGATGACGTCACTCTAAAACAACCCAAATCCAGTGATTTCATGGTGAAAAGTTGTGATTTGTTAGTGAAATCGATGGAAAAGTGTGTGTATATGATAGAAGTACAAGATTTAGAGTGAAAACTTACAAGAATCGCGAGAAATCGAGAGAAAATTGTGACACCTGTGTCACTGCGACCATCCAACAAATACCAAACCAATGAAATATTTTATTTCATACTTTGGACTTGTATAAATATGTGTATCTTTTGCACATATCAACTCTTTTTCGATTTCAAGCTCTAAATCGCTTTCTGGAAGGTTATACGCGCACAAATGCGTAAATATAACCAGTTTAATGCAACAAACACTCCGGAATAGTGAAATAGGCTTAACATACCTTAAATAACCTTTACATAACTTAGAAATAAGTTTTGGAAGGTTTGGTATGGTGAAATCAAGTTAAATCGCTTACAGGGACTAAAGTTGACAAACTGCGAAAGTATGCCAATTTGAACTGTAACAGACATTCCGGAACATGACCATAAGTTAAACATACCATAAATATCCTTTACATAGCTTAGAAATAGGCTTTGAGGGATTCGGTATGCTAAAATAAACTTTCGGGTCATTCAGGGACTAAAAGCGTCAAAAAGTGCACAAGTTTGCATTTTCGCGCATATCTTACGTTCTGAATACATCCGGACATCCAAAAATTTATGTAAGCATTATAATACTATGCTTTAGTGTTTGGCTTGTCAAAAATCCATTCCTCGCGCAATTTGGACCGTTTTTACGTTCGTTACGACTCTCGTCGTAATTAACCAAACAACGCAACCGTACGGCCAAACGAACCGACATCCGAGATATTTTTTAGCACATTTTAAGTTCCCTATACTTTAACTTCATTTTAGAGCCTTTAAATGAGGTTAACGGGGTTCAAACGCATCGAAAATAGCTTAAACGGGCTGCAGGGACCAAAACTGTAATTCTGCCAAAATAGGTGCTTGTGCACCGCAACAAATATTTGTTACGGTGCGCAAGCAGGGGTCAGTTATGCAGAAACTCGTTTTCTCAGCAGTTAACAGCCTTTAACCCCTCCAAAAGGCCAAGGACAAGTGTCAAACTCTTGTGGTGGCGCAATATCAGTTACCACAACATTCCGACAAGTGTACGGGCTAGATCATTCCCTCTTCTCCAAGAAACGATCCTAACGGTGAACCGAAAACTATAAATACCCCACCCCATTTGCTTCAAACTCACAAGAATCTGATCAAAAAGACTCTAAGTTGGAACCATTGTTTCATACCTGAGTTATTTTGATCTAGATTAGCATTCGGGGACCCTTCGTAAGTGTTCCTTCGTTCTTTTACTGCTTTTCGAGTCCGAAAGTCAAACTTTGTTTGACTTCCTGCATTGACCAGTTTATGGTCGATGCGAAGTTCGTTTGAACTTCATAACGTGAGCGTGATCACGATGGTTATAGTCCCTAGTGACTATACCTACTGATTACCACGTTATCTAGGCTCAGTGACGAGCCGTAGTTTCGGTCAGAATACGTATTCTTGCGTATTTTGTAACCAAACTACTCTTAGGTATCACAACAGTTTGTTGTGATACCAAACCTGTTTTCTAAACTTAGTTAAGCATGTTTTAACATGCTTAGCTCGTCACTTTTAGTTTAGTGCTTATATAGGGTCGTCAGGTAAGCGATCTAAACAATCGCTTATACTTTCGAACCCGACCCGTTTGGTCGATCATTAGGATCCGACCAAGCACATTAGGTGACCATAGTATATAGGGAATAACCTTCCGAGGTTATACCTTATGGTCGCTTCGTTTAAGTAGTTGTATGATAGGTAGTATATATGCCTTAGGTAAATTACCAAAATGTCCTTTTGACGCCAAAATTCATTTTAAGCATATGTAACATAACTTTTGACATCTAAACTGATTTGACAACAATATTAGACATGTTAAGGCATATGTTACTTGTCATAGGACTAGCTAGACGTTCCGAACGCGTTTCACGCGAACGACGCGTTAAAGTAGCATAAGCTACCTGAACGGGTCGTAATGGGTCACAAGCACTTATGTTAGGTTTCATTTAGTATGTAGGCTTTGTTAACCCATATGACACGATTCTCTACACTCGTTTGGTTTACGAAACCTCATTCTATCCGATCTTCCGACTTAGGTCCGGTTTATTAATGTAGTTACCTATATTAGGTGCCGTTTGATATTCCGCGATCTCTAGCATTGCTTGGTGGTTATCTTAGGACTTCTGAGCAATCTCAAGTGAGTACATAGACCCCTCTTTTACTGTTTTCCAAACTGTTTTGGGGTGAAACACATGTGCCTACTTGTTACTTTCATGCTTTCACATCATATACTTCCTATGTTCATTAGTACATTATAGTACATGATTTCATTACATTTTATACTATGTATGTCCATTGTGTGCATACTTAGTACATGGTTCTACATTACATTTCTGCTATGTATGTTAACTGATAGCATGCTAGCACATTGATTTACATGACTTTTCTGCTTTGTATATTAACTTAGCACACTTAGTACATTTCTTATTCATCATATGCTTACATTTTGGTATGACATTTGGTTTGTTTAAACTATACTATACATACATATTCTTTTGATAACCCATTTTTACATGGTTATCCGACTGTCGCAAGGCTTGGATGTATGAATTTTCACAATACCGCATAAATGTCTAATATCAGTATAGCATACATTTACTACACAAAACATAACTTTGATTTAAACCAAGTTTTACTTCCATACTTTGTTTTGTGCATTTCACCTATGGTTTAGTTGATGCATTTCACTAGCCATACATATCATTTTGGTTACACATTACATGATTTACATTTGACAAATAAAAATTTTCAACATTTGTTATACGTTGCATGATTTACATCTTGACATAAACATTTTGGTATATTATTCAATACATTTGACAATTGGTTTAAACATAGACATCTTACATTGGTGGTTTGGTATGATTAAGTGATTAAGTAACGATGCGTGTGTAATATGATACAAGCATGGTGGATACGCCGCTGGTACTTCCTATATATAAGTGTTTGTATGGTATTACATATCGTAGCGTTATTTGAATCATTTCAGTTTGAGACTTATAACATTTTATACAAATAACATACTTTTCACAAGAACATTGATTTACAAATAACTTATCTTATACAAACTCATTGTACATGGTTATTCATTTAACCATACATTATTTTCTTATTTATACATATCATCTGATCTTATCGTTTTTCAAATGATTTACAAGACAAAGCAAATTACAAGGTTCATGACTAAACATTTTCTCAAACATAAGTCATGAAACCTATTTTCACAAAACCTATGTATCTCACAGGCATTTTTATGCTGACGTACCTATTTTCACATGTGTTTTCAGGAGCTGTTGCATAAGATGATCAAGAAACACATAGGCAGACTTGGGCTTTAGTGACAATAAAAGATGCAAGACTAGTTAATTATGTTGTATTTCTTTGTTTGTTAAGACATTGTAACACTTTTAATCAATAAAACGAAACTTCAATTGCCATGGATTTGAAACAATTATTTCTGTTACAACACTCCCCGACGTTTCCGCCACGTTTTGTATGTTCTACGTGGTCGGGGTGTGACAGAAAAGTTGGTATCAGAGCCAATGGTTATAGGGAATTAGGTTATTAGTAATGCTTTGACCTAGTCTATAACCTTCTTAGGACCCTAACGCGAGTTTACTTGCGTTTAGTCATAAAACAATACCATCACCTATCCTTAGGCGACTACCACAACAAGAACATAAATTTCAAAACCGCTTTGAAAACTAATCATCTGTTCTAGGATGATTGATTACAAGGTTTTGAACCCTCTATTGTAAGGTTTTGAACCCTCTGTTATATGGTTTTGAACCCTTTTGAGTTTTCAAAATCTCGTCAAGGTTTTGGGTTTTAAATAATGTGAACATGTGCAAACTGGAAGGGTGAATGCCTGTATTCTGGGTTTTCTGTCTAGGCAAGCACTTCGTATACATCTCATCAGACGCGAGACCAGTTGTGCTTACCTGGGAATTCTTGGGATGAGTGTTCACTTATAGGCGAGCATGTCTTCGCGATACATTATTTTTGACCTATTTACTTTGATTAATCACCGAGGTCGTTTGTTGCTTTGTAGTAACAAGCAAATGACCACTATCCTTGCTTTCATCAGATTTGTTTCATCCCATTCTTTTCGTCTAATTCTCTCACTCGTTTCCTTTCATGTTTCCTCTTTTAGAATGCCTCCACGACGCGAAAATCCGGTATCTATTGACGATCTGGCAGCTGTCATTACACAGCAAATAACTGCTGCAATCCCGACCATCGTTGCCCAATGTCACCAAGCTATCAACAACAATAATGCCCTCTGCAAC
This sequence comes from Helianthus tuberosus, assembly GCA_030545235.1. Taxonomy (NCBI): domain Eukaryota; kingdom Viridiplantae; phylum Streptophyta; class Magnoliopsida; order Asterales; family Asteraceae; genus Helianthus; species Helianthus tuberosus. The sequence goes on along the minus strand of CM060384.1, from coordinate 5,343,362 downwards.
TTCAAGACGTTCAACTCGGCCAAGCCATCAAAGTTTTCTGGGTCTCAAGGAGCGACTGCACTTCTGCAATGGTTCGAGAGTCTAGAAAGCACCTTCAGGCATGTTCAATGTCCAAACGAGCGAAAGGTAGATTTCGCATCTAGTGTCTTTGAGAAACGAGCTTTGACGTGGTGGAACGGTGTGGTGAGAGATAGGGGTGCCGAAGTGGCACTGGCTCAAACATGGGAAGAACTTAGAGCACTGATGATGAAGGAATTCTGTCCTCGTCACGAGATCAGGGCCTTGGAAAGGGAATTCGACGATCTTAAGCAAGACAGCGGTGAACATCGAGCATACACTGATCGATATGAGGAGCTGAGCCTGTTGTGTCCTACCATGGTTACGCCTTTGGATAAGGCGATCGAAAAATACATTGATGGTCTCCCTGACTCAGTTCAGGACATTGTTACTGGTAGTAACCCCACTACGGTTAGGCAGGCCATTGAGCTATCTGCAACCTTGACTGAATCTCAGATCAGGAAACGTAAGCTTTTCCGAAAGGGTGACAAGAAACCGGTCGAGGAATCGAAACCAATCGAGGAATCAAAGACCATGGATGAACAGACTGGATCCCCTGAGAAGTCTAAGAAGCGTAAGGCTTCGCAGAATTGTGCGATTGCTGCTCAACCCAACCAAAACAACCGCAAGCAACCAACTCAACCTACTGTAAAGAAACCTTATGCCGGTACTGCACCGATATGCGACAAATGTAATGCACACCATTTAGCTCACCTACAGTGTCGTTTATGTGCATCATGTGGGCGACTCGGTCACCTGGAAAATGCTTGTCGATTTACCCCGAACCAAGGTGGTCCAAACCAACCTCAAGTAAATCCTGCTCAAGCTCGTCTTCCACCAGGACCTTGCTTCAACTGTGGCGATATGGGCCATTTCCAAAGAAATTGCCCAAAGATTGCTAATGCGAATCCAGCGCAAGGATGAGCATCGGACCAACTAGAAGACAATGTTGTTTAGAAATAATCAAGCCTTATGTATTATTTTCTTTTGTAGTCAAGGTCCATGAAACAGTTGTTGTTGTTGTTTATAAATAAATCCTTTTAATTACATTGCAATGTACAAATGTGATGGCTTGTATAAACAACGTATCCTCTACAATACCGAAAATCAAGGAACCGTATTCCTTGAAGAACAGACTACCCCGTAATTTCTTCCATTTTATTATCTCTTGCGTTTTCCACGGAAAATCCTGAGTACCCGTTTCTTCCAAGGAAACGATGTACAAGGCGCAAATTGCAACTCTGTACGAATACCCAAAGTACCACTATAAATTCTTAATAAGGTACCTAAGGGTATTTCTGTATATTCTAAAATTATTGTACTCTAACTCGAATAGTGCGTTTTCTTGAAAACGAAATAGAATTTTTGGAAGATCTTTCTATCTTCATAGTTAGATTCTTGCTAATGTTTAAAGTACCAAATGAAATCCATGAAATGGATTCCTAGTGTGCTTTAAATACATGTACGTAATTAACAAAACAAAACTTACAAATTAAAGATCTAGATAAACAATTTTGTGGTGATGTGACAATGTGTTTATGCATTTTGTGTTTTCGTATACACTGGATATTCGTTATCCAAATCCTCATAGAATTTTTCTTATCTTCATATGAGGGATTCGTAGTAGGATATTCAAAAAGGTACTATCTTAAATCCTTAATGGACTCCTACGTTGTAGTTAAGTCCCTTGGATTATAAAGTACTATTCCAGAGTTTTAAGGACAACATGTGTTGATATAGTTGAAGAGATTGGTTCGACAATCTAGTCCTTCGATCGGAGGGCTTCTGCGAGTTGGTTTTCCGACTTTCGTTTCGTACGTTGAGCGTTGCGATACGTTTAAGCGAGTGTCGAATAAGCGATGCGATAGTTTTAAATAAAAGTTACACAAATATCATAACTAACATGCAACAACATAAGTAATCTTGCGTTTCCAGTTCGCGATGAGATTGCGTTGTGATAGAGTTGCGATTGCGTTTTCGAATAACACCTTTAACATATATAATCATGCATAAGTAACACATAATAACATACACACATAGAACAATATCAGTAATTGCGATTCGAGTTGCGATGCGATAACGATGAGATAGCGTTAAGTAAACTAGCGTTTAATTGCGTTTATCGCATTGTTACTTCACATATTATAATTCGTAAACAATATAGCGGTAACTAGCATACAACGATTATCGAGTCGGAGAGTACAAGTAATAATTAAGCAAAGAATGACAGATCTGATTAGTAATCTTTTCTTCCTTTGACTTTGACTTTGACCTGTACTTTGACTTCAAAAAGTCGGGTTGTTACATTTACCATTAGGAAGAAAGAATCTGAAAGAAGGAAGCCCACACCACAGGGATACAAGAACCCTTCAGAACAAACTTTTTTCAAAGTTTCTGCATAATTTTAGATCAAATTAACCGGATTCTGCACCTTCAAAACAGATGAAAATGGCGGTGGAGTTAAAAGCTTCAGTTGAATATCGAAGATCTAAGGAACAATCTTCTGAGTCGGGCTTTGATAAAGAACTGGATTCATAAAACGGGTCATCAGCGAAGCTCCGGAGCGAACTAGGGTTTTTTTTTTCAGTTGATTTTCTGCGATTAAGGGTATTGCTTGATGAAGAGTGGATTAGGTTTTTGCTTGTGATGGATTTGGGGAAGACGAAGATAGCTCTCTGTGCCGCAGGCTCCGTAGCGAATTAGGATTTGTTTGATGTATGTGCTTTTATTTCGTAGGGTATGGTGGCGGAGGAAAGTGAAGCGTGGAGGCGGTTGACGGCGGTGAGAGGCGGAGAGTGGCAGTGGTGGAGGGAGGCAACGGAAGAAAGAGACCAGAGGGGTGGTGGCGGACTGGTAGAGAGAGAGAGATGAATGGTTGACTGGTTGAGAGGTCTGATATTTATTTATAAAATATAAATGACCATTTTGCCCCTAAGGATAAAGACAAAATAACCAGCTTTTAATAGTCAAATAAGCGGTAATTTGATTTTTAGACTAAAATGGCAATAAAAGTGAAACCACAGGGACCCATATGTAAAAGGTCTGACATTTGGACTAAAATGGCAAAAGTGACCAAACCTTATGGACCAAAATGGCAGTTTACTCTTTAGACAAATGTTTATTTGGGTAAATATATTAGTAAAGTGCGGTTTTCGTCCCTCCTGTTTGCTTCAAATATCAGTCTTGTCCATCTATAACGTCAAGTGTTGAATAGCTATTAAACGTTAGGGACTAAAACTGTTATAGACAAACGAAACCTAATGTTTAGAGACTAGAGCAAACCTTAAGGACGAAAACTACAGCTTACTCATAGACTCTATATTTTATATGTGTAAAAGTAATAATAATTGGTTATTTGCCGCCTTGCGATGTAACGGAAAGCAAGCATGTTACAAAAATGTGTAGCAAAACTAAATAATGTATGTGTAACAAAAGGGTTCCCTGTTTAGCCAAAATATAAAGCGGTGATATGTTAGAAAATATATTGAAACATGTTTTACATTGATTATGTCGATTACTAAACTGGTAGTTCAAAAATGTCAAAAAAATACCATAACTGACTCGTATCAACACTGAAAACCAACAAAAGGAATACAAAAACCGGTATTAAAACATGTGCAAAATTGTTTATGAAAGGGCAAATAGCGAAATTGGCCAAGACTTGGTCAACTTTTCCAAACTAGCCAACTCAAACGTCTCATTGAGACGTTTCACGAGTTCCCACACGTCTCAAAGACGTTTCCTCATCAGCCATCCACCCAAAGCCACGTGTCCAATCCCATCATTTTTTTTTGAACAGCGTGTGGACACACTTTTTCAGTCTAGCTTACACACTTTTCCTTTTTGTTGTCAGTCAAAGACGTTTCCTTTCCTCCCCTTTCTCTCTCTACAAATCCACTTCCCCAAATTCAAAACATCATGTCCACACTTCTTTATCCCACTGATCAAGATCGGATCACAAACACAAACCCTTCAGGTGAACTTCACCGAGCACCACCACCACCACCACCCTCACAAGCACCACCACCCTCCACCGAGCACCTCAACCCTCCACCACCACCGTAAACCACCACGGCACGGTCACATACCAACCAACCACCACCATCACCTACCAACAATCGTCACTCTCCGCCCACCACAACCACCACCCACCACAAAACCGGTACTAACCTGATGAAGAAACAATGTGGTGGTGACGTTAGTCGCCGTAGAAGAAGAGGTGTCGTCGGAGAGGAGTTGCAGGTTAACGGAGGTGGTGGAGGGGTTGGACGACGAAGGTGATGGTGGCCGGAGGACTCGTCGGAGAAGATGAAGGAATTACAGGTTGGGAAACGTCTCATAAAGTTGGGAAACGTCTCATAAAGTTCTGAAACGTCTCACAGGTTCTGAAACGTCTCACAGGTTGGGAAACGTCTCATAAAGTTCTGAAACGTCTCATAAAGTCGGAGAAGATGAAGGAATTACAGGTTGGGACACGTGGCTTTGGGTGGATGGCTGATGAGGAAACGTCTTTGAGACGTGTGGGAACTCGTGAAACGTCTCAATGAGACGTTTGAGTTGGCTAGTTTGGAAAAGTTGACCAAGTCTTGGCCAATTTCGCTATTTCCCCATGAAACAAATACTATATTTTGAATCCAGATTCATTTTCAATGTCAAAATGTTTGAGGGAAAAAACTAAACATAAATGTGCATTTTAGTTTTTTTTTAATTAACAAAAAAAAGTTTTCAAAAAAAAAAAATTAAATGATAAATTATTAAAAAATAAATGGGTTAAATATGTATAAGGGTGGGGTTCGGTTACAAAGTCTATTTTCCCTAAAAAATGTACAAAGTCATAAAACACCACAATTTTAGCCATAAAACACACTAAAAAACCACAAATAATAGAGTGAAGATCACTAAAACACAATATCTAAACTCTAACAATCCATAAAAACTTCAAACACACCATTGTAGAACTATGAATATAAAACACAACATGATAATCAACATAAAACACGTTAATGTTAGTCATTCGATAATCAAAGCCTTATCATCTAAAACACAACACAAAACCCACAAATATAGCATTTTAGTAATCTTCACTTTGTTATTTGTGGATTTTGAGTGTGTTTTATGACTTTTTACACTTTGTAGGAAAAATGTACTTTATAGCCAACTCACACCCTATATATGTATAATATTAATAACTAGTATAATTCCCCGCTCTACACGGCAGGAATTTGATCAGTATCGGCCCGTTTAGTTACGGTAATGGCACTCGATATACAACCGAAAGAGAAAACCCAAAAAGAATAAGTTGTCATATAGTCAAAAGGACGTCGACGCGTGTTTTACGTCAGTCGAAAACTATAGAAATTAATGTTGATAATGGTTGCGATAGCAACGATATAGATATAGATATCAATACTGTTCGGTCAGAATTGCCATGAAAACGGTACTGTAATAACCGAAAATTTTAAAAAAATTATTAATAAGAAAAAAATAGAATATTATATTAAATGTAAGTTATTAAAACCTAACACATAAAAAAACATTTTTATAAAGTTTTAAATTTACCAAAAAAGATAAAATGACAAAACTAAAAATTCCTACCTGGTAGTTTAAAATTGACCTAAAAAGATAAAATGACAAAACTAATAAATTCCTACCTAGTTGCATTTGCTTTAGTAAAAAAATGGAGGTTTTTCAATATTTATTGGTTTCCTAATGAATTGATATATAGACATTATGTCTAGTGGAGATGGTTATGATCGGGTGGTTTTGCTGATGACACGATAATACTCTAGTGGTCCGTCAGCCGTTAAAAAAAATTATTCATTTCATATATAACCATCATTCCATATATAAGTTTGCAACTTTTTTGTGCATTATCATTTGTACATTGTGCTTTGGGTGTTTTTTAAAAAAAAAGTTGATTTTTTATTTTTAACCCAAAGGTTTTTACTTTTTACAAATTTAACCCTACATAATTTGTTTTTTTAACTTTAACCCAAAACTTTTCGTTATTTGCAATTTAACTTCACAACTTTTGTCACTTATACTTTTTATCTTTCGCAAATTTTCGTTTTATGTATAGTTCTAAATTTTTCGAGTTAATACGACGCAACGTGCATGTGTGGTTCAACGTTTTTACCTCTATTTTTCCATGTTTGAAAGGTTCGTCGCAACACGCATATCCTAGGTCGAGTCAGTGTTGGTGGTCGATGACGGTTGTGTGACATTAGTATTATTTGACACCGTTTTACGCCCCGCCGCAACGCGGGTTGTGCTTTGGGGGGTTTTCAAAGAAAAAATGGTTATGCATATGGTTGTCGTAACGTTGGCTTTGGGGGTTTTCCAAAAAAAATGATTTTTTTTTATTTTCACAAAAAAAATGATTTTTTTTTACTTTTCACCCAAAAATATTTCATAAATTACTTTTAACTCAAAACTATTTGTTTGTTTTTTTACTTTTAACCCAAAACTTTTTATCTTTTGTAATCTATCATCATAACTTTTTTTACTTTGATCCTTTATAGTTTTCATTTTCCGCAAATTTTTCGATTTATGCTTGGTTCTAAATTTTGTGACTTAACACATCGCAACGTGCGTCTTTGGTTTAACGTTTTTATGTTTCGTTCTAAATTTTGCGAGTTAACACGACGCAACGTGCGTGTGTGGGTGAACGTTTTTACATCGTCTATTTTTTCCCCGTTTGACATGTTTAACATAACGTGCGAGTCCTAGATTGACTTAGTTATAACTAAAGAATCCCCGCCGCGGCGGGTCGCAATCCTAGTTTAATTAAATACATGTGGAAACAAGTTATTCAACTTATTAATAATCGGATAAATAAGATCATGTTAAATTTTGAATCTATGTTATATAATAAAAGAAACCATTTTTGGGACACTTGTCATCATATTAGGCCATGTTTTTATAGATAAGTATTATTTTAGTTTAATCTTTTCTAAATAATTATAGATAATCCTCCTACTAAATATTATTTAGTTTAATTTCTTATGGATAATTATTATTTAGTTTAATCTTCTTCTCATTTATAATATTATTTAAATTACGATTTTGCCCCCTATGGTTATATCACTTTTACTCTTTTAGCCAAAAAATAATCTTTAACATCTGAGCCCCCAACGTCTTTTTTTCTAATGGTTTTTGGCCCCTAACGTCTTTTTTCTAACCCTTTTGGCCTCTAACATTTAATGGATGGGGTTAGTGTTAGGGGCCAAAGGGTTAGAAAAAAAGACGTTAGGGGCTTAGATGTTAAAAAAAAACTTTTTTGGGCTAAAAGGGTATAAGTGATATAACCCCAGGGGCCAAAATCGTAATTTACTCTAACTAATATTATTTATCATTTATACATTTACGGAGTTTTAAATAATGGGTTAAATTTATTGAGACTTCGTTAACAAATTTTGCTACAACAAAATAATCTATTTATATCAATCTAAATTTTTATATATACTATACTATATAATAAAACATTAATGTGTGACACATGTCGTTCATTGTAGGTATTTATTTTATAATTTTCTCGCCTCACTTCCAAACTTATCTTATGTTAAGTAAATAAATAAATGAATAATGAGCTAATATTAAATTTTATCATACTTTAAATTTCGAATACCTATCTTCTATTTTCTAATAAAATATTATCCGAAATTATAAATTGTTAATTTAAAACATTTTAAATAACACAAATTATTTATCACGAAAACCAAACTTTGTATTAATATATTAAATATTTTTATTTTCACTATACAAAATTATATTTACTAACTTTTTTTATTTGGTATATAAAATTACATTTATTTAACTCATGTAATAAATGAGGTTTTTTAAAGATGTATTATTTTATTATTTGGTAAACAATTTATTATTTGGTAAACATAAAATTACATTTATTTAACTCATGTAATAAATGAGGTTTTTTAAAGATGTATTATTTTATTATTTGGTAAACAATATTACATTTATTCAACCCGTGTAATACATGTGATTTTAAAGATATAATTTTTTTTATTTGGTATATAAAATTACATTAATTCAACCCGTACAATATGGTTCTTATATATATAACATTTTTTTGTTATTTAATATATAAAATTATATTTATTCAACCCGTGCAATAAAGGAAGTTTTCAAAGATATAATGTTTTATTATTTAGTATATAAATTTATTTACTCAACCCGTGTAATACACGGGGTTATAACCTAGTTGAGATATTTAAAATAATCTCTAATTTATATAATCATGTGGATTGTGCTGTGGAGTGTATCTTACATTTATTATTTTATTCGAGGGAGAGGTTGACCAATTACGAATCAAGGGAACTCAAAAAACAGTTTTCATATGACTACCCGGTGTGGTTTGGTTAGTTCTCAAAGAGATTACCCGTCACTTAGGCGTCACCTCATCAAGGGTGGAGGACCATCCCCTTGGGGATTATCCAAGGGTGTGGAAGACTATCCAACCTATTATAAAAAAAACCAATATAATATAACTAGGTTATAACCCCGTGTATTACACGGGGTTGAATAAATAAAGTTTATATACTAAATAATAAAATAATATATCTTTAAAAACCTCATTTATTGTACGGGTTGAATATATATAATTTATATATTAAATAATAAAAAGTTATATCTATAAGAACCATATTGTACGAGTTGAATAAATGTAATTTTATATACCAAATAAAAAAGTTATATATTTAAAACCACGTATCTTACACGAGTTGAATAAATGTAATATTGTTTACCGAATAATAAAATAATACATCTTTAAAAAACCTCATTTATTACACGGGTTGAATAAATGTAATTTTATATACCATATAATAAAAAATTACATCTTTAAAAATATGCGCATTACACTGTTTGAATAAATGTAATTTTCTGTACTAAATAATAAAAAATATATATCCTTAAAAAACCCCCGTGTATTGTACGAATTGAATAAATCTAATTTTATATATCAAATAATAAAACATTATATTTTAAAAAACTCATGTATTACATGGGTCGAGTAAATGTAATCTTGTATAGTGAAAATAAAAATATTTAATATATTAATACAAAGTTTGGTTTTCGTGATAAAAATAGATTATTCTGTTGTTGCAAAATTTGTTAACTAAGTCTCAATAAATTTAACCCTGTATTTAAAACTCCGTAAATGTATAAATGATAAATAATATTAGTTAATTTTATTTTAAGTTTCGTAAAATCTATTTGATACCAAACTAAAAAAACGTTCAAATATAATTAATTCAAATAGATAATATTATAAATGAGATGGAGATTAAATTATCCATAAGATATTAAACTAACAATATTTAGTAGGAGGGTTATTTATAATATAAGATATTAAATTAAATATTCAAATAAATAATATTATAAATGAGATGGAGATTAAACTAAATACTAATTATCCATAAGATATTAAACTAATAATATTTAGTAGGAGGGTTATCTATAATATAAGATATTAAATTAAATAATATTTAGTAGAATGGTTATCTATAATTAATTAGAAGAGATTAAACTAAAATAATAATTATCTATAAGAGATAGTCTAATATGATGACAAGTGTCACTAAAGTGGTTTCTTTTATTATATAGTACTAGCGGTAAGACCTGTGTGCAAACACGGGTCGTTTCTTAGAAAACCATGCATAAGTTAAGCTTGGTGGTTGTTTTGGTCAAAAATTTCCGAAGCAATTAAGTGATCAAATTAGTTAAGTGAGGTAGTGTGCTTAAAAGGTGTGTTGAAAATGTTCAAGTTAAGTTGTTTGCAAAAACAGTTTGAGCATACGGCTCATGATACAGAGCTATATTTATGATCAAACAATGAGCAAAAAAGGTAAAGGGTGACACCAGATATACGAGGAAAGCCCTTGATCAATCTAGATCGCCGGCACAAAACCTCGGGAGCTGACAATCGCAGCTGCCTTGTTCTTCTATTACTTCAAATGTTGGGATACAGTGCAGGATATGATGCGGATCAACTAGGTGTTACAACGTGATTTGATTACAAGTGTTGGTGTGTAGTGATTGCTAGTAACTAGAGAGTAAAGTGTGCGAATGAAAGTAAGTGCCTTAACTTGATCCGATCATACTATTTATAGCTAAACGAAAATAACTTTCCTATTAAACCGAGATGCCCCGAATATTCCCAAGTAAACGTTGCAGTCCTGGTCTTTCGGAATCAACGTCTCTATTCCAACTGATTTGCCCGAGTCTTGGGGGGAAGAAGTCTTCTTGAACGTTGGAGACTTGTAACTCTTAATCTGCACGTGATCAATTCAGTCAATACCAGGATATCGTACCAGGATGTTACCAATATCCTGACCCGATATCTTGATCACAAATAAACAATCTGATGGGGTACGGTACTAAACCCGACCTGAGCGGTCAGACTTCTCGTTACTGGTTGCTTTTACATTAATTATTTATTATTGTTACTACTAACCCAACCGCGAGGCCCAACGCGCTGTAGTTTACACTACTTTGGGCCGGGGCTTGTAGAGATAACCCCTAACTGGGCCTGGCCCATTGAGGTTAGGGGAGGCCCATATCTCCCTATATAAAGAGGTCTTCACCTCACTATTAGGGCAGATGGAATGGAGCCGCCACACTTTTTGTAGCTGGAAACAGGAGAGTCTTCTCCTACCGGCAATCTCTACAGCTCCACTTTCTTCTCTTCTCCATTGCAGATCTAGGTTCAGGAGGAAGAACAAGATGAGATTCTTCACCCTTATGTAGAACGTGGTCAGGTCATCTCGGCGGTGAACCCGTGTTTCTTCATTGGCGCCCACCGGTTCAAAAATAAAAATCCCAGAATCAAAACTGGTCTCCTCCTCCTCGGATCTCAGATCTGTTTGGTTTGAAGCCACACATGGTTCTTGATGAAAAAACTCCACCTCGATGGGGTTCTTGGAAGTTTGATGTGGGTTACATCATCAGTTCTGTTAGGGTCCAAGCCTGAGCTCCGTGCTCTGTGGGTCGAAATCTCGTTTTACGGTTTTATAACCGTCAAATAGTTGCACTCACCAAGACACGAAAAAGAGTGTTTCTTCATATCGGTACTCTTCTTATTCTTTCTTTTTTATTACTTGTGATGCAACATAGGAGTCCACTCCTACTCTCGTTTTTCCCAATCATCATAATGGCAAGAAGACTAAATAATTATTTTAAAAAAGAAAAAAGGGAATCTACTCTTATACAGCTTTTTGACAACTATCTTCAATAAGTGAGATTTCCAACCAACAATTCATGAAGGTTCATTTAAAATACCATTCACAGTTCGTTTATTATATATAAAAAAAAAGAAAAGAAAAGAGGAATATGCTCCTTTACATCTGTAAACAACTAGAAAATTGTCTGACACATAGGGTACACATTTTTGTCTTCATCTGGAAAATGAGAGCTTCATCTCTCTCCTCCATTACAAAACACGAGCACCACATTTTGTCCTTACCCTAAAAACACCTCTGAAGCAAACATAGTTTCATGAATGGTTTTGGTTGAATGTCAGAATTGTTTCACATACAATCCACTCCTGCGCGAATAAACCAAGCCTGCCGGTCTAGCTCTGTCGTCGCGCGAGTGCACTCCGTCTGCCGGACACAACCCAGGCCTTACACATCGCGCGATAACCCAGGCCTTACACATCGCGCGCGATAAACAACCTCCGCCACGAACATGGTACTCACCACCGCGCACGGTGAACAAGCGCCACCGACAGGCCATATACCTCGCGCGCAGTGAGAATGCTCAGCCATCTCATGCGCATCAGACATGCCATCAACCCATGTTCTGAGAAGGTCTTACAAACTATTTACGTACTTTACTCATAATTTTTCCAAACGTTATCTTCAGTTTATTTGTATATATTGAACTTTGATATTGGCGTGCCTTCTTTAAATCATCAAATATGGGCTCGGCTTCGGCGGCGCATAAGTTTAGACCGCCCGTCATAAACTGCCGCGAGTGACTCTGCGCGCGAGTAGCTTGACATGCGTTACCCGCGCGAGTAGCTTGCCATACGTTACCCCGCGCGAGTAGCTTGCCATACGTTACCCCGCGCGAGTAGCTTGCCATACGTTACCCCGCGCGAGTAGCTTTCCATACGTTACCCCGCGCGAGTAGCTTGCCATACGTTACCCGCGCGAGTAGCTTGCCATACGTTACCCCGCGCGAGTACTTGACAGACGCTACATTCTTATTTTTATTGGTATGAAGACTTAATTTTAAACCATCTTTATAAATATATATTTCGTAGTCACATTCTTAAAGGCTGTTTTCCATATGCAATTCTTATGATAGTCAAGCCTATAATTGGCACATACAACTTAAATGCTAGGACAAATTATTTGAAAATGATTTTCAAATAATTTTGTTATTTATTCGGAAACAACTTTAAAAATAGACAGGTCAATGACTAAGCATATGCATGGGCTATGTCAAGAAGACGAACATTTGAGTTGCTTTGAGTCACATAACATCGCCATGTGATCAACTTCTTTCAATTCTTTCACACTATTCACTGGGTTATTGTCGATCATCCATTGTTGAAATCCCTTTCTAATGGCTTTATCTTCATCACAAATGATATATACTCGTCTCACATAACCATAACCATACCCGTCTTCGGTAAACAAGTTTGCATTTCGTAGATCTTTCATAAACAAGTTACCCCGCGCGAAGAACTCCACCACACAAGTACGTTGCCTGCCTGACTCACTATGCCCCGCGAGTAACTCTATGGGTGGCTATTTGTTAATATTCTAAACTTTTGCTTCTGTATTTAAAGGCATTGATTTAATATAGAGAATAAAGGGACAAAGGGTTTTCTATACTACAGTTTATTGTTTTGTGATTCTCATCATCATGAAGTCACTAACTGACAGACTCGAGGGGCACATTTTATACTCCCTAGAGTCCATTTCTTTTAATTATGCAATAACGTGATATACGTTATACGAGTGCATTCATTACTTCTCTATGATCAATTTTAGTACAATGCAACTAACAATTATGTGCCAGCAATAGACAATCACGCTAGCATGCATGGTGTAACACCATTTCGAGGTTCAAAATTGCTTTCAGAGTATTGCGAAGTACGGATGCACGGAACAAACACCTCCTAAGGATGAAGTTTCGGTATAACGCTTTCCACATCACTCTTTATTACAATTTACCATGTCGACTTATTTGCAGGATAGGCAATACATTCAATCGGTGAAACGCAGCTAGCGATCCTCACGCACACCGATGAAAGCCTAAAAAGCGCCTTCACACATGAGCACGTAAGTCGCCGGCTGGCGCATGCTCCTTTAATACGAGCACGTAAGTCGCCGGCTGGCGCATGCTCCTTTACATACGAGCACGTAAGTCGCCGGCTGGTGCATGCTCCTTTACATACGAGTATGTAAGCCGCCGGCTGGCGCATGCTCCTTTACATTTGAGCACGTAAGTCGCCAAGCGCGCATGCTCCTTTACATTTGAGCACGTAAGTCGCCAAGCGCGCATGCTCCTTTACATTTTAGCACGTAAGTCGCCAAGCGCGCATGCTCCCTGACATATGAGCACGTAAGTCGCCACGCGCGCATGCTCCTTTACATTCCAGCACGTAAGTCGCCATCCGCGCAAGCTCCTTTACATTCAAGCAGGTAAGACGCCTCGCACGCATGCTCCTGTACATACGAGCCCGTTAGTCGCCTCTCGCGCATACTCCATTACTTACGAACACGCAAGTCGCCATGCGCAAACTCTTTTACATACCAACACGTCGATCTCCATACGAGTCCGTTCTACATATGATCATCTCAGCCTCCATGCGAGCCTTGCCGCTACACATGTAAGCACGCTAATCTCCACGCGATCTTGCTGCCTTACATATGAGCGTGTGTCTCGTCCGCACGCGCATGCTTAGCCATATATGAAAACGCTTACAAAGCGTAAACCGTGCTACAAATGCACGCACCACTTTGGGTATACGCAAAAACGCATTGGCTGAAATAAAGTTTCGCTTACTCTCACAATCTTCAAGACAAGCCACATCTCCTTGCTTCATGCCACATGGTTGTTATGTCACACCAGAGTATTAACGCAGGCCCGGGTCTCCACATCATTATTCATGACGCAACTTTATGCCAATTCTCATTCGCGATAACCTGTTCAAAGTGGATTAACACGTGCAACTATTGTAGACATCAGTTTACAAAGATTCAAACTATATAAATATATACGCTTCACGACTTAAGACACGCGCGCACCTTGCGCTAACCAACAGAAGTCACACCATAGGGTGAATATTTTACAATAGCCAGACGACTGTGTGCGCACCGCTAAAGCTGGGCCACACTCACCTGACAAAGGCGAACCGTCAGTGACAACATAATGATCGCCGTGTCAGCAGCCAACTCAAGGGTCACCAACAACGACATTTGCACCCTGTCAGAATTTAAATTTCGAGAAATTTCTCGCCTAAAATCACAACGAAACTGCACGTCGAAGTTAGCAAGGGTTGCGCCGCATGCTTCATCAACCAATAATCATGCGCGCCAGCTCCCAAAAGCAACAGGTATCAATTAACAAGCCTGGTAGCCGCGCCGTAGTAATTGACAAACACTTACACGCGCGCCAGCTACCAAGACCTAGCAAATTCTTTAAAGACCCGCACGCTTTTCTTTTCTCTTTTTCCTGAGTCCAGAGCTCCAACCATTCACTTCGCGCATGGAAGCAGCACTGGACTGGGGGACTTGAGGAGTTATGGTCCCAAAAAGCCGCGCTGACCAATCGGGTCGCACGCAGGACCATACTCCTTATACATTAATCTGGCTAATCAAGAAACACCCTGAATGGAGGCCCTCAATGCCTATACCACGCGCAAGCTACTCAGAGACTCACCAAAGGCCGCGCGGCATAAGAGTAAGCCAATAAACGTCTAACAGGCTGTATTCTATCGTGCTCCACGATCACCAATCGTGCAGAAGACAGAAGGTACACAAGGACGCCTACAGGGCACCAATCAGGGGGCGGCGACAACTGCCCCATGATCTCCACTCTCTCACACTAACCACACTCAACCGTCGAAACTCAGCCAGTTCCAAGACTCGTGCACAAGACCTAACCACATACACGCAGCCTTGACAAGTTCATGGCAATGCGCCAGTACAATTAGCAACTCCCCGCGACCAATCAGCTTGCGCCATGTTTGCCCAACCAGTATCATGTGATATTCACCGTTTCATTATCTCTACTCACAGTGAAAGACGCAACAAGCATGGCCAGCAATGTTCCCGCACCCGGGCGACAGGTAAGCCTAAAAACTCAATCTTTACTTTCGAGCACTCCTAACAAGTCTAGTACTCCTACCACGCTTGCTCGCGGAGCAGCACTAGACTGGGGGACTTGATGGGGTACGGTACTAAACCCGACCTGAGCGGTCAGACTTCTCGTTACTGGTTGCTTTTACATTAATTATTTATTATTGTTGCTACTAACCCAACCGCGAGGCCCAACGCGCTGTAGTTTACACTACTTTGGGCCGAGGCTTGTAGAGATAACCCCTAACTGGGCCTGGCCCATTGAGGTTAGGGGAGGCCCATATCTCCCTATATAAAGAGGTCTTCACCTCACTATTAGGGCAGATGGAATGGAGCCGCCACACTTTTTGTAGCTGGAAACAGGAGAGTCTTCTCCTACCGGCAATCTCTACAGCTCCACTTTCTTCTCTTCTCCATTGCAGATCTAGGTTCAGGAGGAAGAACAAGATGAGATTCTTCACCCTTATGTAGAACGCGGTCAGGTCATCTCGGCGGTGAACCCGTGTTTCTTCACAATCAAAAGCAGAATATTAGTCAGGATATATGCTCAGAAAATGACCCATAACAATTGTCCCCAAAATATATCTGTTGGCATACCAATCCAACGGATATATTTTAAAACCTTATCTCGTAAACCGAGGCAATTAAAACGAGGCGACGTTTGAGATGACATTGTGCAACTTCCCATGCTACTTTTACTTTTCGCCCCCTATATCCAGCCTATATTAACTGAGGGACTTCTCATAATCCAAGCAATTTAGACAAAGTTTCTAAAGAATAAAAGATAGTTTATTTTCCATTTTGATAACACTTGTTTGACCAGAGTATTTATTTTCAACCCAAGTATCATTTCCCAAGTATTCCAATCAAATATCCCAAAACGTATCCCAAAAACACATTTTGAGAACATATCCTAAAGATACATTCTCATCAGGATATTCGAGCCTTAAACACAGTTTCAAGAGTTTAAACAACTTGCAAAGGAAAGATCATACCAGGAATAGGGTGTAGCCCTAGTATCAAACTTTTAATCCTTTTGCAACTTCTTCAACTAAGATGTCCCCAGTCCGAAATACTTAGTGCATTGAATTTGACTCTTCGAGCCTTACACAATCGCCTTAGGAGGAATGTCCCCTGTGCATAAAGTCTTCGAATACTTAGAAAATTTTCAAGTTTTAACTGTATGGACAGTTCTTATGTTACTGGGGTAAAACCCAAAAACATACTGGAGATAAATCCTTAGTATCCTGGGGAAAATCCCATAGGTATCCTAGGGAAAATCCCAAATTTTCATGCGCTACAGTCGGGAGTGTATAAACTCCAAGACTTAGAAAGGTGATAACCTTTAAACCCTAGAGAGTATGAAAATACCCTTCCGTGAGAGAGGGTGATCAATCCTCATATACCTTGAGAATCCAGGATATAGCCAACAGTGACGAAATTGTCAGCCACTTTTACATGAACTGGTCCCGCCACCTTGAACTATTCTTAGATAACTTGCGCTCCAGGCGGGGTGTTTAAACCCAATTTGAGAGAAAGGTGAATACCTTTAAACCTGTGAAGGGATCAGTATCCCTTAAACGTGAGAGAGGGGAAGTATCCTGAATGTATATCCTGGATCTACATCCCGAAACGTATACTGCAAAACAACTGCAAGCTAAGGTGGGTGTTAGCCTGGCTAACACCCCTCCGATGCTTAAGTCAGTAATGGGTTAAAGCAATAAATAATATTAAAACTTAATAAAAGAGATAGAATCCATACCATCCTGTAACACCCCGAAAACGGGTTTGGTAATTAAACCCTGTTAATACTAAAGAGCGGGTATAATACCGTTAGCAGAAAAGATTAAACCGGAACTTATTAGGATTTAAATAAATAAATTTAATAATAAATAAAACGAGGATAAATACTTTGAGAAAACAAAGTATATAGAAGGCCCGAGTTAACGGGACTCAAAATAAAACGGGATTTTAACTCCCCGAACCCATTAAGTTAACTAGGAATAATTAACCTAGTTAGTAATATATGATTAAGTGATTAATAATAAATTATAGCTTCTTTTGAAACAAAATAAACATGAGGGGCCAAAAGGGTTAACTTGAAAGTTAACTAAATAAATAACAAAAAAGAAAAGAAAAAAAAACACAGTGTGTGTTCGTAGATCGACCAGGAGCAGGAGAAAGAGGGGTGAAACCCTAGCTCACCCAAATTCAACAAATTGAAGGCCAATATTAGCTCGAATAAAATGCATGAACACATAGAAACGATCACCTAGTCGTGGGGATCGTAAGTGTTTTGGTCAAAAATTACCGAAGCAATTTAGTGATCAAATTAGTAAAGTGAGGTAGTGTGCTAGAAAGTGTACTTGAAAATGTGCTTGTTGAGTTAATTAGGAAATCAGTATTCAGGATACGGCTCAGGATATCGAGCTGTATCTATGATCAAACAATGAGCAAAAGTAAAGTAAACGACACGAGATGTACGAGGAAAGCCCTTGATCAATCTAGATCGCCGGCATAAAACCTCGGGAGCTGACAATCGCAGCTGCCTTGTTCTTCTATTGCTTCAAATATCAGGATACAGTGCAGGATGTGGTACGGATCGACTAAGTGTTACAACGAAATTTGAATACAAGTGTGGTGTTTGCAATGAGCTAGAAAGTGAAAGTATGCGAGAGTGTAAGTGGAGAGTGTGTGACTTAAACTGATCCCCCCCCATCTATTTATAGTAAAGATAAAATAACAAACTATCCTAAACTTCCGGGATCCACCGAATATTCCTTCATCGAACGTTGTAGACCTGGTCTTTCGGGCTCAACGTCTCTCCTTCAACAAACTCGTCCGAGTCTTGAGGAGAAGAAGTCCTCTTGACCGTTAGCAAGTCTCAGCCTTTAACCTGCACGTGGTTAATTCAATAAACCTCAGGATATCGCCCAAGATGTTAGTAATATCCTCTTCCAGCATCCTGGTCACAAATAAACAAATAAAGGCAGGATATTGGTCAGGATACGTATGTTAAGAAAATGACCCCTAACAATTGTCCCCAAATATATCAGTTGGTATACCAATCCAACGGATATATTTCAAAAATCTTATCCCATAACTCAAGGCATTTAAAACGAAGCGACGGTCAAGATCACATCGTAACTTCCAACGCGTTTTTTACTCAATGGAGATCCACGATGCCCCTATATCTTCTCTTTTCTTGTTTGAAAAGCAGATATCTTCAACAGAACCTTCAGGTAATTCTCCATTTCTGATTTTCTTCCTGTCAATTTACTTCACCTTACTTGCAATGGACGCCGAGACCTTCACCCAGCAGAATCTTCTTAAAAATCCCGAAAAGGAGATCTGCGCTTTTGACAACGCAGACATTGCAGCTTTAAGAGCCTCCGGCGCTTTCCCTGACAGCACAGTCTTTAGACAATTCGATCGGTCAATCCGATCGGATGTTTCTTCCACCGAATGGGTCTGTTTTCCAGCATATCCTTTTTCATTAGGTATTCGATACCCTTTTCCTGAATTCATGATGCAATTCTTTCGAATTACCAGCATCTCTTTTGCTCAAACCATGCCCATGGTTTGGAGAGTACTAATTGTACTCAACCAAATCAAAAACCTCCATTGCTCCGACCTCTGCATCGAGGATTTACCTATTGCTTATCGCCTCCGATCCCATGGCTCTAGCCGGTTCTTGCTCTTCTCGACCTCCAGCAAACCCCTGATTCTCAAAGCCACCAAAAACGAAGACGGATGGCAACGCAAATTCTTCTTTGTCAAACGAGATTCCATTGCTGAGGGTGCCAACCTTCCGGTGGAGTGGTTAACCACCGGTAGGATCATAAATATCCTCATAGACCATTTGATTGTTACCTTCTATTAATACTCTTCTTTTTGATCTTTATGCAGTGAACTTCAAGGAAGTTGCTCCCCCTACCGCTGAGTCAGAAGAGAGAATCAATACTGTTTACCGGTTACCTGCAATAGACAGGACTTTCACCACACACGTCCCGAGTTCCAGTCAATACTCATCATCTGAGATGTCTGGTAAGAATTTCTTTCAAAATAATTAGTCACAACAGCATAATGATAAGATAAAGAGTAAAACTTTTTCCCTTTATGCAGCACCAGCTAAGATCCCTGAAGTCTTTGATCTTGACGAATTGGACAACTATTCTGACCAGATCCAGGTCAAGAAAGAACCTAGCCCCAAGACCACAGCTACATCCAAACCCAGCAGCTCCAAAGCCATCATCATTCCTAAACCTTCACCGGCTACCAAGCCCCGGAGTTCAAGTTCCCGCAAAAGGAAAGAACCCGATTCCCCTGTCATTTCTGACACCTTTCCTTATGAGAAGCACGGGTTCATTGAAGCCAGCGGGTTTATGACTTCTTTTCTTAACCAGGTTAGTATCCTCATATCATATCCTGCAATTTAGATTATTTTCAAAGATTTAACAATATTAATCCCTGTCCTCTTACCTTTGTAGGGTCTTGAGCGTTTAGTTCATTTATATCAAGAATCCTGCAAGCTTAACAAAACACTTGAATCTAAGCTAAAGGAAGCAGAAATCACAATCTCCGACCAAGGTATGATTGCGGCCGCCAAATCTCGTCATTACGAGGAGAAATACAAAGCTATGACCCAAGAACACCAAGTTGCTCTCAACAAAGCTACTCTTCAAGCCCAGGCCGATCTGGAAGCCGCCCATGTGCAATACGAACGGGATATGGTCAGCTACCGGGAAAGCCTAAAAAGTTCCGTCGTCATTTATCTCCTCCAAGCCAGGTTGAAGATGGCTCATGAAGCCAAAACATTAGGTTTCTAATGCCCTTCTTGGGATGTTGGTGCTTGGGAGACCAAGCTGAAGAACCTCGGCGGCACCTCTTCCAAATCAACTGTCGAAGAACCTTCCAAAGTAGTTGAAAAAGCAACCGATGCTGAGAAGGATGCTGAGGCGGATCCCAAGACGGATGTTGCTGAAATCACTATGGATTAAGAAGGCACTACCCCCTAGAGCTTATTTCCTTTAAATCATTCGAACAATTTTATGTTTTTATGAACAATTTATATTTCTGTATCGAAACAATTTGATAGCCGAAGGTGGATAGGTCCTGGGTTTAAGGATGAAACCTTCAGTTATCAACCAGTATTGATTGCTTACGAATAATTTCATCTTTTTATTTTTCTAAGTGTAAATCTTAGCTTTACAAAAAATTTCATACTGTTATCTTATAAAATATCCTGATCAGTATGCTCAGCGGTATACTGTAAAAACCTTTTATTAGATAGAACTTCCAAACGTTCATTCAATTTTGTAAAAATTTCTTTTAGAAAGTGAAAAACAGTCTATCTTTTCAAAACCAAGTTTTGATAATATTTAAATGATCAGAGTTCCAAACTAATACTAGTTTCAAACACCCTAATCAAATATCCTGAAAAGGACTTTGAGAATATATCAGGATACTTAAAATAATGTTACTAAAAACTTAGACGACGTTTACAAAGGAAAGATCATACCAGAAATAGGGTATAAACCTATTACCAAACTTCAATCCCTTTGCAACTCTCCCAACGATGGTGTCCCCTGTGCAAGGTACTTAGTGCATTAGTTCCGAGCCTCATCCTTTTAGCTTTACATCACCATCTTGGCAGGGATGTCCCCTGTGTACAATGTCTTCAAATACTTTAGAAATCTACTGAATGTCAGTTTCCATTGCCTTGGCAATTTTTTACGTCCCAAGGGTAAAACCCAAGGACGTACTGGAGATAAATCCCTTGTATCCTGGGGAAAATCCCAAATTTTCATGCGCTACAGGCAGGAGTGTATAAACTCCAAGACTTAGAAAGGTGAAAACCTTTAAACCTTAGAGAGTATGAAAATACCCTTTCGTGAGAGAGGGTGATCAATCCTCATATACCTTTAGGATTCAGGATATAACCAACAGTAACGAAATTGTCAGCCACTTTTACATGGACTGGTCCCGCCACCTTGAACTATCACTGAATAACTTGCGCTCCAGGCGGGGTGTTTAAACCCAATTCGGAAGAAAGGTGAATACCTTTAAACCTGTGAAGGGATCAGTATCCCTTAAACGTGAGAGAGGGGGCCAATCCTCTAATCTTTCGAGTTATCCTGAGTACATATCCTGGAGCTATATCCTGAAACATATCTTGCAAAACAATTGTAAACTAAGGTGGGTGTTAGCTTAGCTAACACCCCTCCGATGCTTAAGTCAGTATTGGGTTACAAAGAACAAATTAAACCAAACATATTTAAAAAAGGTATAATTCATACCATCCTGAGTTAGAAATTAAATTCTAAACTCACTTGAAATAGAGCTTAAGGTGTATAGCATTCCAAAATCTCGGTAGCATATGCCCCTCCATATTCTTGAGTCTGTATGCTCCTTTCCCTGCTTCTGATTCAACTTCGTATGGTCCTTCCCATTTTGGAGCTAATTTGCCATCGGCAGGATTAGTAGTATTTTGAAAAGCCTTTCTTAACACCCAATCTCCAATCTTAAATCTTCTGGTCCTAATATTCTTGTTATATGCCCTGGATATTCTCTGTTGATATGCTGCCATCCTTAGCCTTGCCGCATCTCTCTTCTCATCTATAGTGTCTAAATCCTGACTCAAGGCTTCAGGATTCTGCTCAGGATCACTTAAGATAGATCTTGCATTAGGTATTGTCATTTCCGTTGGAATCATTGCTTCTGCTCCAAACACCAAGGAAAATGGGGTTTGGCCTGTTGCATTTTTTACCGTTGTCCTATCAGCCCATAAAACAAAGGGTAGTTCTTCTGCCCATCTTCCTTTTTTGGCTCCAAGCCTTTTCTTTAAGTTATTGACAATTATCTTGTTTGAGGATTCTGCTTGTCCATTTGCTTGAGGATGTACCGGAGTAGACGTAATCATTTTGATTCCCCAACTCTTGCAAAAGTCAGTAGTCCTCTTACTTATGAACTGAGAACCATTGTCACAAATTATCTCGGCTGGTACTCCGAATCTGGTCAGGATATTTCTCTTGATGAAGGATACTACTTCTTGGTCTCTAACTTGAACAAATGCTTCTGCTTCAACCCACTTAGAGAAATAATCCGTCATTGCTAGCATAAAGACTTTTCCTCCCGGAGCTTTTGGTAGCTTTCCCACTATATCCATACCCCACTTCATAAATGGCCAAGGGGAAACAATATGATATAATGGTTCAGCCGGCAGATGCAG
Organism: Helianthus tuberosus; assembly: GCA_030545235.1. Lineage (NCBI taxonomy): Eukaryota > Viridiplantae > Streptophyta > Magnoliopsida > Asterales > Asteraceae > Helianthus > Helianthus tuberosus. The sequence continues at coordinate 5,320,742 of CM060384.1, read as the reverse complement.
TATGTTACTATGTCTTTGACATGCGTCACATCTTCGAACATATTCTGCGGCATCTTTTCTCATTGTTGGCCAATAATATCCTGTCCTTAACACTTTTGAGAATAACGACCTGCCCCCAGCATGGTTACCACAATCCCCTTCATGTATATCCTGAAGTACTTCTTTGGCTTCAGGATCCTCCAAGCATCTCAAATACGGTCCTGCAAGAGATTTCTTGTATAAAATATTATTTATAATAGTGAATCGTGATACCTTCATCCTAAATGCCTTAGGATTTTCATTTCCAGGGATGTGTCCTTCTTTGAGATATCTCATGATTGGAGCCGTCCAGGATTTAGGATCCTCTTCAGGATGTGTTGCTCCAGGATCCTGAATACCAGCTACTTCTTTATCCTGAGGATTCGTTGCAGGATATAAGACATGTAATATTGGTATTTGCGTCCCTTCAGGTATCCTGATCGATGATCCCAAATTTGCTAAGGCATCCGCTTCAGCATTATCCTCCCTTGGTACCTGTTCAAGTATAAAAACATCGAAATATCCTGCTAATTTTTTGAGAATATCAAGATATTCGATTAGCTTCTCACCCTTAACTGCATAGGATCCATTAAAATGGTTAGTAATTAACAAAGAGTCAACATATACTTGCAATTTTTTGATACTCATGCTCTTAGCCAATTCTAATCCTGCAATCAAAGCCTCATACTCTGCTTCATTATTAGGAGCAGGAAATTCACACCTAATAGCCTGGGGTAATATGTCCCCCTGTGGCGATTTTAGTAGTATTCCTAATCCTACTCCTCTTACATTAGATGCACCGTCAGTATATAATGTCCAGGATCCTGAGGATTCTCCTAACTGTTGAACTTCTAGGTCTACCTCGTCCTGAATGTCACTACTAAAGTCAGCCACAAAGTCAGCTAAAGCCTGAGATTTTATGGCATTTCTAGGTTCATATACTAAATCATAAGAACTTAACTTTACTAACCAGTTGGCCATCCTGCCTGACAACTCTAGTTTCCTAAGCACATTTTTGACAGGATAATTTGTTTTAACATGTATCCTATGTGTCTCGAAATAATGCCTAAGTTTCGTTGATGCCATGACTAATGCTAGTATCAATTTTTCTAAATGAGAATACCTAGTTTCAGCATCTAGCAAACTTTTACTAACATAATAAACAGGATATTGCTGACCTTCATGATCCTTTATGAGAACAGCACTTACAGCATTCCCTGATACAGCAAGGTACAGGGATAGTGGTTCACCATTTTCAGGCTTCATCAATAGAGGTGCGGTTGATAGATATCGTTTCAAATCCTGCAATGCTGCTTCATGCTTCTCCCCCCCATTCGAATCTTTTGTTCTTCTTTAGGATATCATAAAAGTCTTTGCATTTCTCTGAGGATCTCGAGATAAACCTGTTTAAAGCTGCTACTCGGCCTGTCAATCTTTGTACGTCCTTCATATTTGAGGGTGATTTTATATCCAGGATAGCTTTGATCTGCTCTGGGCTTGCTTCTATCCCCCTTTTTGTCACCATATATCCAAGAAACTTTCCTGCCCCCACTCCGAAATGGCATTTAGCAGGATTCAGCTTCATGTTGTATTGATCCAGGATGTCAAATGCTCCGGTGATATCCTGGAGGTGATCCTCAGCCTTTTTAGATTTCACCACCATATCATCGATATATACCTCCATGGTGTCCCCCAGTTTGTCTTTGAACATCATGTTTACCAATCTTTGGTATGTTGCACCTGCATTTTTCAAACCAAAAGGCATAGCTGTATAACAATAAATACCTGTTGGTGTCATGAAGGCAGTATCCTCCTGGTCAGAAGGCTCCATTTGGATCTGTTGAAATCCTGAAGATGCGTCCATGAAGGTCAGCATTTCATGCCCGACAGTGGCATCTACCATTGCATCAATGTGGGGAAGAGGAAATGGGTCTTTAGGACAGGCTTTGTTCAAGTCTGTGTAGTCTACACAAACTCTCTATTTCCCATTTTTCTTTTGTACTACAACCACGTTTGCTAGCCATCTTGGGAACTTAACCTCTCTGATCATTCTGGACTTTAATAGTCTTTGAACTTCCTCCTGGATAATAGTGTTCCGCTCGGGAGCAAACTTCCTTCTTTTTTGTTACACAGGCTTGAATGATTTATCAATTCCAAGCTTGTGAGTGATAATATCTTTGGATATGCCTGTCATATCCTCATGCTTCCATGCAAACGTTGACATCCTGCATTTCAAAAAGTTAATTAATTGTTCTTCAATATCCTGAGGGATATTGGTCCCTACGAGCACCGAAATATCGGGATTATCATGGTCCAGGATAATTTTCTTCACATCCTGCTCCGGATCCTCCACGATATCCTGGGCCCGCGTCTTTAATTGCTATGCTGCACTAGGTTTGGTTGAGGATTTCATCGAGGATGAGTAGCATTCTTTCGCCTCCTGCTGATCACTATCAACTTTGACCACTCCACAAGGGGTAATTGTTAGGGGAGGATTTTCTAACAATTAGTGATCCTTATTCGTTATCCTAATTAGTGATCCTTACTTCTGTGACAGGTGGTGATCCTCAGAAGGGCTTCAGGATCAGGATCATGGATCACTTTAAGGATCCTCGTACTGACGATTGTTTACTTATGTTTTGTAGCATTTCGCAGGTATATTGAGCTTGACCAAGTCTAGGCGACATTCCTGGAGAATATTCCTAAACTATTCTGCACGTGCTTGACCAAAAATAGACGTTATGGAGAACGTGGAGGCTTGGCACGAAAGTCGGATAGTTAGTTTAGGTGGTTATTTCTATTTTAAAAATGGGGTAACGAGCTAGTAGAACACACTTAGTCATTTTTTTGCAGTTACACACACTCATACAAGCTCTCATACAAGCTCTCGTTCAAACACTTAGCAATTTCATACACTTTTTACACATTTCACCGTAGTGATCCTTGTACCTAGCTCGTTACTATCCGAAGTTGTAAACATTTAATCATTTATTAGAGCTTGGTGATCGGTAGTTTCCATCACCCGGGGTTTTTTATGCCGGAGATCAATTCTTGATCAAGGGCTTTTTCCCCGTATAAATCCTTGTGTTGTTTGTGCACATTACATTGAAGTGATCCTCATCGCTGTTACATATTTAAAGCATCATTCCCCTAAACAAAGAGTTTGGTTGCAATATCCTCATCAGATTTTTTGACCAAAACAGTTTGGCGCCCACCGTGGGGCAATTGGTGCTTCGTCCTTAAGAAAATACGCATTTCTGTGCTTAATTCGGTTCACTACAACCAAGCAGATGGCTTCCTCATCGAAGAATGCTTCAAACTTGATGCCCTCATTTACTTCTTCACAAGGCGTTCCTCCTTTGCCTCCACCACCTTCTGGATCCCAGAAGAATACTGAGAATGCTGCGAAGAAACCGACTCCCATTTTCTCAAAACCACCTACTTCCTCTGTTTCAACTAATCCTACTACTAATGATCTCTATGCTTTGATTTTGCAGATGAGGAATCATGCACAAGAGCAGGATAAAACCAACGAAAGGATCCTCTGGGAGATTGACGAAATTAAGAAACAGAAGAAAACGGCAGAGGATCACTCCCCACTGATGCCCAGATCTTTGAATTTTGATACTCCGGTGATTACTTCTCAGCCATCAGTGGTTCCAGACATTCAATATGTGGGTGGACCAAAAGGAGTGCACTACGGAACAACAACAATGACCCAGGCATCAGGTTCACTTTTCCAGCCAGCGGGATCCTATCCTCAGCATATGGGATCCCTTACAAGTTCAGGAGTGCAGCAGTTTCAAGGATCCTCCTTCGTTCCAGGATCATCCCAGGTTCAAGGATCCTCCTTCGTTCCAGGATCATCCCAGGTTCAAGGATCCTCCTTCGTCCCAGGATCATCCCAGGTTCAAGGATCCTCCTTCGTCCCAGGATCATCCCAGGTTCAAGGATCCTCCTTCGTTCCAGGATCATCCCAGGTTCAAGGATCCTCCTTCGTTCCAGGATCATCCCAGGTTCAAGGATCCTCCTTCATTCCAGGATCATCCCAGGTTCAAGGATCCTCCTTCGTTCCAGGATCATCCCAGGTTCAAGGATCCTCCTTCGTTCCAGGATCATCCCAGGTTCAAGGATCCTCCTTCGTTCCAGGATCATCCCAGGTTCAAGGATCCTCCTTCGTTCCAGGATCATCCCAGGTTCAAGGATCCTTCTTTGTTCCAGGATCGTCCCAGTTTCAGGGATCCTTTCAGATGCCAGGATCCTTGAGGAGTTTGCAAACAGGAAGTTCAGATGTCCATCAAGGAGATTTTATTCCAATGCAGACCAATGCCTCTACTGGTCCCTCGATCATTCCAGAGTCTCAACAATATGGATTAACATCCATTCTTCCTAACTTGAATCCAATGGGAGGTAACACTTTTAACAATTCTTATACTACTAACCAAGGTCTTATGCAGGATCCAGGTATCAATCATGCCATGGCCAGAGAATTGCAAAAGCTAAAGGATATGATATCAAGTGTCCCGGGAGTAGTCAAACCTATCCCAGAGATTGCAGATGGGAGCCATAAGATATCTCGTTTTGCACCACCAATCTGTGATGCTGAGATACCCAAGAGGTTCCATGTGCCTACAATGAAGCTGTATGATGGCTCAACAGATCCTGAAGAACACATAGCACAATACAGGGAGAGGATGGAGATCAATCCAATCCCAGAAAGGTTAAAGGAAGCATGCCTGTGCAAAGGATTCGGATCCACTCTTACTGGATCAGCTCTCAAATGGCTGCTAAGTCTTCCTCCCTATTCTATTACCTCATTTGCTAACCTAGTTAACTTGTTTAATAATCAGTTTTCTTGTAGTAGAAAATTTGAACGATTAACTAGTGATTTATATAGGATAACCCAGGGTCATAATGAATCATTAAGGGATTACATTACCAAATTCAGTAAAGAATCCTTAGACATTCCTAACTTAGATATAGCCACGGCTGTTGAGGCCTTCAAAATGGGATTGCTTAGGGATTCGTTATTTTATGATGATCTTGTTATGACACCATGCAGGAACTTAGATGAGGTAAGAACCCGAGCACTTAGGTACATTCGGCTAGAGGATGACAAGAGGATCCAGGAGAGGATAACAGGATCCTCAAAGCAGGATAAGCAAGGATCCTCATTCAGGAACAACAAGTTCAGATCCTACAACAGATCTGATAACCAGAACATGCACTCTATTGATCAAGAAGAGGATGACGAAGATTATCCTCCACTTTCTGAATATTGCTTTAGTGTTGATAACAATGAATTAATCCTTGCTATGCAGAACCTAGGTGATAAAGCTAGATGGCCGAGAAAAAATGATAGGCCGGCTGCAACTAAGGATAAATCAAAGTGGTGTGCATATCATGAAGATTTTGGGCACCTTACAGAAGAATGCATTGCATTAAGAAAGGAAATTGGATACTTGTTGAGCAAAGGGCATCTAAAAGAGTTGTTGGGAAGAAAAAAGTCAAGGACTCAGGATCCTGAAAGGATCCCTGAGAAGGCTCCAGCTCCTCCAGCAGATGCACAAGTGATAAACTTTATTTCTGGAGGATCCGACATTTGTGGCACATCCTTCTCAGCAGCTAAAAGGCATGCGAAGGAAGCTAATATGGATAATGGAGAAAGACCAGTTCGAACATCAAGTGTCTCCGAAGGAAACGTCATAACCTTTGATGAAGAGGATCGTGTTGATATCCAGGATCCTCATCACGATGGTTTAGTTATTACTCTTTTCATATCTAACCATTTTGTCCGCAGGATCCTAATAGACGGAGGAAGTTCAGTGAACATTATCCAGCTTGATGTTCTAAAGAAGATGGGAATCCCTGAATCAGAGATCATACCAAGATCCTCCGTGCTCGTGGGATTTAGTGGCGAAACTAAGAACACCCTGGGGGACATTAAACTCCCAATATATATTGAAGGCTTACACTCTTATCAAAAATTTTGCGTTATTGACTGTTTATCTTGTTGTAATGTTATCCTTGGCAGGCCCTGGATACATGATATGAAAGCAGTCCCGTCTACTTACCATCAATGTGTGAAGCTCCCTAGTCCTTGGGGAATAGTAAAGATTGATAGTGATCAGCAGGAGGCTAAGAATTGCTACACTTCATCGATGAAACCAGCCTCGAAGTCAAGGGAGCAATAGCAATCAAGGTATCCTCCAAGGAATGTCTTGGAGGCCAGAGAGCAGGATGTGGTAGAAATCCTCATGGATCCTGATGATCCTGAATCCAAAATCTATATCGGATCAGGGATCCTTGGCGAAATGAAAGAAGACCTCATATCCTTCCTCAAAAGGAGAAAGACTACCTTTGCATGGAAACACGAAGATATGACTGGTATATCCAAAGATGTTATCACTCACAAGCTCGGCATCGACAGATCCTTCAAACCAATCCATCAAAGGAGAAGGAAGTTTGCACCAGAAAGGAATGCCATTATCCAGGAAGAGGTAGAGAAATTGCTCCGGGCAGGTATGATTAGAGAGGTCAAGTATCCAAGATGGTTGGCCAATGTGGTTGTTGTTCAAAAGAAAAACGGAAAGTGGAGGGTATGTGTCGATTTTACCGATTTAAATAAGGCATGTCCCAAGGATCCTTTCCCTTTACCCCACATTGACTCCATGGTGGATGCAACTGCGGGTCATGAACTGTTAACTTTTATGGATGCTTCATCTGGATTTCAACAAATCCAAATGGAACCATCCGACCAAGAGGATACAGCCTTCATGACTCCAACTGGTATATATTGCTATATTGCTATGCCGTTCGGATTGAGAAATGCAGGGGCAACGTACCAAAGGCTGGTGAATATGATGTTCAAGGATCAGATCGGACAAACTATGGAGGTTTATATAGATGATATGGTGGTAAAATCCATAAGAGCCGAGGATCACCTAAAGGATTTGGAGGAAGCATTTGATATCCTTGACAAATATAATATGAAGCTTAATCCTTCAAAATGTCATTTTGGTGTTAAAGCAGGTAAATTCTTAGGATACATGGTGACTAAGAGAGGCATTGAAGCTAGCCCGGAACAAATCAAAGCAATAGTGAACATCAAATCTCCGGCCAATGCTAAGGATGTTCAAAGGCTAACAGGCAGGATAGCAGCTTTGAACAGATTTATATCCAAATCCTCGGAGAAGTGCAAAGAATTCTATGATATCCTAAGGAAGAACAAGAAATTTGAGTGGACCGAGAAGCATGAAAATGCTTTGAGAGCCCTCAAAGATTACTTATCCTCAGCCCCATCCTTGATGAAACCAGAAAAAGGCGATGTGTTATCCTTGTATCTTGCAGTATCCTCAAAAGCAGTAAGTGCGGTCCTTGTTAAGGATCATGAAGGTACACAACATCCTGTCTATTATGTAAGTAAAAGTTTACTTGATGCCGAATCCAGGTATTCACACCTTGAAAAACTTATTCTTGCATTAATTATGGCATCTACAAAGTTAAGACATTATTTTGAAACTCATGTTATCATTGTTAAAACTAATTTCCCAATTAAGAATGTCCTAAGGAAACCAGAGATGTCAGGAAGGATGGCTAAGTGGGCAGTGAAGCTAAGTGCATATGATATAAGATATGAGCCTAGGACAGCCATCAAATCCCAAGCATTAGCTGACTTTGTGGCTGATTTCAGTAGTGATTTACAAGAAGAAGCTGAGTTAGAAGTCCAGCAGCTAGAAGAGACCAAGGATCCTTGGATACTTCATACTGATGGATCCTCAAATGTCAAAGGCACAGGGCTTGGAATACTACTAAAATCACCACAGGGGGACATAATACCCCATTCTGCTTGTGAGTTCCAAACCACTAACAATGAGGCTGAATATGAAGCCCTAATTGCTGGTTTGCAAATCGCTAAGCATATGGGAATCAGGTATCTTGAGGTACATGTAGATTCTTTGTTAATTACAAACCGCTTTAATGGATCCTATGCTGTTAAAGGTGAAAAGCTAACCAAATATTTGGAGATAGTCAAAAGTTTGACACTCTCTTTTGTTTCCTTTAGTTTGTCACAGGTACCAAGGGAAGAAAATACAGAAGCTGATGCATTGGCTAACTTAGGATCATCTTTGAAGATCCCAGAGGATATCAAGATTCCTATTATCCATATCCTGACCCCGGCTATCGAGGATCACCAGACTATGGAGATAGGAAATGATTCTGCAGTTATCCCTAGTGAGGATACTCAATCCTATTCAGGATCAGGATCATGGATTTCACCAATTATGAGATACTTACAACATGGAGAGATTCCTACAGGAGAAAACCCTAGGGCTTTCAAATCTAAGGTATCTCAATTCACAATTATGAATAATATGTTGTATAAACGATCTCTTGCAGGACCATACTTGAGATGCATTGAGGATCCTGAAGTTCAAGAAGTTTTAAAAGACTTCCATGAAGGAGATTGTGGAAACCACACTGGGGGCAGGGCTTTATTCTCAAGGATCCTGAGGACAGGATACTACTGGCCAACCATGAAGAAAGATGCTGTGGAGTATGCCAGAAGATGTGATCCTTGCTAGAGACACAGCAATATCCTTCATCAACCAGCTGAATTATTGCATCCTATATCCTCCTCTTGGCCATTTATGAGATGGGGTATGGATATAGTTGGAAAGCTCCCTAAGGAACCTGGTGGGAAAGTATTCATGTTAGCTATGACTGATTACTTCTCCAAGTGGATAGAGGCTGAAGCTTTTGCCCAAGTCAGAGAAAAGGAAGTTATATCCTTCATTAAAAGAAATATTATAACTAGATTTGGAATTCCTTCCGAGATTATATGTGATAATGGTTCCCAATTTATTGGGGGCAGGACCACTAACTTTTGTGACAGCTGGGGGATTAAGATGATAACTTCAACACCAGTCCACCCACAAGCTAATGGCCAGGCAGAATCATCCAACAAGATCATCATCAACAATTTGAAGAAAAAGCTTGGATCCAAGAAAGGGAAATGGGCAGAAGAACTACCCTATGTGCTCTGGGCTGACAGGACAACCCCTAAGAATGCTACTGGTCAAACACCATTCTCTTTGGTGTTTGGGGCAGAATCGGTGATCCCAACAGAAATGGTGGTTCCTACTGCTAGAACAAGTACCCGTGATCCTGAGGAAAATGATGAAAACTTGGCTCAAGACCTGGATACTATTGAAGAAATCAGGGATATGGCTAGGATAAGGATGGCCAGTTATCAACAAAGAATGGCTGGTGCTTACAACAAAAATGTCAGGATCAGGAGGTTTCAAGTTGGAGATATGGTGTTAAGGAAAGCATTCCAGAATACCACCAATCCTGCTGATGGAAAATTGGCTCCAAAATGGGAAGGCCCTTATTTGATTGAAGCTGAAGCAGGAAAGGGGGCGTATAGATTGCTAACCATGGAAGGTGATTTGCTACCAAGAGCTTGGAATGCTGTCCACTTGAAGAAATATTTCATGTAAGCAGGATCCTTATGGCATAGGTGATCCTCACGATAGGGATATCCTTAAAGGATCCTCAAAGTATCGGTGATCCTTACTTAGGTAATATCCTAAACTTAAGCTATTTCATTTCATTATTTTCTCTTATAAGGATAAGGATCATGTATCCTTTATCCATCTCTCACGTGAGTTCAAGTTTTGAAAGTTCAGGTATCTTTAGCACAACGTTGGTTATCCACAGAAGCAATCCGTCTTTTGGGTTTAACCCCAGTTATTTGGGCTTGTCCCCAGATTCCGCCTGTAGCGCACGATGATCCTGGTGTAGTTCAAGGCTTTGGGACCAGTACTCGTTCTAGGGGCTGATAATTCCATTGTTCTGGCTATGCTTAGGATCCTACGTATAATGGTAGACGTACCATACATCCGTTCATAAGGTTTCTAACGTTTTCACGTTAGCTAAGGTTTTGGCATCTTCATGTCACTAAGTTTGGATAGTCGCCAGTTAGGGCCATACTCCAGTTTACACACGATCCTTGGGCTTGTCCCCAGTTATCCTTGGGCTTGTCCCCAGTTATCCTTGGGCTTGTCCCCAGTTATCCTTGGGCTTGTCCCCAGTTGCTAACTCTTTTCTTATATTGGCTTAGTCCCAAGTTATGCTCTATTTCAGGTCCTTGAAGATAGGCAGCTAGGGATCCTTGATCCTTATTTCACTCTAAGGTTTATCTTATAGTTATCCTTATTAAGGTTAGGATTCTAACTTGGATCCTCAGGTATGATCCTTAACTCTTTTGATTTTATTCATTATTCTTTTAAATAACCCTTATACTTGACAACTGAACTTGTACTTCTTAAATCATATCACTTTTTAAAACCTATCGGTTATGGGATATGTGATCCTTGTTCATATCCTAAATTTTTTGGATATCTTTTCTAATTTTTCAAGGCTTGATAAGTATAAACAGAATGAACATTACAACAGTTGGAAAGTAACATATTAAAAAGGATAACAACACAAGATAAGCGACAAAATGTTAAGTTTTTATTTATTAACATAAGGCTAACCCTTTAAAGGTTGTCAAAATTACCTACCCGAGCTTCTACCAGCAAAACGTGGCCCGTCCGCTGGGGTAGGTAAAGGGTGTCCATGATAATGAGTTCAAAAGTAGTGCAGGAATATAAAGGCGGCAGGATCACAATGGCTTCATCCCCCAAACAGAGGATCCCTCCACCAATTGCAATCCTGCCTATTGTCCAAAGGATCATACATGATCCTTAATCCTAAAACCTATTGTTCGAAGTACAAACCATGAAATTGTTTTAAACATCACAACCATCAAACTAAAAAAATTGGGCTCCGGCCTTGGCACATATATCCATCATCGCCCAATTGTGCAGCCTACACCTTTGCTGCATCCTCTTCTCCTCCAGCTGCGGTATCCTTCACCTGATCCTTCCCACTGCCACTTGCTTCAATCGCCAAGACCTCAGTAGCCTCCTCTTCGTCATCCTCAAGATCAGCCAACCTTGCCTTCCAACCCTCAACATCCCAGCTTTTTTATCAAAGCTAGGATCTTGAGCTTCCTGGGCCATCTTCAATTTTGTCTGGTACATCGTAATGGCGGCAGAGACCTTAGCATTTTCAGTAAGGTCATGCTTTTCATAATCAAGGTCGATCAGAAGTTTGGCTGTCTTAGTCTTCTCATCTAGGAGTTCCTTCCGAGCATCAGCAAGTGCAAGATCCTTGAGCACAGCAACCTGTTGGAGGTCGGCAATCTTTTTATCTTGATCCTCAACGTGGCCCACATAATCCTCAATCTCAGCAAATTTCTGCAAAAGAAAAGGATAAAAGCAGTTCAAGACCAAGTGATCCTCATACGAGTAGGATACATAGGCAGAATAAAGGATCCTTACTTCATTGAAGTATTCAAGGAACTGGTGGCGGATCAATGGTAGACCCTGAAGATCCTCAGCATCAGAAGTTTTCCTCTTCTTGACACCCTTTCCTTTAGTGGGTGCCTTTGGAATGGAAATGCTAGGACTGCTGGTGGATCTCTTCTTCCTGGATCGTACGACATCAAGGTCAGCCGTGTTGAATTGGGATACAGGCTTGGCATATTTTCCAGCACCTACACAATTAAAACAAGATAAGTATCTTTTCCTAGTTCATATTTCACTATATATTTAAATTTTAAACAAGGATACTTACTTGACATTGTGACAGAGCCCGAGGATACCTCCTGTGAATCTTGGGTTGTTGTCTTGAAAGTTCTTGTCTCAGGATCAAGTCTCTTGAAAGCGAGGAGCCTTTCCTTAGCAGCAGGGGACAGTTTGAGGTGTGAAACGGTGATAGCTGCATAACAAGAAAGCAAAAATATTAGTTATCCTTACGTCAAAAGAAAGTTCCTGGTGATCCTTCTCAGGATCCTCCATCCTACCATGGGTAGCCCATTTTTTAGGAAGATCCTTTCCATCCTGGATGGAATCTCTCTTGATAAAAAAGAAGCGCCGTTTCCAATTAGCATCATTCTTGGTGGCTTTGAAGATCGGGTGTTCTTCACCAGGTTTACGTTTGAACAAATAACGGTGAGAGCCAAAGGTGGTAAGATCATACAGTTCTCCCAGCTCTGCCATTCCTAGATCTATTCCCTCTTGATCGATGATCCTTTCAAGGGTGTGCAAAACCCTCCAAATCATCGGCATGGCTTGGATATAAGAGATGCCGGTTAGGGAAAAGAAAGATTGGGTGAAGGCTGGAAAAGGATATGTATAGCCTATGGTGAAAGGAGTGACGGGGAAAGCAACCCACTTATCGGAGATATGATCGCTCAAGGCATTGGGGTTAAAAGGCCTGAATTCGGTGTTCGCCGGAAAACAGTGGCGAATCCTATCTATCTGAGCATCATTGAAGCAGCAGCATTCTTTAATGGAGTCTTCAATGATCCCCTGGCTTTTCGGAGGACTGTTCTTTGGGTGATCCTTGCCCGGTGAACTTCGGAGCAACATTTTCGAAGTGACGGAGATGAAGATAGAGAAACAGAGTAAGAAGGAAGAAAGAGGAGAAAGAATTACCTGGTTGTTCGTCGACTGAGAATTTAAAGGGAGTCTCTTTCGAATTTGAATGCATAATGATCCTATCTATATCTCTATTTATAATTATGATTCTGCAGGATTGTCACTTCCGTGACATCATCATCGCAACGGCTAGTTCTATTTTAATGGCTATATATCCGTTAGTTTGTTACGGATAAGATCAAGAAAACATAACTCGCTAATTTTACAATTTCACTCCTTATATTTTGGGGGCAATTGTTAGGGGAGGATTTTCTAACAATTAGTGATCCTTATTCGTTATCCTAAGTAGTGATCCTTACTTCTGTGACAGGTGGTGATCCTCAGAAGGGCTTCAGGATCAGGATCATGGATCACTTTAAGGATCCTCGTACTGACGATTGTTTACTTATGTTTTGTAGCATTTCGCAGGTATATTGAGCTTGACCAAGTCTAGGCGACATTCCTGGAGAATATTCCTAAACTATTCTGCACGTGCTTGACCAAAAATAGACGTTATGGAGAACGTGGAGGCTTGGCACGAAAGTCGGATAGTTAGTTTAGGTGGTTATTTCTATTTTAAAAATGGGGTAACGAGCTAGTAGAACACACTTAGTCATTTTTTTGCAGTTACACACACTCATACAAGCTCTCATACAAGCTCTCGTTCAAACACTTAGCAATTTCATACACTTTTTACACATTTCACCGTAGTGATCCTTGTACCTAGCTCGTTACTATCCGAAGTTGTAAACATTTAATCATTTATTAGAGCTTGGTGATCGGTAGTTTCCATCACCCGGGGTTTTTTATGCCGGAGATCAATTCTTGATCAAGGGCTTTTTCCCCGTATAAATCCTTGTGTTGTTTGTGCACATTACATTGAAGTGATCCTCATCGCTGTTACATATTTAAAGCATCATTCCCCTAAACAAAGAGTTTGGTTGCAATATCCTCATCAGATTTTTTGACCAAAACAGTAGGTATCTTGATGCATTGGTGATATGTTGATGGCACGGCCTTCATATCGTGAATCCACGGTCTTCCCAGTATGATGTTATAGCAGGATAGAGAATCCATCACACAGAAACGTTGTATCGAGTTGACTCCTTCAACGTATACTGGCAACTTTATCTCTCCCACTGTATTTCTAGCCTCTCCACTGAATCCAACAAGCACGGTAGACTTCGAAGTGATATCCATTGGAGATACATTCATTCTCTTCAGAGTTTCTAGTTGGATTATGTTGACGGAGCTGCCATTATCAACCAGTATCCTGCGTACAAAATGGTTAGCCACATATAACGTTATTACCAGAGCATCATGGTGAGGATCCTGGATAGTATCCCTGTCATCAGCATCAAAAGTGATCACTTTGTCAGTTGTGAGGGTAGTCATTCTGACAGGTTTGTCTCCCCTTTCGGCCTTAGCTTCCTTTGCATGTCTCTTTGCTGCCGAATACGAAGTTCCACAAATGTCGGATCCTCCCGAAATGAAATTGATTATCTTGGCATCCGCGGGAGGTGATGCTGCTCGCTCAGGATCCTTCTCAGTATCCTGACCCTTATTCTTCTTTCTTCCTAAGAGATCTTTCAGATATCCCTTGCTTAGAAGATAGCTTATTTCTTTCCTTAGAGCAATGCAATCCTCAGTTACATGTCCGAAATCTTCGTGGAAAGCACACCATTTTGACTTATCTTTCCAGTCAGCCTTTTGTTGATTCTTTCGAGGCCACCTAGCCTTGTCTCCTAGACCCTGCATAGCATACATCAATTCAGGAATATTAACAGAAAAGCAATATTCAGACAACTCAGGATACTCTTCAGGATCCTCATCTTCGACAGCATTCACTCTCTTGTTTTCATTTCTACCATATGGCTTACGCCGATATGACTTGAATAAGGATTCTGACTTCCTGTTAGTTGACTCATAAGTGTTAGATGAGTTCATCCTTTCTTGCATTTTCCTGTCATCTTCCAGACGGATATATCTCAAAGCCCTGTTACGAGCTTCGTCGAGATTCCTGCAGGGATTCATTACAAGATCCTGATAAAACTGAGAATCTTTTTGTAATCCCATCTTAAAAGCTTGCACAGCTGTTGCAACATCAAGATGTGGGATATCCAAGGATTCTCGACTGAATTTGTTCACATAATCCCTCAAGGATTCCTGAGGCCCTTGAGTTATCATGTAAAGATCACTGGTTAGTTTCTCAAAACTCCGACTACAAGAAAATTGACTGTTAAATAAATTAACCAAATGAGCAAACGAAGTAATTGAGTGAGGAGGAACGTTTAACAGCCATTTCAAGGCTGATCCTGTTAAGGTAGAACCAAATCCCTTGCATAAGCACGCTTCCTTGAGCTCCGGAGGGATAGGGTTAATCTCCATTCTTTCCCTATATTGAGCAATATGCTCCTCAGGATCCGTAGTTCCGTCGTAAAGCTTCATGTTGGGGGTTTGAAATCTCTTTGGGATCTCAGCATCACAGATAGGATGTGCAAAACGAGATATCTTATGGCTGTCTTGGGACACTTCCGGGATCGGCTGGACCACCCCAGGTACACTGGATATCATGTCCTTCAACTTTTGAAGTTCCTTAGTAAGTGCTGATGTCACACCTGTATCCTGCAAAGATCCACTATTGTTAGTAGCATGAGTATTATTATTATTTGACACGTTACCCGTTGGAGGATTTTGCCCATATCCTGAAGCATATCCTGAGCTTCTCATGGTTGACATCCTGACCGAGGAGGGTATTTCAGGAGTATGATTCTGAGGAAGACTGGGCACAATATTCCCCCTGTTATCCTCAGTATACACAGCTGAACTGAAGTTCAACGCTCTGGGGTGTAAGGGAGTGACATTATCCTCAGCAGATCTGCTCGAGCCAGATTTCAGGAGTTGTATTTCCCTTAAAAGCATTTGGTTTGTTTCCTATTGCTGCCTCATTTGTTCCTGCACACTTCCAAATAAAGTAAGAATTTCATCATTAGAAGCCAGAACGGGAGCATATTCCTGAACACTGCGGGTAGGGATAATATCCCGAGGTCGTGAAGAGGCTGGCATCCTTGGAGGAGGTGGTGGAAGCACCGGACCGGTAGTAGCAGAAGTCATAGCAGACACAGTAGAGGGACTCATGTTTGATCTTGAGGCCATTATGGACAATGTGGCAAAAAGTTTTGAAAATAGAAAGCCGATTAGTGATTTCACAAAAAATTTTAGTAAAGAGAGCACCACTTGACCCACGGTGGGCGCCAAATTGTTTTGGTCAAAAATTACCGAAGCAATTTAGTGATCAAATTAGTAAAGTGAGGTAGTGTGCTAGAAAGTGTACTTGAAAATGTGCTTGTTGAGTTAATTAGGAAATCAGTATTCAGGATACGGCTCAGGATATCGAGCTGTATCTATGATCAAACAATGAGCAAAAGTAAAGTAAACGACACGAGATGTACGAGGAAAGCCCTTGATCAATCTAGATCGCCGGCATAAAACCTCGGGAGCTGACAATCGCAGCTGCCTTGTTCTTCTATTGCTTCAAATATCAGGATACAGTGCAGGATGTGGTACGGATCGACTAAGTGTTACAACGAAATTTGAATACAAGTGTGGTGTTTGCAATGAGCTAGAAAGTGAAAGTATGCGAGAGTGTAAGTGGAGAGTGTGTGACTTAAACTGATCCGCCCCCATCTATTTATAGTAAAGATAAAATAACAAACTATCCTAAACTTCCGGGATCCACCGAATATTCCTTCATCGAACGTTGTAGACCTGGTCTTTCGGGCTCAATGTCTCTCCTTCAACAAACTCATCCGAGTCTTGAGGAGAAGAAGTCCTCTTGACCGTTAGCAAGTCTCAGCCTTTAACCTGCACGTGGTTAATTCAATAAACCTTAGGATATCGCCCAAGATGTTAGTAATATCCTCTTCCAGCATCCTGGTCACAAATAAACAAATAAAGGCAGGATATTGGTCAGGATACGTATGTTAAGAAAATGACCCCTAACAGTAAGGTATGTCAAATTTTTGATATTTATGAAGTTGAGATTTTTGATAAACTTATGAAAAATCGAAATTCAAGCTTGAATGATTGATGTTTGGCTGAAACTAGGATGGATTCATGTTTAGAAACAAACCCTAGTTGAAAAACTTGATGAATTAGTATTAAAGACTAGGGATTTGATGATTACTCTTGCATGTGCTAAGTGGGTTTTGACTAAATTCGTGTATGTGATGCTTTTAGGGGTTTTGATTGCTAAGAATAAGAGTTTTAATGTCATAAACATGTTCAAATTGAAAGCTGAATTCAAACAGCTTCTGATCAGAATTTACAGCCGACTTGTATCGGCTGTAACCTGGACAAAACGTGACAAAAACTTGTGTTTCTTGAGCCTAAAATGTAATTCCAGGAAATATCTTTAAAACCCCACTGGAATCGTATTTTTTCGACGAAAATTGAGCGTTTTATGAAAATTTCCGTATCAAAGGTTCAAGCTGCGTTTTCTGGCAGAATTTGCAGCCCATTACGAATATCATAACTCAATTTAGGAATTGAGTTATAATCTCAAATTCTTACTGTAGAAAGTTTTAAGTGATTAAAAGAATCGCCAATTGGAATTTCGTCAATCGGATAAACGAGAAATTTTAAATGAATTTTTCCGTAAGCTGCAGTCAGAAGTGACGAATCTGATTGCAGCTTAGTAAATGAATTTTTACGAATTTTTGGTAAAGAGTTAGATCTTGAAATTTTAACACAATGTCTAACCCTCCGAGAGGTACGCCACATAAAAAAATCATAATTTTGAAGACTTGTAAACAGGTTAAACAAGTCACCAAAAACAGCCAATTTTCAGTGATATGGAATGCCTAAATGAAATCGTGGCCTACTAGTTAGTATGTAAAATTTGATTTCGTTAAGAGTTGGGATGAAACAAGCCTAGGTGGGTTCAATGAACCAAATGTGCATATGAATATGTTGATAAGTCGGTTGACTTTTAAAAAGTGAAACCGACCAATGATTAGATCGAATGATAATTTTGATATGGTCGAATGATAAATTCGACATAAAACCCGTAGGATGGTATAGTCGTAAATGATTATGACTAATCTAACCGTCTTACGAATCATGATGATAGTTTGGCGCTTGACAAGCTAGGTGGAGGCTTGGAAAGGAAGCGGGTCAAACAGATCAAGTGTAAAGGGAAAGCGTACTTCGGATGCAAGGTAAGTAAAGCTTACACCCACTGTAGTATACGTATGTATTTTATAGGTGATAAAGGTGACAACCGATTATATTCGAAATTTGAGTTCCGACACGAAACGAAATGAGTCAGAATGAATAAAAACGATCAAAACCATGGTTAATGGTAAAAATGGACAAAATGGTAATTTAGTCGTGAATTGACTAGGAGTTATTAAGTTTTCCTTAAGGTTACCTTTTAGCATAACTAGTAATGGGAAAAAGGGGAAAAGGGTAAATTAGTCACGTGTTGACTAAATGTAAGTTGAGATTAAAAAGATACCCATGGCGTAAGCCATAACGGGTTAAAAACGTAAGAAAAAGGATCTTGTGGTAAAATCCGAAATGGGTCGGATGTGTCAATGGGTAATTAAAAACCATGTTTTGACATAAGTATAAATGTTTGATCATAAAGACTAAATGGGTCAAATGGTGGTGACGACACCATTTGACAATATCGACTAATGTTTGGTTGTCAAGTTAGATGTTCACAGGAGTGAACGGGAAGTGGATTATTGCGTCGCTATAAAGTAGCGGCTAATAAAAGAAAGGTACAAAACGAGTCTATATGTTGACCCGAGCTAGGTACGCATATTTTAAATTATAGTTAGAAGTAATATGTTGGTCAAATATCAGTGAAAGCCCTTCGTCGTAAAATGAGGGACTGAAATTGACCAAAATACCCATGAACGCTAAACCGGGTAAATGGTCTTTATGAGCCGTTTAAGATCGTGTATTATGATAATGTAAGTTATAGATAAGTATAAAGTGGATTGTGCATAACAAAAGGGAAAGTTTTAAACTTAGAAGGTTTAAGTCTTCGAAACGGGTCAAAAGAATTATGCGCATAGATTGAGTACTAGCCGCGTAATTGATAAAAGTTACAAACCCGAACTATAGATTTTGAGTTAAGCATGTTGATGTATGCTAAATGGTTAATTAGAAACAAGGTTGTAAACTTTTAAAACAAATGGGCCGAATAAATGAAATAAGAAATTATAAACTAATCGTTTATAATTCAGGTTTCATATGCGGAAAATAGGATAAATTGATGCGTATTTTTATTACAAACGCGTAGGAAAAAGAATCACCTAAAACGGACTTGTAGATAAAAAGTTATGACACTTTAAAGACCGTTTTACGATTAAAACCATAACTGGGAAAAATGCAGGTTTCAGCAACAAAACTGCTGGAAAATCATCTCCCCCGCGACACGCGACGTGGAGCAGTAATCCTGGCGCGACAGACTAAATTCCGAAACTTTATTTTGTTTTTGATTGTTCGCTACTAGAACTTGATTATACTAATATTTAAGATATCGAAACTAACTTTTAAGTTGGTTTTGATCATAGGTGAATGTGAAGATGTCCCGGATGAAGATCAAGCTCATTGAAGAACCGAACACGATCAAGATACAAGCTTCCGCACATGGTTTCGTCGTCATTTAAAAATGACGAATTTATACATATTGTATTGTATTATTTCAAATCCGAAAATGTTTTAATTTGACCGTATTTTTCAATGTATATGTAATTATAATTACATGTTTATTTACGTAAATAATACGAAAACCCTAAAATAATAGCAAGGGTGTTACAAGTTGGTAATCAGAGCTCATGGTTAAAGAATAAAGTGTGTTCGGTTCGAGGCTTGATCTCAAATTCGGTAAGTACATGTATGTTAATGGTTTAACATGTTAAAGTGTTGTGAACAACACATAGGGTTATTGTGTAATACACGTTACCTCAATGAAAACGATAGGTATAGTTAACGAAATCACGTGCGTTGACACGTATAGTAAAAAAAAGGCCTTGTATTACAATACAGCCGTTTATTAATGTCAGAATTACTAACCTTTGTGAATGTTTTAATTGAAGGACACTCGCATCTGAAGATGACGAGAGTTGGACAAATTACGGATATGACTGTGAAACGGTCCGATGTATGACAAGCAAAACATACTCATCAAGGATCTAAATCGCGTAGTGATCGCGAACAAGGTTAACGGAAAAAGAAGCCCATTAGGGCAAGCATTACCAGGTGCACTTTCTTGGTTTCGGGATCCTCTAAGCACCTCAGATATGGTCCTGCAAGAGATTTCTTATACAAGACATTATTTATAATAGTGAATCGTGATACCTTCATTCTAAAGGCCCTAGGATTCTCATCCTTTGGGATGTGTCATTCCTTGAGATATCTTATGATTGGAGCCATCCAAGATTTATGATCCTTATCAGAATACTCATCATCAGGATCCTGAACACATCCCACTTCCTTATGCTGAGGATCCGTCGCAGGATCTAGGATGTGTAATATTGGTATTTGGGTTCCTTCCGGTATCTTGATTGATGATCCTAGATTTGCCAAGGTATCAGCTTCAGCATTATCCTCTCTTGGTACCTGTTCAAGTGTAAAAATATCGAAATATCCTGCTAATTTTTTGAGAATTTCGAGGTACTCGATTAACTTCTCACCTTTAACTGCATAGGTTCCGTTAAAATGATTAGTAATTAACAAAGAATCAACATATACTTGCAAACTCCTGATATTCATACTTTTAGCCAATTCTAATCCTGCAATTAAAGCTTCGTATTCTGCCTCATTATTAGTGGCAGGAAACTCACATCTAATAGCCTGGGGTAATATGTCCCCCTGTGGCGATTTTAGTAGTATACCCAAACCTACACCTCTTACATTAGATGCACCATCAGTATATAAGGTCCAGGATTCTAAGTTCTCTCCTAGCTGTTGTACTTCTAAGTCTACTTCATTTTGAATATCACTACTAAAATTAGCCACAAAGTCAGCTAAAGCCTGAGACTTTATGGCATTTCTAGGTTCATATACTAGATCAAAGGCACTTAATTTTACTGACCATTTAGCCATCCTACCTGACATTTCGGGTTTCCTAAGCACATTTTTAACATGATAGTTGGTTTTAACATGAATCCTATGTGTTTCAAAATAATGTCTAAGTTTTGTTGACGCCATAGCTAGGGCTAATATCAGTTTCTCTAAGTGAGAATACCTAGTTTTAGCATCTAATAAACTTTTACTAACATAGTAAACATGATACTTGTTTTGGTCAAAAATTACCGAAGCAATTTAGTGATCAAATTAGTAATGTGAGGTAGTGTGCTAGAAAGTTTATAGAAAATATGCTTGTTGAGTTATTTAGAAAATCAGTATTCAGGATACGGCTCAGGATATTGAGCTGTATCTGCGATCAAACAGTGAGCAAATAATAAGCAAAAAGTAAAGGAAACGACACGAGATGTACGAGGAAAGCCCTTGATCAATCTAGATCGCCGGCATAAAACCTCGGGAGCTGACAATCGCAGCTGCCTTGTTCTTCTTATTGCTTTAAACTTCAGGATACAGTGCAGGATATCAACCAGATCGCTAAGTGTTACAATGAATTCGTGTGAGAGTACAAATTGCGAAAGAACAAGTGTTAGTGTGTAGTGAGTGTGATTGCAGTGAAAATTGTCGTGTCCTATTTGATCTGGTGTTCCTCCTATTTATAGTAACGAAGTACAAACAAATATCCCTATAAATATGGGATGCTCCGAATATTCCACCATGAACGTTGTAGACCGAGTAATAAGGTTTCAACGTCTTTCTTTGAACGGCCTGGACCGAGTCTTCCGCGGAATAAGTCTTTGTGAACGTTGCTAGCTTCTATCACACGTACCTGCACATAATCCATTAGTAATCGCGAGGATATCGTTCAGGATACTACCAATATCCTGAACCAGCATCCCGGATGTAAACAGATAAAATATAGATCAAGATATTTTCCAGGATATGGGCTCAGAATTTCACCCATAACAATTGTCCCCAAAAATGTTACCGTTTGATATCCTAACGGTTACATTTTTTCACAATGGCCGAGACAATTAAGAGATAAGACTTCTGATGTGACAGCTTTCAACTACCCAGCCTATATTTACTCATCATACCCTATATCTTCTCATCCTCATCTTCTTTTTTACCCACAGTCATCAAGAAAAGGTAATATTCTCTCTCTCATCTTCATAACCATTTCTCATTTTACTCCGGCAAGAATTCAGGCGACCAAATGCCTAGGCAAACGAGATCTAGTTCAGGCGACTCGGCTCCCACATTCATCCAACAGAATCTTCTCCAAGAACCGGAGAATGAAACATGCACCTTTGATAGTGCTCATCTGTCGGCTCTGAAATCTTCCGGAATCTTTCCAGATGGAACCATATTCCGACCTTTTGACAGAGAAATCCGGTCAGATATGGTTTCCACCGAGTGGATTTGCTTCAATGCTTTCCCCTTCACCTTAGGGCTACGATTCCCCTTTCCGGATTTTATTACCGAGTTCTTTAACATCACTAACATTTCTTTCAGCCAAACCATGCCAATGCTTTGGCGTGTTTTGTCTGTCCTTGACCAAATCAAGAGAAACCACATACCTGACCTTTCTGTCCATGATCTTCCTTTAGCCTACAAGCTTAGATGCCATGGCTCTTCTAGGTTTCTATTTTACTCTAGCTCCGGTCCCCCATTGATTCTTCGTGCCACCAAAAACGAGGATGGTTGGCAATCCAAGTTTTTCTTTGTAAAAAGGGATTCGATCCCCGGTGGAACGGATTATCCGATGAGATGGTTAAGAAAGGGTAGGAATTAGGGTTTAAGAATGATCCTGTCTCTTATCCTGTCTCATATTCTGAACTAATAAATTTTCATTATTGTGCAGCTGATTTTAGGAAGATTGCTCCTCCTCTTGCTAATTCCCAAGAAAGAATAGACGCCATTAGACTTCTCCCAGAGGCAGAAAGAAGTTTCAATCCTTCTCCACCAACTCCAAGTCCTCTTTCAAGTGCCAACTTGTTCTTTCGCAATTTGTACTCTCACACGAATTCATTGTAACACTTAGCGATCTGGTTGATATCCTGCACTGTATCCTGAAGTTTAAAGCAATAAGAAGAACAAGGCAGCTGCGATTGTCAGCTCCCGAGGTTTTATGCCGGCGATCTAGATTGATCAAGGGCTTTCCTCGTACATCTCGTGTCGTTTCCTTTACTTTTTATCTGCTCACTGTTTGATCGCAGATACAGCTCAATATCCTGAGCCGTATCCTGAATACTGATTTTCTAAATAACTCAACAAGCATATTTTCTATAAACTTTCTAGCACACTACCTCACATAACTAATTTGATCACTAAATTGCTTCGGTAATTTTTGACCAAAACAAGTACATACTTACCTTTGCTTCTACCCTTAGATCTTGATCGAGTCTCGGATTGTACGGGTTCCTTGTCACAAGAGCACACAAGTTTGAGTTCAAGTATTTACCTCCTCATACTTGATTTCCCTCAAACCAGGGCTCTGATACCAACTTGTAACACCCTAACAAGTATTAACTTAAATATCGACGCAGCAGAACTTCAAGCCTTAAAATTTCTTTATAATTTAAACACAATACATACATGAAGACCCAATTTCAAAATATTAAACACTTGCTAAGAGGAAATGTTTACATTTACTTCCACATGTGAAAACATTACATAACTAAAACTACGTGACTGTTCTTTCGTACAATCCTTGCTCTTGACTCGATCTTCCATCCTTCTATTCTTCATGACGATGCTAAGTCCGCGCAACCTGCATTCACCACATACATGTGCATCGATTAGATTTGGTGACGTCATTCCTAAACTAAACATACGTAATCAATGACCAGCATGTGTTCCTTCTTCCCATACTAATCCTAACGAATATGCTTTCCGTGTATATTCGTGCATTCCAATTCCTTAACCTTGATAAGGACATTAATAGAGTAACTGCATTCTCATTTCATACTCAAGACACTGAATTAGTAACTAAATACTCAACTTATTTAAGCTATACAAACACAAACACAAGATTTCGTTCATTCATGCACAATAAATCCTACTTCATGTATAAGTACCTACACGCGTATGTTTATACACATTTCATACCCACATACATACATACAAACATACTTACGTACATATATACTTACATAAATACATAAATACATTCATACATACATACTAACTCTTACATACCACTTACATAATTCCCTACGAATTACTGACGTATCCTAATTACAAACCTCCATGTAATAAGACATGTACGAACAAACTTATATACATACTCACTCCTATTCATGATTACTTATAAGTTTAAGCCTATTGGAATGAATTTAAATCTATACATACATACCCACATACTTAATTCATTACCCCGCATACTCGCTCCCACATCCCGTCCTTACTCACACATCATATGCGTTTTTTAAATGTCTTTCGGGTATGTTTCGAATCTTAAGAATGAGTTCCGTACTCACCCGTAACATACCAAGCCATTTGGTAGGGTTAAGGAACATTATAAAAACTTAATGAGACTTGGAATCGGTTCACGGGGTCCGAATTCGAAGAAAAACGAAGAATTGCATAAACTTTTTATTTTGTATCTGACCTCCACCGTAAGCTACGCCACGAAATCCTTACGGTGACAACCTACTGCCTTACGGTGGAAAATGGCTTTAGCTCTTACCGTAACTTATGCTGGCTACCGTAAGTTACGGTAGTGCCCATATCAGCTTTCCATTTTAATACCAAAACTCGCATAACTTGCTCGTTTTGCATCCGTTTCACTTGAAACTGGTTTCTATGTTCATAAAACATTTTCCCACCTAATTAACTAAAAATCCATACCTTGAGGTCCTTAAACTTTATAAATTACATTACCATTACACGATTCATGCATATATGTTCGACCCGTTTGATTTCACCATGCACTTTTCGTTACCTTGTGAACTATTAACAACTTATTACGACTTTCCTTTCCATTTACTTACCTTCTCAATCATTCCTGCAAGACTCCTAACCTTCATAAATAGACTTTAATTATATACTAAGAAGTGAGGTTCGGAACTCACTTACCTTATGCGTCCGTATTCGCATACGCTCCCTTGCCTCCTTTTGACCGTTTGCCTTTCTTGCTTGAGTCCATTTCCACATGATCCCTATGCTTTCATGTCACCGCAATCAGATCCTTGTTAGTATACATGATTGTACATATAAATGATAATGTCGAATGCATAACTCACATTTGACTTTCATTAGTCAAGTCTAACAAGCATAAGGCAAATACCTAAAATCACATCTTTTCAAACTCATATAATTCATCATGTCAACGCATAAAACGCATATTGATTTAACGCATGCCATATGATGTTCTAAGATCTTACAATGGTGACAAAATTCTAGCCATGCCTCTTTTGTGCAGTTGACTTTCAAAAGTCAACGGTTTATTGTATAAACTTTTGACTTAACCTCATATATTCGTGACATCATATTCGGCTATACATATGACATTATATACATTTCATACTCATGATGCAAATGTGCTTACAACCACATGATCACATAATTATATACACATACACATTTACTTACACATACTTTCACATGTTAAGGTTTTGTTATTCTACATTTGGCAATATCATCTATGGTAACAATACGACATAACTCCAACATTATTACTTATCAATAAGCTATTTGTTTCACATTTCGTACACATTCACTTTTAATTATCATAAATCAAGCGCATAAAATACATGGTGAGCATCATACCATTCAAGAACAAGATACAAGTCCTAATGCATAATTCTACCCAATCATACCATCAACTACTCCTTCTTACGCAATCCTTCTACAATGCATTTTCTCATGTTTAATATAATCAATCATGTCATCATCAAATTCTACACATGTTCAATCATTGTTTAGCATATGATTTCACATACTATCTTATACTAAGCATTTCATCAAACACTTGGTGTGCGTACACCATTTAATGCACAATGTACAACTAACTTATGCATAATCTTCCAAGTTTATAGCATTCATCATCAAGTATCCTTCCTACAACATATATATCATTCTATTCACATCATAAGACATAGCTAGAAACTATATTTCACTAAATCAATCCATATTTACTCAAAATCCCAATTTCTTGAACATGGGTTTCCAATCAAATACCCTAATTAAGATGTTTACATCAGTATTAATGTTAGATAAAAGCATCTAAGCATAATTTCAACCATCTCATCATCCCAATTTACCCAATTTAGGAGTAATTCATCAAAATCCACCAAGTACTCCCTATAAGAAGGTTTTAAGGGGTGAATTAGGCACTTACTTGATGCTTTGGAGGTGAAGAACACTCCAAAATTCATAGATTTTCCATGCAAGTTCAGATTTTCCTCTCATTCTTCTTCCTTTGGATCACACAAGAACACACACACACACACACTATGTGTGTATGTTGATACACACGTCTGCCCCAAATGGGGTTTCCCCCTTTTCTTTTATGTTTAATAAAACACTTTCCAACTTGTCCTCTTTTAGCCCTTGTAGTTTTTGTTTGTTATTTGTTAGTCCCAAAATTTCATTCTTGATTATTTAACTTGTATTCATAACTATGTTAACTAACTTAGTCACCCCATATCACATTGTGTAAAAATAAGCATGCTTATAATTTAACATTCGGGTTTTGGGGCGTTACAAGACAACAAACTATAGGCGATAAGTGTTTAAATTATGCAAAGTTGTAATCATCGCCTAATTAAAAATATTAAATTAGGTTAAAACCAACAGTCTATACAGTCTTCTTGTATATTAGGTACATATAAAAAGGTAAATAGAGAATTTAATTTCACCCATTCGTTGCAGCTAGTATACAACTAAGTATCTAAACAGAAGCATACATGTTTATCCATACATTAAAAGCTCTGCAAGTAATCGTGAATCAAACTATGCAAAAATAGCTTATTAACGCCACTGACTAACTTGGTTGAACCCAGATTCTGATTGTTCGATCGTTAATAAGTCTTCCAGAAGCGATCTTATTCTCTATCGGGTGGCAGTTAACAGATATTACAGTATCAGTATGCCCTCTAATTTCTGAAGCAAGTTCTTCCCTTGTAAATCCCAAACATAGACACAATGATCCTCTGATCCGCTAACAATATATTTTCCATTCGTCACAGAGAAAGTAGGCGTTATACAATACGTTTTGTTTATGTGACCTGTATACATCTTCAAGAATTTCCCAGTTGAGTAGTTCCAAAGCTTCTGCATTCACAGTAATATAAAACAAAATGTTAACAACCAGCTATTCAAGACTCCAAGTTCTTATAGATTTTTGACCATTCATTACAACATTACATGATTCATGAATCAATACGATGCATGATCCAGCTTTAGATAGTTTTGTGAATTCTGATTACAATTAGGACCGAAATAATAAAACTTAAAGAGACAGTAACAACTGTGTAGATCCGGATCTACTACGGTCACCTGTTAACATTTCGTTATAAAATACGTTTTGTTTACGTGACCTGTATACATCTTCAAGAATTTCCCAGTCGAGTAGTTCCAAAGCTTCTGCATTCACAGTAATATAAAACGAAATGTTAACAACCAACCATTCAAGACTCCAAGTTCTTACAGATTTCTGACCATTCATTACAACATTACATGATTCATGAATCGATACGAATCACTATCCGAATTACATATCATTTTTCTTAACTATAAGCTTTCTCTATTAGAATTAAAAATATAACAACATGCAGCCTGAAAAAATGATCAAATAGACAAATGTGAAAGACAATCAGGCTAGACTGAAGCATACCTCAAGCTCTGCTGCTAAGTTAAACTCACCAAAAGTTAGTGGCTTCGGAAAGTGGGCGTTATACAATACGTTTTGTTAACGTGACCTGTATACATCTTCAAGAATTTCCCAGTTGAGTAGTTCCAAAGCTTCTGCATTCACAGTAATATAAAACGAAATGTTAACAACCAGCCATTCAAGACTCCAAGTTCTTACAGATTTCTAACCATTCATTACAACTGCAGGATATGCTAAACCACTTGTTGATAGAATAGATGCTGAAAACAGAATCAGTCGAAGGCTTTATCGGCCTTCGATAATTTCCACGTAAGTAGTTTCTATCTAACTCACAGCCTCACGTCACTTTGTTTACATATCTCATAATGTTCTTATAGAAATAAAATAAGTTTTGTTCATATGACAGTTTTATTGTATAAAGCTCATCTTAAATCTGTTCGTATCTCGTGACACAGGGAATATCGGGAACACGTGAAGGACCTTTGGTCTATCTCAAAAGATTTTTGTAGAATTGTCATTATTGACAACAATCCATTCAGTTTCTTATTGGTAAACGACATCCCGTGCATACCGTTTTCTATTGGACAACCACATGATGATCAGGTATATACTTTTTTTAATAGTTCATTTCTTTTTTGCTTGTTTACTCAGAAGGAAACTTGTTCATGCATATAATACAATAACAACCATACAACTTCTCGAGGTTCTCCTTCCCCTTTTGAAGCACCTTTCTGAGCAGAGCCACACACATAATTCTGCTTCCCTTGGATCGGAACTGCCTCATCCACTATTTAAGAAATATATACATAATTCTAATTGAACCATCTAGCAGTGATATATGAAGGTGATGAATGGATGTGAGTTTTCAAATGAAAATCGTAATCTAGTAATCACATACTTTGCTAAACCTTAGTCATATTAACTCAGAAATAACCCTAATTATTATTATATTAATGAAACCAAATAAAATCATTTCAAATATTAGAAATGCAAGAACCACACACAATAGAATAATCAAAATCAAACAAATTTCATGACAAAACTAAACCAAATCATTAGCAATGCAAGAACCACACACAATAGAATAATCAAAATCAAACAAATTTCATGAAAAAATTAAACCAAATCAAATCAAAAAAATCTACCTGTGATTAATTTGCTCAGAAAAAGGATCTGACGACCACGGAAACTCCGGTTCAAGCGACGGAAGTTCACCTTCGAGGACCAAAAACTGTTCGATCAAACTAAAATCAAAGAAACAATTGGAATCAAACAAATTTCATGACAAAATTAAACCAAATCAAATGAAAAAAATATACTTGTGATTAATCTGTTCAGAAAAAGGATATGACGACCACAGAAACTCTGGTTCAAGCGACGGAATTATCACTCTCCACTGGTGCAGCCATTGCCGGAAATTCAAGATTCCGGAAAGAAGCTGCGGAAGAAAATAGTACCTAGATGAGAACTTGTTGATGGGGTTAAAGTATAACAACCCTCAAAATAATTCGACACCCTAAAAAATAATTAGAATGTCCCAATAGGTCTTAAAATACACCCCGTATGCGAAAACCGAGCCCAAAACATCTTATATAATTGAAAATAAAATAAAAACAAGAAAATAGTGTCGCTCGCCGGCCGCGAAGACCCCTTAGGGACCTTACGCGAGGCGCGACAACTCATCACCAGGGCGCATCCCGGTGCTGCCACGTGTCAAACGCGTGTCGAAGCTAGGTCAGTGACTGGGCCAGGCTAGGGCCTACCCAGACTACGTCGCGGGCCGAGAAGCCCCTTGCCGTTTCCTACGCGGGCCGCGAGGAACCCCAAATCAGCCCCTATAAATTGGGAGCTTCGGCAGTCATTGTCTGTCGCTCTTTCCCTCGAATTCTCTCTAAAATTCTGTAGTGTAAACGCTATAATCGGGTATTATACCCACTAATTAGCGAAGCCCAGCCTCGTTGTAAGTATTTTAACCCCCGATTACGTATTAGATACGTTGCCCGATTGATCCAGGGTTCCGTAACGGCTGTCGTGGTTCTGCCCGATTTAGTCGTTGGAATGCCGTCTCGGGGAGGGTATTACTAATGTAAATATTGGGTTATTATACTAACGCGTGTGCATTTGTGTAATTAATAGATAATCACCAAGAAATCCTAAAGGAAAACCCTAAGACATCAATGTGAGTTTATCCTCTTTTTGTAAATCCTTTTTGTGAGTAATCTACTTTTTGCAAACTGTTTTTACAAAACCTCAAATATTAAACATTATTAGGGGTGTAAACGAGCCGGGCCGAGCCCGAGCTCGGCTCATTTGGTTTTTATGAAGCTCGAGCTCGGCTCGATTCGAGCCTACTTCTTTGAGCTCGAGCTCGGCTCGCGAGTAAAACTCAAAACTCGAGCTCAGCTCGACTCGGCTTGAACTATTTTGAGAACAACCTTAAACGAGCTAAAAGCTCGGCTCGAGCTCATTTCAGCATCGCTTAAACGAGCCAAAGCTCGGCTCGATCTCGGCTCATCAATGTTATCATCATTATTAATATATTATATATAAAAATATTAAAATTTTGTATGGGCTCGTTTAGGCTCGCGAGCCTAAACAAGCTTTGTATTTCAGGCTCGAGCTCGGGCTCGATAACAAAACGAGCTCTATTTCAGGCTCGAGCTCGGGCTCGTTAAGGCTCGGCTCGTTCGAGCTTTTAACCGAGCCGATCACGAGTAGCTCTCCAGCCTTTGGGCTTGTTTACACCCCTAAACATTAAATTAAACAGTTATTGAGTATTTGTATTCTACAATTATCGTCGATATGTTGGGGTTTTGTATAGAAAATTTGTTACTACATTGTGAGTAGTAACATGACCACAAGTCGGGTTGACAGTACCGTGGGTGGTAATTTGTAACACCCCAAAAACGGGTTTAGTAATCAAACTACGTTAATATTAATGAACGGGTAAAATACCGTACTGATAAATATTAGCTCGGTAATTATCAGGATTTAAATAAATAAACCTCGTATTAAATAAAAAGAGAATAAAAGTTTTTTGAGTAAATAAAATTCATAAGAGGCCCGAGTTAACGGGACTTAAAATAAAACGGGTTATGATTTCCCCGAACCCACTAAGTTAACTAGGGTTGTTTAACCTAGTTAGTCATAAGTCTAGACGTAACAAAGAAACTTGGTTAAAACACCCAAGGTTTAACTTGGCATTAGTTGGAGGGCCAAAAGTGCTAATTGGGAAACTTGATTTTATAAAAACAAAAATGAAAATACCAAACACACACTAGATGTGTGTGACTGGATCGATCAGGAACACAGGGGGGTACCAAACCCACCTTCAAAACCCTAGATTCAACAAAAGGCTCTAAATCGTTCCAAATCGAATTTCAAGCATAGATTAGTGATCATCTCAGTGAAGTGATCATAAGGTATGCAAAATTTCATCATTTGGTTTCATCTCAAATTCTTGATGATTTGTGAAACTGAAATCTGAGCTTGACTAAGTGATGTATAGATGAAATTAGTAAGGAAAAACATGTCTAGGATAAAATCCTAGTCAATAACTTGTTGAATATGTTCTCAAATTGTGAAGCTCATGATAATCCCTTTGTAGGTTAAATGGGTTTTCTAGAAATAGGATGAACACAAGAATTATGATTATCAAAAGTGGTGTTACTTGATTTCTATAAGATTATTTCGATAATAGAATGCATGCTTAACATAATGGGATCGAAATGTATGGTTATAATGGGCAAAAATAACAAGTTATGAACTTGATTCTAGTTATGTAAAAATTAAACCCGTTAGGTGTTCATTAAAATGCCTAAGTGAGGAATAAAGTGTTGAAAATCGGATAAAAACGCATATTTGAACTATACGGCAAATTATGCGTGATATGTTGTGAAAGGAGTTCTAATCAATAGTTGGTTGAACTCTATAGGCAAGGAATCCGGATCGACAAGTGGACAAGCCGGTGGAGGCGTTTGAAATGAGCGCTTTAAAGGTACGTGACTATTAGTTCCGTTACTTAGATAAAAGAATGTTTAGTATGTCTTGATAATGATATTGTAGTATGTTAAGGAGGTTTGATGTATCATTGAAGTGATGAAGTTCACTCGATAGATCAAACGGGTTTGAATAAGTTGATGTATGTATAGTAAGCCTTAGAAGTGACGAAGTTCACTCGGCAAACCAAACGGACTTGAATTGAATGGTTATGACATGATTGAAACAAGTGATGTGAATTGAAAAGAGCGGATTGAACCGTTCGGCATATCCTAGAAATGGGTCAAAATAATGGTCGGAATAAACCTTAGTTAGTCATCAAGTGAAGGTTTTCACTTGGCTACTAAATGGGTCAAAACCATGTTTTTGACAACAAGGTAATAAGTAGTGAATTGAAGGTCACATAATGTGTTAGGGAATTGAGTGTGTTAGCCAAGTTATGGATACACCAAGTTGATTTTATGAACCCTCGATGTTGGGTCGAACAATTAGAATACATAATATTTGTATAAGGCGGCATGCTTGAAATATTGAAAACAAGCATGAAATTTTACTACGTGCGTAAAACCATGAAATGGTAATGCTACGCCAAATATGACAAGCCCGGGGAATGGGTATTTAAGTCTAGGAATCAACAAGATTGAATGGTGTCAAAAATGCCATATAGCAAACGGGTCAAATAATCAAAATATGGAATTATGAACTAATTGCTTATAAACCAGGCTCTGATGTAGTTGTATAGCATAGACAGATCCGTATTTTTATTACGGACGTGTAGGAAAAAGAATCACATGAAACGGACATGTGGAACGAAAGTTATGCAAGTTTTTAGTTAGAATTTTGGTATAATTCGGAGCTGGGTATCTGCAGCTCAAAAGAAACAAATATTCTGGAAAAATAAGGCCGTCGCGCTACGCGACGGCGATCCGTAATTTTATATGCGTCGCGTCATGGATAGATCCGTAATTTTATTACGGACGCATAGGAAAAAGAATCGACTAAAACAGACATGTAAATAAAAAGTTATGAGCTTTCAAAGTTTAGATTTTAAGAAATTTCGGAGCTGGGCAAATATGTAGGTCCAGAGATTGGACCTGCTGGAAAACATGCTCCCCCGTGACATGCTCCAGGGAGTTAAGGTACCGGTGTGACATGCGAGACCGCTCGCGGCACGCTAAGGAATTTCCTGAGTCTGTCGCGTGGCGCGACAGACCTAAATTCGAGTTTTTTATGTTTTTGTTATCCGTATGATATCTGAACTTGTTTATGCATATTATAATGTTGCCAAAACGGATAATTGATGTGGTTTTAACCTTAGGTGATGTTCGTCTAATCCCGGATGCCGATCAAGCAAGGACGCAAGAATCGAACACAAAATTTTGTAGCTTCCGCGCTAATCTAGTCTTGTTTTAAACAATGTTTGTTTTGTAAACACTACTGATTGTCGAATGTTTTAAAATAGCTAGTTGGTCATGTTAGACACTATAATGATGTACATCTTAGCTTATTAACTAAGTTTATGATAACTATGCATTTTGGTTTTGAAAAGTGCGTATTTTATAACAAAATAATAAATAAATAAGACGAGTGTTACAAGTTAGTAATCAGAGCTCATGTTTGAAGCTTGATCAAACATCCGGTAAGAATTAGTTATTTAGTAGATTTTATTAGATTGTAAAAAAAAGGAATTCGAGTTGATGTGCATGGGAAGAGCGTATTAACACACTCAAACCCGGAAAGTGCACTAAACATGAATGGTTTAAGCAAGTTACAAACTTGGCTAAATAAAAAATGAAAGATGCAAACGATAACGGAACGAAATGTTTGACAATTGATATAAACATTTCAGAATTGAGATGTCTAATGTCGGTAAAAGATGATTATGTAGTATGAATCCTAATCATAGATTGAATATAAAATAAGTACTTGTAAAGTAAGTATATTTGAATGTCTCGTATAACAATACGGGCAACATTGAATAGTAAGATTAATAATAAATTGGAAATGTTCGAATGAGATGATGACCGTGTCTTAAGATGACGGGGGTTAAGTAATTTAAATGGCAAAAGGTTCGGAAACATGGCAAAGAACATGCTAGCAAAGAACCTAAATCAAGATATGACTTGAGACAATAGAGTACCAATCAAGTACACGTTCTAAATTACGATAAGACAAGTAGAATGCAACAATTCACATAATGAACGATAGTTGCATATAGGCATATATGATTAGTGAAATGAATGAATTATGTAAAGGAAAAGTATATATATATATATATATATATATATATAGGGTAAGGATAGTGTAAAAAGGGCCTAAAGTGTGAGAGGTGTATTATAACACTATATATAATACTATATAACACCATATAAACACTGTATAACAATATGTAACACCATATAATACCATATAACATTATCTAACAAATATAACACTATACATCTATCATAGACATGCTATCAGACAACCTATAGTGTTATATTTGTTATATAATGATATATAGTGTTACATAGTGTTATATGGTATTATATGGTGTTACATATTGTTATACGGTGTTTATATGGTGTTATATAGTATTATATATAGTGTTATAATACACTTCTCACACTTTGAGCACTTTTTACAGGACCGCTAAAATGAGAACCACCTCCAGTTGTAAGAACCGTGAGAACTACACCGTACGGGGCGAGGTGGACCAAATTTTTTTCATAAACGTAGATGCGTGTATTATAAGCACATTTGTAAAAAAATGTTGTGTGTGTAGTTTTGAGCACCACAAGTTTTTGTTTACGGGTACCGTAAATAAATTTTATGGTACCCGTAAACACAAACTTGTGGTGCTCAAAACTACACACACGACATTTTTTTTTTGAATTTTTTTTACAAATGTGTTTATAATACAAGCATCTACGTTTATGAAAAAAAAATTTGGTCCAACTCGCCCCGGATCAAAAAGTTCTCACGGTTCTTACAACTGGAGGTGGTTCTTATTTTAGCGGAATTCTATATATATATATATATATATATATATATAAATAAATAAGGGCGAGTATGTGAAACCGAGGTAAAAGTAATTTCAATAAATGTTGCAATGGGAAGGAGTGCGCGTACACTCGAACCCGGGAATGCAATGAAAGATAAGTGTCATAATGTGAAGGAGTGTGTGTACACTCGAACCCGGGAACTTAATGAAGTGAATAAATGTTGTGTTGGGAAGGAGTGTGATTACACTCGAACCCGGAATTTGCAATAGTAGTAAATGGCGAAGACAAGGTTATAGACTGGGCCAAACCAAATAAAAACATGTAGAAACATCATTTATATCAATAAACGATGTGGGTAAATTCCATACGACAACATGGAATAATACAATGAAAAGAGTTGATTTATGTTATTGTTACAATGGAATGATGTCAACCGCAGTTGGCGAAGATACGATATCCCTCATAACTGAGGAGACGTGCAAGAGGATCTATGGGAAAGTCGGAAAGGCTATTGAAGCCGTTTAACCCGGAGTCGTGGAAAGGCTAACAAGTCACCATGGTGACAAAAAGGAAAGAAAAGATGAATGAGTTAAGAGAAAGCCTGATGTGTGCAAAATGCAATATATAAATTACATCAAATGTGGCATAAAACTAACCCATTTTTAGTACTAATGTTGGAAAAACTGTGTTTTTGTCTTCCTTTTGTATTTTCAGGATTAAATCAGCTCAAATGAACAAAATAAGCAAAAAGGCAACTAAATCTAACATAAATACAAGAAAAGGAACAAACGTGGTATGCCCGACCCCCCGACAGCATCTTCCCAAGCAAAAACAAGAGAACAGAAGGCTGAACACGCCTCGTGCTTAGTGAGCACGGGGGCGTGCCCAAGTGTTAGCAGAAAGGACAAAGCTGTAGAAGCTTCTATCACCCACCACGGGGGCGTGCCCAGTGGACACGGGGCCGTGGTCAACTCTAAGATTAGCAGAATCTGGGGAAATCTTGATAGTACAGATACGCTTCTGCACACGGGGGCATGCCCAGCGGACACGGGGGCATGGTCAATTAATGCACACAAACTGCAATTAATGAAGAAAGAGAAGGAAGGTGGACACGGGGCCATGCCCGAGCTGCAGTTCAGGCTATAAATAGGGGTGCTTGCCTCATTTGCAAACCATCCCTTGGCACACCACCTCTCTCACACTTCACCCACCACCATCACAACACCATCATCCACCACCATCATCCATTGTCCATCATAGAGTGTGTGAGTCGTCTCGGGATCCAAGATTGATCGTAAGAGTTCTTGACAATCAAAGGCCATGTTTGCCTAAGTCTCTTACATCACTTGGTGAAGACAAGTGTCTAGTGTAATACTTTTTATTTTTAATCTTTTCGCACTTTTTATTTGGTTATGTATTAATGACTTTAATAACTAGTTTCTTATGTTGAAGGTTTTCGCACTTTTTATTTGGTTATGTATTAATCACTTTAATAACTAGTTTCTTATGTTGAAGGTGATTCTTCCTTATCGTTTGTCCGTGGTGTCTTGGCATTATTTTACTATTTATACAAAATAAAAGATTTTCACTATTCATATCTCCACGGTCTATATGGAGGTATGTTAGCTACCTGGTCGGGGGTTAAGGGAATGGTTTGGTAAGAGTCTTGCCATTGTTTAGTGTATAGATCCTGCAAAGGACCTGGGTCAAATTTAGTAGGACCTCCTTCAATACCCACCGGTATTGGATGGCGGGGGTACAAAATCTTTGATCCCCTCATAAGTAAGCCACTATTAATACTTTAACCCGGCTACTTAGGACTGTATCCCTGCTGACTCAGACTACTTAGCCGAGGGTAACGTCACCTTCAAAAGAGGGGCCTACCATAATATGCATTAATAACTTAATTAATTATCTTTCAATAATCCAACCCTTTAGGATTGTATCCTTGCTGACTCAAACTACTGGGTTGAGGGTAACGTCACCTTCAAAAGAGGGGCCTACTAAAATAACTAAGATAATCTCTTAAAAAGTGCAAAAGTGCGGAAATAATCAAAGGTTACACTAAACACGAGTCGGATCCAAGTGATTCATCTTGTCTATCTGTTTTTTTATTTTATTTTATTTTCAGCATTTTAGTTAGTTTTATTTTCTTGTTTAAAAAAACCTTTTTCTAAACTTTTGATTTGATTAGACGTTGAGGATAAACCGGTATTAAAAGCTCTTGTGTCCTTGGACGACCTCGGTATCTTACCAACACTATACTACGCTCACGATGGGTGCACTTGCCCATATGTGTGTTTAGTGTTAGTAAATATCGTGTTTTATAAATTTAAAACTTGACTAACGTGTAAAAAGGGCTTAAAATATATGCACACTTACGCACATCAAGTTTTTGGCGCCGTTGCCGGGGACACAAGGGTTT
Organism: Helianthus tuberosus; assembly: GCA_030545235.1. Classification (NCBI taxonomy): domain Eukaryota; kingdom Viridiplantae; phylum Streptophyta; class Magnoliopsida; order Asterales; family Asteraceae; genus Helianthus; species Helianthus tuberosus. Next base: position 5,283,845 of record CM060384.1, on the reverse strand, counting down.
TAAGAAAGTTAGGAATTAGCGGCCTAATCGTTTTTTCTAATTTTTCTTTTTTTTTAGGATTTTTCTAAGTTTTTCAGTTTCTGCAGAGCTCAGCACGGGCCGTGCCTGGTCAGACACGGGTCGTGCCCAGCATTGTTACTGGCAGTTTTTATTTTCTGAGTTACAGAGAGTTGAGCACGGGGCCGGGTCGGTGCAACACGGGGCCATGTCGAACTCCCCAGTAACAGGGATCCGGAAAACAATCACTGTATCTCCGACCACGGGCCGTGTTCATCTGAGCACGAGGCCGTGTTGAAGCTTCTGACCAACGTTCTTCTTTGTTTTTATTGCAGGACTTGGAACTCAGGCGCCACATTTGCATTTTCCACGTTGTGTATGAGCTCCAATTTTAGTAGAGACATAAAAGAACCCTTAGACGAACCCGAACGCTTTCTACGAAAGAGACTTAAAGCTAAAAACCAAGAGAAAGTTTCGAGGGACCCACTTCCAATGGCGGACCAACGTACCCTCATGGATTACTTACGCCCTACCGTAGGTAATCTAGGCGCCGCTATCAATGCACCGAATATTGAAGCCAACAACTTCGAACTTCGACCACATTTGATACAGATGCTCCAAAACTCCGCAACCTTCCATGGACTTGCGGACGAGGATCCCCATCTACATATTACTAATTTCTTAGAAATATGTGATACCTTTCGGATCAATGGAGCATCAAACGACGCCATCCGCCTTCGTATGTTTCCATTTTCACTAAAAGACCGAGCTAAGGCTTGGCTTAATACCCTCCCAGTTGGCTCGGTAAACACCTAGGATGAACTAGCCCAAAAGTTTCTATATAAGTATTTCCCTCCTACTAAAACGGCTAAATTGATGACTGAAATTAATACATACTCACAAGAGGACGGGGAATCATTGTATGAAACTTGGGAAAGGTTCAAGGAGCTACTAAGAAAGTGTCCTCATCACGGTCTTGCGGTATGGCAACAAGTATCCACTTTCTATAATGGGTTGTTGCCACACACAAGACAAACACTCGACTCTAGCTCCGGGGGACTTTTAGGTAATCGTCGCCCAAATGAAATTTATAATCAAATTGAGGAAATTGCTCAAACCAATTTTCAGTGGCACACTCCCCGAGGCAATAAATCTATTGCCCCGGGCGCCCATAAGGTTGATGAAAGCACTTCTTTACAAGCCCAAATCGAGGCCCTTTCTTCAAAAATCAAAAAGCTAGAAATGGCAAAAACAGCCTCGGTCATGGCTTGTGAGGGGTGTGGTGGGCCACATGAAAATTGGAGTTGTATGAAAGAAATGGATGATCAAACAGAATCGGTAAACTACATTGATAATAGACCTAGGCCGCCGGGTCCTCCAACGGGTACCTACAACCAAGGATGGCGTAACCACCCTAACCTTGGTTGGAGAGAACCCGGTAATAGTAGTAACCAACAAAATCTAAACCAACGAACAAACTTTCAACAACCACAAAATTTCTCTCAACAACAAGGTGGACGGGAAAGGCTTGAAGATACTGTATCTCGCCTCATCTCCGACACCGAAAAGAAAAACTCAGATCGATTTCAACAATTGGAATCGAATTTTAGAAATCAACAAGCTAGCATTCATAACATTGAAAAACAATTAAATCAAATAGCTCAAAATTTCTCCGAGAGACCACAAGGTGCGTTACCAAGTAATACCGAAACCAACCCAAAGGCGCAAGTACATCTCATAACATTGAGAAACCGTACCGTGGGTCTCGAAGAGGCTCCACTACCACCAACTGAAAGAAGCCAATCTAGCCAAAACACAACTCCACCCACGCCCCAACAAGAGAAGGCTTCTCCACCAGTTCAAGAGCCTACTAAGACTCATCCGGTTTTATACCCTGGTCGGTTAATTCGTCAAAAGACCGATGAGCAATTCGCAAAGTTCGAAAATTTACTAAAACAATTGCATGTTAATATTCCATTTATCGAAGTCCTCACTCAAATGCCTAAATATTCAAAATTTATTAGGGACTTCCTCACTAATAAAAGGAAAATTGAATTATTGCAATTAGTTAATTTAGGCGAAGAATGCTCCGCCTTACTACTCAACAAACTCCCGCAAAAGAAGCTTGACCCCGGAAGCTTCACAATTCCTTGCTCGATTGGGGAATCCCCCATTCGTAATGCACTAGCCGATCTCGGGGCAAGCATCAACCTCATGCCCTCATCAATGTTCAACTGACTCGAGTTAGGGAAAACAAGCCCTACAAAAATAAGCATACAACTCGCCGATAGATCCGTCAAATATCCACAAGGTGTCGCTGAAAATCTATTGGTCAAAGTCGGGGAATTTATCTTTCCAGCCGACTTTGTCATACTAGATATGGAGGAAGATGCCGAAGTACCACTCATCCTAGGGAGACCATTCCTAGTTACGGCCCAAGCAGTGGTAGATATGAATGATGGAATACTAACATTGAGGATTGGGGACGAGGAAATGAAGTTTGGAGTTGGAAAAAGAGTAGAAGACGAAGACCCTGTCAACTACATGAAGGTCATTGACTCAAGTTTGGATGATGCTCTCCGACGGTGTAGCATGGGATGAAAAACATCCCACTTGGGTAACATATGACCAGGCTTTGGGTCTAGCCAAGGACCCTTATAAACGTGGCGCACCACGGAGGCATTCCGCGGAACTATCCTTAGTTTAGTTTAGATTAATTTTTATGTTTTCTAGTTTAGTTTTAATTTTCAGGAATAAAACACACTCGGGATGGTGAAGGATAACAAGGGAAACTTGAACCAGCACCCCATGCACGAAAACAGGGCCACACGACAATTTTTTCTTCATTACAGCAAGTTCAGCACGGGCCGTGCCTGCCCAACATGGCCCCGTGCTGCACAATCTGCAGGAAATGCCCAGTTCAGGTAACTGGACACGGGGCGTGCTCATTGAACACGCCCACGTGCCCAGGCTTCTGTTTCTTTTTACAAACTTTTGTTACTGGCGATCTGAACACGGGGTCGTGCCCGGACACCACGGGGCCGTGTCCAGACGCCCAGTAACATAAAATTTTGCTTTTTCACACCTTTTTACACATTCAATCAACCTAAAAACTTATTTTTGGGACACATTGAGGACAATGTGTAATTTAAGTGGGGGGGGGGGATGCTAAAACCTTGAATCTTGCAAGTCCTAAATACAAGCCTGAAGGGGTATGGTCCCAAATATCGCGTCAGCACGACCGCGAATGACCATTACCCTCATTAAAAACCCCCAACAGCAATTAACTATCCAGTGTCCGCGTAGACACACACGAACACTGCGGTCCAATCTGTCCATTGATGAGAAGACTTACCTTATGGACGGAAACTGATGTTACGCATAGCGATGCGGCCTTGCACTGCATCCTATGAACATTTTCGTCACGACAAGGGATCTGGACGACAGTAACAGTCACTCAACAAGCGATGCGGCACAACACCGCATCCCTCGCAAATCATGGATGGAACAACCAATGCGGGAACATCTATGACCGCAAGCAGCGATGCGGCTTGGCACCGCATCCTGCCTACAAGGCAAGTGGGTCTGACACCACAGTGCAAGTGGCACTGGGAACAGTCGCCTACTAGCCCACGTATGAACAACAGTCTGACACCACAGCCGGACGTGGCATCACCACAGCATCCGACAGGTCTGACACACCTGCAAATAGCTGTGCGATGTCAGACTAGCTACTCAACTACCCTCCTTCACTCCTCGGCTATAAATACTCACCCCAAACCAGGTTTGAGGTATCACTTCCTAACTCTCTCACTACTACTACTATCATACTTTGCTTCCCAAGCAACTTACTGATTCTCACGCCGGAGAGTGGTAACAAGGAGCACCCCCGCCCCATCCTCCTTGTTACGAGTCACGGTTTGTTTCCTTTTGCAGGAAACCCACCACCAGACGATCCAGCCAACGATCCTCGGAAAGAAGGGATTAACCCTCTTGACGAGACTAGTGAGTTAACCCTACCCGGTTAACCATTGTTTCATCATTGGCGCCCACCGCTACTCTTAGCACTTTTTTCCAATCATCCTTTTCTTTCCAAAGATGTCTGATCGTCAAAACAACACTACCGGGGATAACCTAAACCCCGCAAACCAAGGGCCTGCGGGAACCAATCCCCTAGGCCCAAATGCCGAACACATTGGCACATCAGCGCAAGGGGGCGTATCCCTTACGTTTGGACATGATCTGTCACAATACGCTGCTGTCATACCTCCAGGCATGAACCCTCACACCTGGTATGACCAACAAGCGGCCCTTCTGGCCGCAACATACAACAGAGCTTGTGCAGACGAGCAAGGAGGTATCGGACCTACACCGATACCGCGTACACCTGCCGGTCGTGTTTTACGATACGACGACAGGGCCCCCACACATCCAGCCTCCAGAAGCAGACAGGAGGACCGCGGCTCCTCCTATTGTGATGTCCGCACAATCGATGAGGACGATTCCTCATACGGGTCCCGCCGCAGGGACTCCGTACATAGCCGCTTAGGCTCTCAAGATGAAAGAAGGCGGCAGTCTACAATGCGCCGCAACACAAACATTCATAGCCGTTTGGGACCACAGTCCCACCATGAAGGGTATGGCCATACTGATCCAGATGACAGTACATACCGCGGGGAATCCCATGCCACTAACAGCAGACCGGGAGGACGCGATTATGTTCCTCCCACTCAACCCCGCACTACATACCTCCGCGCTGCAAAGCGCAACCAGGGCAAACCTTACAGGCCGAAATCTGCGGCCGAAAACTCTAAATTTGTCCCAGAGATCGCCAACGCCGATGTCACAACCACAAAATTCCCATTAAACATTGGGAAATACAACGGCTCGACCGACCCAGATGATCACAACAACATCTTCGTCGGTGCTGGGTGTAACGGTCGGTGGGACGAACCTACCTGGTGCCATTTTTTCCCACAGACCCTAACAGGTCTGGCCAGGGCATGGTTCGATTCTCTCCCACCAGCATCACTGACCTCATTCGAGGACTTACAACAAAAGTTCCTCGCACACTTCAGCCAGCAACGACGCCATGAACGTGATTCAATGGACGTCATGAACATCTGGCGCAGGGACAACGAATCGCTCGACGCGTTCGTTGTCCGTTACAATAAAGAAATCCTAGAGATAGGCGACGTTGACAACCAGATGGCACGTAACCATTTCATTGTTGCAGTCAAAGACGAACAAATGGTTTTGAACATTTCAGGCGGCAACGGCTTGCCTAAGAGGTGGGAAGATGTCATGGCTAAGGTCAAAACCTATGCCCAAACGCAGCGGTCTCTCAGACCGCACATGTCAAAGGCACAACCCCTGGCGGAAGGCCAGTCTTCCCGACAAGAATCCAAGCGCAGCAATAAGCGCAACAGGGACACATGGAATCGCGGAAGCGATCCCAAACCATATGTTCCCCGGAACAACCAGCCCGACGCAAGGGCTACAATCAACGCCCAACGAGAAAACCGGGCGTCAAAGAAAGAGTCTCGAGACCGCAACTGGACTGAGATCAACCAGTTGCCGAGCGATGTTCTTCTCACGGATGCACAATCCCTGAGACCGGCCCAACCGATGAAGTCCAAAAAGAATCAAGATCCCGCACTCTGGTGCGAGTATCACAAGGACTCGGGCCACACCACGAACAACTGCATCAGTCTCCGACTGGAGATTGAGCGAGCCCTAAAGGAGGGGAAACTGCAACACCTGTTGACAGGCGCACAAAAAGCCACCAAGCGCATCACTCCCCACAACGAGGGTACCTCCTCGGGTAAAAGGGCCATGTACGTGGCCTCTACCCACATGATCAATGGAGGGAAAGGAAGGCCGCGTAAGGCGGCAAGAAGACCGGACAATGACTGGAAGGACGAGCAAGTCGTCTTTCCAAAAGTCCGAGGCGGACCGCGCGATAGGCGCGCCGTCGTTATCACCGGGCACCTAGCTCACTACTGCACTGAGCGATTGTTCATCGACCCAGGCAGTACGTCCGATATTATATATGAGCAGTGCTTCAACCAGTTCGATCAAGAAGATAAAGATCGACTGCAGCCAGCAGACTACCCGCTGGCTGGATTTTCAGGGGAAACCGTGTTCCCCCTGGGACAAATCACTTTCCCTGTGCGCCTCACCAACGGAAGGCACACAAGGACGGAGGAGGTAAACTTCATGGTTTTACCTCACACCTCAAAGTATGACGTGATTCTCGGGAGGGAGTCCCAAGGCGACTTCAACATGATAACATCCGTCCCCCACTCTGCTATCGGTTTTCCAACCGAAACGGGGATCGCGATAATATACGCCCAAAAAGAGGTCATGTCTACGGACGAACTGCGTCCGACAAAGGTAGCAAGGCCTACCCCCAACACCCAACCAGAAAAATGGGTTCTTAATGCAAGACACCCAGAACAAACAGTCACGTTGGGCCATGCCTTGACACCTACCATCAGAGCGCGCCTGAAACAACTCCTCTTCAGAAACCAAGATATTTTCGCGTGGAAACCCGCAGATATGACAGGGGTACCACGCGAAATTGCGCAACATTTCTTGAATACCATGCCAGGTATCAAGCCCGTGATCCAAGGCCAACGCCACCTTGGATCAGCAAAAAACGCGGCGATGGAAGAGCAGGTACAGGAACTGCTCTCCGCAGGCATCCTGCGGGAAGTGAAATACCAGACTTGGCTGTCCAACCCAGTCATGGTAGAAAAACCAAGCGGAGGCTGGCGCATGTGTGTCGATTACAAAGACCTCAATAAGGCCTGCCCCAAAGATTGTTACGCGCTTCCAGAGATCGACGAGAAGGTCGATAACCTCGCACCATTTCGATGGAAGTGCTTCCTCGATTGTTACAAAGGCTATCACCAAGTACAAATGGCAATCGACGATGAAGATAAAACGGCATTCCGCACTCCTACCGGGAATTACTGCTACACCAAAATGCCGTTCGGGTTGCGCAACGCGGGCGCAACCTATCAAAAGTTGATGAACGACACCTTTCGCGGTCAAATCAGCAAAAGTGTCGAAATCTATATGGACGACCTGGTCGTCATGAGAATGGAGGAGAACACCATGCTCGACGACATCGACAGAACATTCCAAACTCTGCGAAGCGTTAACATGAAGCTCAACCCAGGGAAATGCTCGTTTGGAATGGAAGAAGGCAAATTCCTCGGATTCATCGTAACCAAAGATGGATTCAAGGTGAACCCGGAAAAAGTTCAGGCGATCGAGCGCATGCCATCGCCTTCTACGATGAAGGAAATGCAACGACTAGCCGGTAGGCTAGCCGCACTCAATAGATTCTTAGCCAACCATGCAGCTAAGTCTTACCCTTTCATCAAGACCCTGCGGAGCTGTCTAAAAAAGGAACAATTCCAATGGACCGTAGAGGCCGAAAAAGCTTTCCGGGAAATGAAAGAGTGTTTGATCCAACTCCCAACTTTAACCGCACCACGAAAAGATGAGCCACTCATCTTATACCTGTCTGCCGCGGACAACGCGGTAGGCGCGGTACTTATAGTGGAGCGGGAAGGAATCCAAACACCCATCTACTACATCAGCAAAATGCTCAACGACCCAAAGACAAGGTATTCCATCATGGAAAAATTGGTACTGGCACTAGTGCACGCATCGAGACGTTTACGACGTTACTTTGCAAACCACGTCATTACAGTGTTAACCAACTATAGGATCAGCCCGATCCTATCAAAACCAGACATCTCTGGGAGGTTAGCAAAATGGGCAATCGAGCTGGGTGCGCTTTCACTGAACTACAAGCCGCGCCCCGCAATCAAAGGCCAAGTCTTGGCTGACTTCGTCGCTGAAATACCAGCAAATCGCATCCAAGAATGCGAAGAAGAACAAAACCCTGTATCACAACCATCCTCCACAGAAACCTGGGCACTATTCACAGATGGTGCATCTAACGAAGATGGTTCGGGCGCAGGTTTGCGACTTGTCAGCCCCGATGGCCAAGAGCTAACCTACGCAATACGCCTCGATTTCGAAAGTACGAATAACGAAGCGGAGTATGAGGCTCTACTGGCAGGGTTGCGTTTAGCAATTAAACTCGACGTCAAACATTTGGAAGCACACGTCGATTCACTTCTAGTTGCAGGGCAGATACGCGGTGACTATACCGCAAAGGGGGATACCATGATCCTCTATCTCGAACAAGCCCTGCAACTGAAGTCAAAGTTTACCTCCTTCAATATTCGCCACATCAACAGGAGTGAAAATAAACCCGCGGACGCACTATCAAAACTTGCGTCCACCAGCTTCCAACACCTGGCAAAAGAGGTACGCATCGAAATCCTGCAAAATCCTTCGGTACCCCTGCGCCAAGTCAATGTCATCCAATACGGTACAACATCCTGGATGACATCGCTCATTGCATACTTACAATCCGGGGTTACTCCCGAAAACAAAGCAGAGGCACGCAAGTTGCAACACAAAGCGTGTCATTACCAAATGGTGGACGGTATCTTATACCGTAAATCATACCTGGGGCCACTCCTACGATGCGTCAACCCCCAAGATGCCACATACCTTATCAAAGAAATTCACGAGGGGATCTGTGGCATACACGCAGGACCGCGCATGGTGGTGGCCAAAATCATGAACGCCGGCTACTATTGGCCAGGCATGCACCTGGATGCAGTCACAGTCTTACGCAAGTGTTTCAATTGTCAGCGACATGCTCCCAAGACCTTGCGTCCCAAGAACAACTTGATCCCCGTCACCACCGCATGGCCATTCCAAAAATGGGCAATCGATGTGGTGGGACCATTTCCAGACGCACCAGGAGCAGTGAAATTTATCATAGTAGCGGTTGATTACTTTACAAAATGGGTAGAAGCAAAGCCACTTGCATCAACCACCGCTATGATAACAAGGAAATTCATATGGGAACATATCATCTACCGTTTCGGTCTACCAATGTGCATAGTCACCGACAACGGTACCAACTTCGCTGCCGACGAATTTCAAAAATGGCTAAAAGAGCTCAACGTTGAACACATATTCTCGTCAGTGGCGCATCCGCAAGGGAACGGCCAAGTTGAGAGTATCAATAAAAGCTTAGTCGAAGGCATCAAAGCACGGTTGGGAACAGCCAGACGCGGCTGGGTTGATGAACTCCCAAGTATTCTATGGGCTCACAGGACAAGCCCAAAAACAAGCAACGGCGAGACCCCCTTCAGCTTAGTCTACGGTACTGAAGCGGTGATTCCCGCGGAAGTAGGCCTCCCCTCACCTAGAATGTTGGCTATCAACAAGATGGACAACAATGAGGAACGCAGGGTTGACTTAGACCTCTTGGAAGAAAGGCGCGAAAACGCTGCCATCAACGAGGCCAAGTACAAAACTAAGTTGGAAAAGTACTACAATGCACGCGTTCGCATTTGTACTTTCAACCCTGGAGACTACGTCCTTCGTGACAACGAAGCATCCAACGCAGAACGCCCAGGGAAACTTGCCCCCAAGTGGGAAGGACCGTACCTTATCCAAGAGGTCCTGGGCAAAGGCGCGTATAAACTACAAACATTAGAAGGTGAAACTATCGCACGCACATGGAACGCACAGCAACTTCGACGCTGTTATATGTAAGCCATGTTTACTGCATGTAATCTATTGGGCCGCAGGCCATTTGCAAATAAATAAATAGACGATTCAATGCAATATTGTTTATTTATTTCTATTACAAATGCGTGTTACACTCTGAGGTATACACAAAAACAGATTAGCGAAATCTTCATTCGTGATACCCACACAGAATGGTAACCACACGCAACTATTGTAATAGGCCAGCAATGGCAATACTATTTGTCTAACAGGAAACAAATCTTTATACTTGCATATCACCTAGATATGCAAAAGGCAATTACAGATTTAATATTACTCACAGTAATACTAAACGCGTACAAATTCAAACATACAAGTACTAAAAACACTTGTAAAAATTGAAACAACAATTCTTTATATTCAAAAAATTCCTGCACCTGCGCGGTGCGCAAGGACTTTACATAAAGTTTTGTAACGGTTACATAAGGGACCAAAAGAGGCACGCAGGCCAAATCTAATCTACCTTTGTGCCACTGGGGCCCGCACCATCCGTGCCCTCCGTGCCCTCAACATCTGGTTTTTCCTCATCTTCATCTTCAACAGCGTATAAAACTCGCAAGCGGTCCACATAATCCTCCGCTTCCAGACACTTTTCAAGTTCTTCGAGATCTGTGAGAGTTGTATCATTAAACTCCTTAATCGCAGAAGCAAGAAGCGCTTCAGTGTCCACGCCATGAAACCTGGACCTCAATCTTGGCCATCAGTTGGTCAAATGAAGCTTTCGGCCACTTCAATGGTCAAATGAAGCTTTCGGCCACTTCAATGGTGGTAGACCACCACCTGGAACACTGCCACCATCATCTTCTTCTTCTCCGGCCACCGGAGAAGATGCTTCAGGGTTTTCACCCTCCACATTATGTGGGTTAGATGGATCAGCCATCGGAAAATATGTAGAACAGAAGTTTCGAGTTGAAGAAAAACTCAGAAAACTCAAAAGAGTGCCGAAATAAAATACAGATTGATCGGAGAAGACGAAGAGAATGCTCTTTCTATCAACAGAGATTTTTCGAAAATTTTGAACAGTGAGGAGAAACCAAACGGTTCCCCCTTTATATACTCATCGCAATAAATGCGATACAGTAACCGCCTCAACACGTTCAAAATAGGCGAGTTACAAGGCGACACGTGGTCAGCGACCTTTCCGCTGATGGTTATCACGCGCGCGTGGCCGTCCACGCGCCTGACAACGAAGACTTTTTCACTTCCTGCTACAGTGCAGTTATGACCTCGGTCAGTGTAAACGTCTTTTCAAATCAGCACATGTCAGAATCTTACCAACTTCAACAACCCACACGTGCAATCGTGACGTAAGCAACAAAAAGCGACAACCTTATCCAAACACAAGCGGCATGCGGTTCCTCTGGTTTACCGCACCATAACCCATACCGCATGTCGTTTTTTACATACCCCTCAAAAAAGGCAAAAATATATATCTTTAAATTATATAAAGGGGTATAAGTCATAAACCGCACATATCCACGAGCACACGCGGAATATGCGGAGATGACGCACACCAACCCGCACAGGTGTGTCAGATACTCAGAACCAGCACGGTTCTTTGGACTGCGAAAACCGTTTCTTAGGATGCGGTAAACCGCACCAAATGAAAGCTTCTTCAAGCTTCAAATCCCTCGTTTCCGGTTCACAACCACGAAGGGAACGCAAACAGCTTCTCCTTAAGGAACAGGACAAGTATGCTGAACAACCGCACATCAGCAACCCTGTCCCCTGAACCTTCAAGAGCCACATCCAGGCTACAAGACTTCTAGAAGCAAGTTCTTTGCTGCAAACCGCAACCATTCTTACGTAGTTACTGCAAACCGCAACTATGCGAACGGTAGCTACGGAAGAGCCACAACTAAGCCACCACGCGGAAGAGCAAAGCTATTTCAAGAAAAACTGCTTTCCAACTAAACGTGAAGGAAAGTGGCTACAAAACGAATGCGGAAGAGTTTCAACCAACTTCCCAAGTCTCTAAAACGAGCTCTTCCGGCAACGCTAATTACAGGGAAACTACTTCCCACCAAAGCGTGAAGGAAAGTGGCTCCAGAACAGCGGTAACAAGTCTGCCTATGACTAGTTACCCACCTATGGACCGCATAGAATAAACAATGGTGGGCACAACCCTGCCTATGATCATGTTTATTTGCCCATAGTCCAGATTCACATTGTTCGACCAAACACGGCCAACAATGACGCAACTACCCCACGATCCTCAACGAAACATGGCAAACGAGGTTCGGCAACGAGGTAACTGCAAAGAACAAACGGTTACTAGAGAGCTTCACCTCTGAGGATGTGCGGTTACTTGAGAGATAAACCGCAGAAGACGTGCGGTTACTAGAAAGCTTAACTGGAGAACACGAACACCCCACAAAACAGGGATCATCGTTACATGTCCAGTTGCTGAACATAGAGCTTGAGCAAAGTACTTACAACTTTGCACCAACTGACGCAGAGATTCCAACTACACTGAAGAAAACATCTTCAGTCACGATCTCAAAGGTTGGTCCGAAACACCAACAGGTGGCTGATGACATCAGAAAAAGGTAGACCGCGTCAAGAACTTGGCTGAGAATTCCGCATCAGACGGAACTTGCTCACCATGCACCCTTCACAAAGGAAGAAACAATCCACTAGAAAGGGCCTACTACTTAAAGAAGATGCCATCTGCATGGCATAATCTTAACCTTCTAGACAACATAGTCCAGTATTCCTCCCACATACGACTCGCATACGGGAGAAACACTAGACTGGGGGGACTTGAAGGGGTATGGTCCCAAATATCGCGTCAGCACGACCGCGAATGACCATTACCCTCATTAAAAACCCCCAACAGCAATTAACTATCCAGTGTCCGCGTAGACACACGCGAACACTGCGGTCCAATCTGTCCATTGATGAGAAGACTTACCTTAAGGACGGAAACTGATGTTACGCATAGCGATGCGGCCTTGCACTGCATCCTATGAACATTTTCGTCACGACAAGGGATCTGGACGACAGTAACAGTCACTCAACAAGCGATGCGGCACAACACCGCATCCCTCGCAAATCATGGATGGAACAACCAATGCGGGAACATCTATGACCGCAAGCAGCGATGCGGCTTGGCACCGCATCCTGCCTACAAGGCAAGTGGGTCTGACACCACAGTGCAAGTGGCACTGGGAACAGTCGCCTACTAGCCCACGTATGAACAACAGTCTGACACCACAGCCGGACGTGGCATCACCACAGCATCCGACAGGTCTGACACACCTGCAAATAGCTGTGCGATGTCAGACTAGCTACTCAACTACCCTCCTTCACTCCTCGGCTATAAATACTCACCCCAAACCAGGTTTGAGGTATCACTTCCTAACTCTCTCACTACTACTACTATCATACTTTGCTTCCCAAGCAACTTACTGATTCTCACGCCGGAGAGTGGTAACAAGGAGCACCCCCACCCCATCCTCCTTGTTACGAGTCACGGTTTGTTTCCTTTTGCAGGAAACCCACCACCAGACGATCCAGCCAACGATCCTCGGAAAGAAGGGATTAACCCTCTTGACGAGACTAGTGAGTTAACCCTACCCGGTTAACCATTGTTTCATCAAATCCTTACACAAAACTCTATTGAAACCGCTAATCACCCCAAATTTTTTCAAAAATTTTCATTTTTTAGTTGTCTAGGTTTAATTTGGGAATTTCAAGTTCTAAAAAGGTTATATTTTTACAAATTTACAACCGATAGTGTCGTGATAAAAAAAACCAACATAAGAAAACTATGAAATGGCATGACAAGTTTATTTAAAATTTGATTATATATACTTGATCACATAAAAACCCACTCCCACAAAAAGTGAGTTTTGAGCCTTTATTGAGCATACAAATACATATCTTTAAACTAAATGGTCATTTTTCGTTTCTTGTGTGAATAGCCGTTTGGTTCTTACAACTCTAGAACTTGCCACGACGATACATTCCCGGTCCTTACCAACTTAAACCCGAGTAAGTAAATGACAGAGGCATTAGGACTAACCCTTTTTATTTCTACACCATTATTTTTTTATCACCTACCCAAAATCCCCCTAGTTAACCCCTTTGAGCCTAAATCTTTTCATTTCTTAACCCAAAACAAAAAACCCTTTTACCCACCAAAACCCTTTTTCATTTTAAACCCTTTGTTTTAGTAACAAGCTCGGTTTTTTATGACTTCCTAAAAAAATGAATGATGATGATGAAGCAAAAGAGAAATAAACAAACAAGTTTATCAAAAATAACTTTGTTTGAATAATGGCTTCATCAAAATAAAAATTTCAAAAAAATAAAAAGTCTTACGAAAACCGACGTTTTTTACGCCTTTCGCCTTTTTACTAACCACTAACCCAACCACCTACCTTTAACCCAAGCCTAACCCTTCACCCAAAAGTCCTCTTGATATTTACAAAGGTATATAGTTAAAAAGGAGGAGGATTGATTGCTTGGCAAGCCTATGGTAGGAGTAAGTTCCATGCCGCTCTCGAGTGATTCACTAAAATACATCTTCGGCCGAGTGTTGAGTGATCCCCCGTGAGGTATGTGAACTTGTATATAAATGGAATTTTAAAAAGGCATGTTATGCCCTACTAAGTAATTTATCTTATGTAATGCTTTTGATAAATCATGACGAATAGGATTGTAAATCCCGACACTCTATGACAAGCCCAAAAACCTTCTCTTCTACCCATTCCATTTGGGAGTGTAAGCCACAAAATAAAGAGTTTTGCTTGAGGACAAGCAAAGATTCAAGTGTGGGGTATTTGATGTGTGCAAAATGCAACATATAAATTACATCAAATGTGGCATAAAACTAACCCTTTTTTTAGTACTAATGTTGGAAAAAATGTGTTTTTGTCTTCCTTTTGTATTTTCAGGATTAAATGTGTGACACCTGTGTCACTTCAACCATCAAACAAATGCCAAACCAATGAAATATTGTATTTCATACTTTGGACTTGCATAAATATGTGTATCTTTTGCACATATCAACTCTTGTTCGATTTCAAGCTCTAAATCGCTTTCTGGAAGGTTATACACGCACTAATGCGTAAATATAACCATTTTAATGCAACGAACACTCCGGAATAGTGAAATAGGCTTAACATACCTTAAATAACCTTTACATAACTTAGAAATAAGTTTTAAAGGCTTTGGTATGGCAAAAAAACAAGTTAAATCGCTTACAGGGACTAAACTTGACAAACTACGAAAGTATGCCAATTTGAACTGTAACAGACATTCCGGAACATGACCATAAGTTAAACATACCATAATTATCCTTTACATGGCTTAGAAATAGGCTTTGAGGTGTTCGGTGTGCTAAAATAAACTTTTGGGTCATTCAGGGGCTAAAAGCGTCAAAAAGTGCACAAGTTTGCATTTTCGCGCATAACTTACGTTCTGAATACATCCGGACATCCAAAAATTTATGTAAGCACTAAAACATTTTATTTTAGTGTTTGGAATAAGAAAAATCCATTCGTCGCGTCATTTGGATCGTTTTTCGCGCTTATGCGCATTCCGTCGTAATTAAGCGAACATCGCGATCGTACGGCCAAACGAACCGACATCCGAGATGTTTTTGAGCACATTTTAAGTTCCCTATAATTTAACTTCATTTTAGAGCTTTGAAATGAGGTTAACGGGGTTCAAACGCATCGAAAAAGGCCTTAAACACGTGCAGGGAACAAAACTGTCATTTTTGAAACTTTGCTAAATATGGTACATGGTGGCGTAGCGCGAGCCCTAAAGGCTTTCACCGTCGCACTACGTGAGCGCCTAAGCTGAACAGAAAAATCAGATTAACAGCTGTTAACAGCTGTTAAGCTCCCAACCACACACCCACACTTGCCCTTTCAGTTCATGAGAGGCCATTTTTAGTCACCACAACATTCCAACAAGTGTACGCCTTAGATTCGATCACGGTTTCCAAGAAACGATCCTAACGGTTTGGGAAATCCTATAAATACCCACATCCCCCAACTTCAAAACCCACTAGAATCTGATTTGAGAAGCTCTAAGTTGAAACCTTTGTTTCATACCTGAGCTACTTGGATCGAGATTAGTATTCGGGGACCCTTTGTAAGTGTTCCTTCGTTCTTTTATTGCTTTCCGAGTCCGAAAGTCAAACTTTGTTTGACTTTCTGCATTGACCAGTTTATGGTCAATGCGAAGTTCGTTTGAACTTCGCAACGTGAGCGTAATCACGATGGTTATAGTCCCTTGTGACTATGCCTACTGATTACCACGTTGTCTAGGCTCAGTGACGAGCCGTAGTTTCGGTCAAAATGCGTATTCGTGCGTATTTTGTAACCAAACTACTCTTAGGTATCAAAACCGTTTGTTTTGATACCAAACTTGTTTTCAAACTTACTTAAGCATGTTTTAACATGCTTAGCTCGACACTTTTAGTTTTGTGCTTGTCTAGGGTCGTAAGGGTAAGCGATCTGATAAATCGTTTATACCTTCGAACCCGACCCATTTGGTCGATCATTAGGATCCGACCAAATACCTTAGGTGACCATAGTATATAGGGAATAACCTTCCAAGGTTATACCTTATGGTCGCTTCGTTAAGTAGTTGTATGATAGGTAGTTTATATGCCTTAGGTAAATTACCAAAATACCCTTTTCATGTGTAATTGGTAATTAAGCATATGTAACATAACTTTTGACATATAAACTAATTTGGCAATAATATTAGACATGTTAAGGCATATTTTACTTATCATAGGGCTAGTTAGGCGGTCCGAACGCATTTCACGCGAACGACGCGTTAAAGTAGCATAAGCTACCTAAACGGGTCGTAATGGGTCGTAAGCACTTAGGTTAGGTTTCATTTAGTATGTAGGCTTTGTTAAACCATACTACATGAGTTCCCATACTCATTTTGGTTACGAGCGCTCATTCTATCTGATCCTCCGATATAGGTCCGGTTTATTAACATAGTTACATATATTGGGTGCCGTTTAATTCCGTGATCTCTAGCATTGCTTGGTGGTTATCTTAGGACTTCTGAGCAATCTCAAGTGAGTACATAGACCCCTCTTTTACTGTTTTTCAAACGTTTTGGGGTGGAACACATGTGCCTACTTGTTACTTTCATGCTTTCACATCATATACCTGTTATGTTCATTAGTACATTTATAGTACATGATTTCATTACATTACATGCTATGTATGCCCATTGTGTGCGTACTTAGTACATTGCCTTACATTACATGCTATGTATGCCCATTGTGTGCATACTTAGTACATTGTTTTACATTACATTTTATGCTATGTATGCCCATTGTGTGCGTACTTAGTACATTGTTATACATTACACTATATGCTATGTATGTCCTTTGTTGCATACTTAGTACATTGTTATTCATCATATACTTACATTTGGATACACATTACACGATTCACATTAGACATGAACATTTTACTTTGGTAGTTTGGTTTGAGTAAGTGATTAAGTAACGAGGCGTGTGTAATATGATACAAGCATGGTGGATACGCCGCTGGTACTTCCTATATATAAGTGTTTGTATGGTATTACATATTGTAGCGTTATTTGAATCATTTCAATTTGAGACATATAACATTTTATACAAATAACATACTTTTCACAAGACATTGATTTACAAACAACTTATCTTATACAAACTCATTTTACATGGTTATTCATTTAACCATACATTATTATCTTATTTATACATATCATCTGATCTTATCGTTTTTCAAATGATTTACAAGACAAAGCAATTTACAAGGTTCATGACTAAACATTTTCTCAAACATAAGTCATGAATCCCATTTTCTCAAAACCTATGTATCTCACAGGCATTTTTATGCTGACGTACCTATTTTCACATGTGTTTTCAGGAGATGATGCATAGGACTTATCAAGACATACTTAGGCGGACCTGTGCCTTAGTGACTTAAAACGAGACAAGAACTAGTTAATTTATGTTATGTACTCTTTGTTTCTTGTTTAAAGACAATGTAACTCGCTTGTTTGATGAATAAAACGAAACTTTAATTTTCCATGGTTGTGAAACATTAATTCTGTTACAACACTCCCCGACGTTTTCGCCACGTTTCGTTGTCTCACGTGGTCGGGGTGTGACAAAATGAGCGAAAATGAACAAAAGAAGCAAAAAGGCAGCTAAATCTAACATAAATACAAGAAAAGGAACAAACATGGCATGCCCGACCCCCCGACAGCATCTTCCCAAGCAAAAACAAGAGAACAGAAGGCTGAACACGCCCCGTGCTCAGTGAGCACGAGGGCGTGCCCAAGTGTCAGCAGAAAAGACAAAGCTATAGAAGCTTCTATCACCCACCACGGGGGCGTGCCCAGCGGACACGAGGCCGTGGTCAACTCTAAGATTCGCAGAATCTAGGGAAATCTTGATAGTACAGATACGCTTCTGCACACGGGGGCGTGCCCAGCGGACACGGGGGCGTGGTCAACTAATGCAGACAAACTGCAATTAATGAAGAAAGAGAAGGAAGGTGGACACGGGGTCGTGCCCAATGGACACGGGGCCGTGCCCAAGCTGCTGTTCAGGCTATAAATAGGGGTGCTTGGCTCATTTGCAAACCATCCCTTGGCACACCACCTCTCTCACACTTCACCCACCACCCACCACCATCACAACACCATCATCCACCACCATCATCCACTGTCCATCATAGAGTGTGTGAGTCGTCTCGGGATCTAAGATTGATCGTAAGAGTTCTTGACAATCAAAGGCCATGTTTGCCTAAGTCTCTTACATCACTTGGTGAAGAGAAGTGTCTAGTGTAATACTTTTTATTTTTAATCTTTTCGCACTTTTTATTTGGTTATGTATTAATGACTTTAACAACTAGTTTCTTGTGTTGAAGGTGATTCTTCCTTATCGTTTGTCCGTGGTGTCTTGGCATTATTTTAATGTCTATATAAAATAAAAGATTTTCACCATTCATATCTCCACGGTCTATATGGAGGTATGTTGGCTACCTGGTCGGGGGTTAAGGGAACGGTTTGGTAAGAGTCTTGCCATTGTTCAGTGTATAGATCCTGCAAAGGACCTGGGTCAAATTTAGTAGGACCTCCTTCAATACCCACCGGTATTGGATGGCGGGGGTCCAAACTCTTTGATCCCCTCATAAGTAAACCACTATTAATACTTTAACCCGGCTACTTAGGACTGTATCCCTGCTGACTCAGACTACTTAGCCGAGGGTAACGTCACCTTCAAATGAGGGGCCTACCATAATATGCATTAATAACTTAATTAATTATCTTTCAATAATCCGACCCTTTAGGATTGTATCCTTGCTGACTCAAACTACTGGGTTGAGGGTAACGTCACCTTCAAAAGAGGGGCCTACTACAATAACTAAGATAATCTCTTAAAAAGTGCAAAAGTGCGGAAATAATCAAAGGTTACATTAAACACGAGTCGGATCCAAGTGATTCATCTTGTCTCTCTGTTTTTTATTTTATTTTCAGCATTTTAGTTAGTTTTATTTTCTTGTTTAAAAAAAACTTTTTCTAAACTTTTGATTTGATTAGACGTTGAGGATAAACCGGTATTAAAAGCTCTTGTGTCCTTGGACGACCTCGGTATCTTACCAACACTATACTACGCTCACGATGGGTGCACTTGCCCATATGTGTGTTTAGTGTTAGTAAATATCGTGTTTTATAAATTTAAAACTTGACTAACGTGTAAAAAGGGCTTAAAATATACATTAAAATATATACACACTTACGTACATCAAAGCCCATCGGGGTGAGTATCGCAGGTACACGTTATAAAATTACAACATGATAACGTTAGGCAACAATTAGATAATGGATTAAGGTTATGAATGAGAAATTAAGACTTGGCCGGAAAATATCCTTAAGGAAAACTAAATGAATGATACGTATTATTCGCCATTGCGAATAAGGAAGTATTGTTAAATGCGGATTTAGAAACTTGGGTATGTGTAACCATCCAAGTAACACGTTATCAATTAAATCCTTATGAGAGAGAACAATGATCACATTGATGGGTATGATTTCAGATATATGTGTAAACCAAGAGACGGGAACACGGATTAAAAACTAAAAGACTCGGTTTAAGGGTTATGGCAAAAAAAATAAAAATCGCAAAACAGAAACTTTAATAGTTATGTTCAACTATTTCAAAGTTGAATGGGTCGAATAAAGTACAATGCTCGGTAGTGCAAATAAGCGCAAACCATTAATGGGAGTATAAAATATTAATAAACCTATGTGATGGGTCGTGAGAGTGTATAAAAAGGAAAAATGCAACCCAGACAACGGAAGCATTAAAACATTAAGACAAAAGAACCCGGGTAATGGGTTGTAAATAAATAACTGCGTGAACCGGATAATGGTGAGTGGAAAACAAACCGGTGCGTAAATGACGTAGGAAGTCATAGGGACGGAAGATTAGTCTAAAAAGAAAACGGGTGTAGCCTCAGACTACGGTCAAATCAATTAAATCCGAAAATAAAAATGAACGAATCTTGGGCCGGAAAGGGGTGCCATGACACCAAAAGTGTATTTCTACGAATATGAAATGACACAGGCAAAAGATGATTTACGGGATCGTCATAACCTTTGGGATTATAAACAAAGTAAGGGTTATAGGATTAAATGACCCTCACGACAACAATAGAAGGAAGTAAACTATAGGGGCCTCACCAAAAAGGGTAAAAAAACTAAACTAAAGAAATAGCCTACGAGGCTAAGCAAAAGAACCTACGGGTCACTAGGATAAAGCGTGGGAACTAATTGTGATTCCCCGCATAAAGCAATAACGAAAAAGAATCATTCTTGTCGTCAAATTCTCGATATGATTAAAGGACGCGTGTTAAAGAGAAAACCGTTAAACTAAAATTTAGTTTAGTAAGAAACAACATTTAACAAATATGAATATTATGAGACAAACTAGAAAATAGTTAATAATAAAGGATATAGGTCTTAACGCCGATAGGTGTAAGACAATGCATTCGAAAGAAAGATTCTTAATAGTGAAAAGTCGACGTAAAACTAAACACGATGTGATGTGATCACGGACACAAAAGTAATATAGAATACAACCATGTTGTAATATGAGTGACTAGATATGAAATTATAAGCACGCAAAGGGCCAATGACGCGAAATAGTATACCCGAATGACGAGGTAAGAGGTAAAACGGTGACTAATCAGCCTAGCCGGTAAAATCATTTATATTCAAAGTAAGGTTATGACCTATGTAGAGCGCTTGTCAATGTAGGATTAGCGTCAAGAGAACATGTTGACAGACTCAGTAGCCGAGTGGTACAAAGACAACTCCGTCAAATAGGCAACAGAAGTAGGAAATAGATGATAAAAGGTTACGGTTCATGAGGATTTTCAACAAATTGAAGCCTCTAAATCGTTCCAAATCGATTTTCAAGCATAGATTAGTGATCATCTCAGTGAAGTGATCATAAGGTATGCAAAATTTCATCATTTGGTTTCATCTCAAATTCTTGATGATTTGTGAAACTGAAATCTGAGCTTGATTAAGTGATGTATAGATGAAATTAGTAAGGAAAAACATGTCTAGGATAAAACCCTAGTCAATAACTTGTTGAATATGTGCTCAAATTGTGAAGCTCATGATAATCCATTTGTAGGTTAAATGGGTTTTCTAGAAATAGGATGAACACAAGAATCATGATTATCAAAAGTGGTGTTACTTGATTTCTATAAGATGATTTCGATAATAGAATGCATGCTTAACATAATGGGATCGAAATGTATGATTATAATGCGAAGGAATTTCCTGAGTCTGTCGCGTGGCGCGACAGACCTAAATTCGAGATTTTTATATTTTTGTTATCCGTATGATATCTAAACTTGCTTATGCATATTATAATGTTGCCAAAAATGATAATTGATGTGGTTTTAACCTTAGGTGACGTTCGTCTCATCCCGGATGCCGATCAAGCAAGGACGCAAGAACCGAACACAAAATTTTGTAGTTTCCGCGCTAATCTAGCCTTGTTTTAAACAATGTTTGTTTTGTAAACACTATTGATTGTCGAATGTTTTAAAATAGCTAGTTGGTCATGTTAGACACTATAATGATGTACATCTTAGCTTATTAACTAAGTTTATGATAACTATGTATTCTGGTTTTGAAAAGTGCGTATTTTATAACAAAATAATAAATAAATAAGACAAGTGTTACATAATTAAAGTAGATGGAAACAAATGTAATTGTGAGATCGCCCTCAATACTGTACAATGGTTTTACTTATCTTGATTAAACTGGGATTCACTCACCAGTATTTCCCACTGACAGAATGTTTTTAAACATGTTTCAGGTAACAAAATGTGAAAGTCAAATAGAAGCCAGCTGGACAGCACTGAAGACTTGGAAAAAATGGCTATAAAGTTACCTAAAATAAAGAAATGTTTTTATTTAAATAAAATATGGTTTATCTCTATGAAAATGTGTGTACTAAAAACTTGGGATTTTCCCACGTGTTTAATATTATAAAGTGTGGTATTTTACTCTGATAAAATATTTCCTAACTACGGTCCTGATGTAATTTCCGCTGTCAAACTAATAAACACCGATACCACTGAAACTGGTCGCGGCCGCCAGTTCCTGAGTTATTAGGGGACGGGATTGCGACATAAAGGGTATTATAAATTAGAGATTTTTATTCGATGGGTGTTGAAAAGCAAAGCACATGAATGAGAATTTGCATCATCGTTGACTGTTATTGAAGAAAAGAATTGGATGGTCTGATCTGGATTTGAGAGAGCGAAAGTGAATTTTAGAGAGAGAGTTGAGAGTTGATAAAGCATAAAGAAACAGAGATTACCCTTTTTATACGTCTGTTGTTTAAATTTTGAATCTGGAGCTATGTTTAAATTTTGAATCTGGAGCCAAAATTTTGAATGGGCAGTGGTTTTGATTACAGAGGTTTGAATTTATAACATAGGTTGAAGTTTGGAGATAGGCAGTGGTTTGATGATAGACCTTTGGAATTTGAATGTGGGCCACCTTTGAATTTTAAAGTCTTTTAATATTAGGTTTTATGATGTAATAATGACGTAAGAAAAGTCTTGTTGGACATCCTCTCTAGCTGACACATCAGCTTTTCTTATGTTATTGGGATTTCTCATTTTATAGAAAGTATAGATAGATATACAATAAAGGGGAGAGAGAGAGAAGTCAAACGGGGGCCCACTTGTTTGCCTCGTCTCCAACGGCTTGGAGAAGACGCCGGTGCCGCAACGACCCGGGGAGGGACGGTGTGCGACGTGGGGGACATACCGGAACTGGGAGGGGACGACCCCCATACCCCATGGTCTAAGTTTTTAAATAAGAATTAAATCATTAATCAATCATATAATTAAACTATCTGAACAAGTTGGTATTTATTATTTAATACTAGGTCGTGATTGTTAAGGATCTTTCTTGACCCGATCCTAGGTTTGGGGGCACGATCTAAAGTCATGGGCAGATTCAAGACATGCTAGGGTGATAGGCACTCAGAGGTTGTTGGGCCGATTTTATTGAAACCCGTCAACATAACTGGCATGATTAAGTACAACAAGACTGGTCCGATTAAGTACATTTAAATAAATCACGTTCATTGATGATTGAACCAGCCACTTAGGCTGGTCAGTATGGTGACGGAGATGAAGACGGGACGGGATGAAGACGGAGGGGGCGGGATGGGGTGACGGAGAGGACGTCGGAGAGAGAAGAAAGGGGGCCCACCATTTGGATCGTCCTCAACGTCGATATTCCGACGTTGAAGACAGGGACGGAGCTCGACGGGAGGGGGGCGGGATGGGTTGACGCCGGCGCCGGACGGAGACGGGGTGGACGACGCCACCATACCGACCAGCCTAATAAATTAGAGCGGTTAAAATAGCAAACTTGATCATTGGTTGGATCAGATTATCAAACTTTTTAATCTATTTATTTTTTTTACTTCAAAAATCTCATTAGCTAATTCATTGACACCTTCATGTTTCATATTTTATTCATTTCAAATTTCATACTATGTTTACATTGCAAATTAATACAAAAGGCTGAAAATACTTTCAATATTTTCTTTTTAATTGCTTATAATATATACACACATATTAAAAATTTTAAATTATTTATGATCTCGTTAGGTTTTTGAAATCTGTCTAAACGACAAGATGATCAGTTTAATAAGCAGACCAGTTATGAAAACATTGTTGCTAACACCATAGTCCTTTCAATTTTTAAGTAAGCACTTATCATAATCCTAGTTTTTATTTGCGTAATTTTTTATATAAAGTAAGTTGTACTTTGTAAACTTGTAATCGACTTAAGAAAACATAATGAAGCATATATATATATGACTCAGCCACTTCTAATATAACCCATATATATTTACATAACAAATTTGGTAGCTCATTAGTCCTACTCGTCAAAAAAGTAAAAAAAAAAAAAAAAAAATCGTCATCGCCTAAGTAATTGTAATTAGTTTTGTCTTAGGTTAAGAGTCGTAATGGGCGAAACATTTAAGGGGCGGGAGGGGGCGGCCGACCCCCCCCCCCCCCCGAACTTTTCGCTCATTAGTGGAGTATGCAGTTTTCATATACAAATTTTTGAGAATATACATTTTCGACCCCCGGTTTTAAAGAAATTTTTAGGTCCGATGTCTTTCGCCCTCCCCCCCCCCCCCCCCCTCCTCACAGTCGGAAATCTCAAGCTTCGTCACTGAGACTCGTCATATCCTAACGATTCTATCCGTATAAAGTTGTAAACAGTCATAGCTAAAGTTTTATACTATGCATTTGAAAACTGTTGAGTATAAAATCAATCTACCAATATCTATAATATCACATCAATCGAATGTGTGTTTGTTATTGTATTTGGGCATCTTCCAACCAACTCTTTTGAAATATATTCTATCGAAAGTTTTTGACTTAACACTTAAAGTTAAGTACAAATATACCTTCTTTATCAAAAAGTCCTAATACTTTTAGACTTTCCAAAATGGACTTATATATTAATTTGGTGTGAACACATCTAAAAGCTAATTTGGACACACATAAGTGTTATCTACCGAGATAAACTAAAGAATACGGTTAGGTTCTTAATAGGTCTTATGTACAAACATGGTCATTGGACACACGTAAATGTTATCTACCAAGATAAACTAAAGAATACGGTTAGGTTCTTAATAGGTCTTATGTACAAACATGGTCATTGGACACACGTAAATGTTATCTACCAAGATAAACTAAAAAATACGGTTAGGTTCTTAATAGGCCTTATGTACAAACATGGTCATAGCAATACTTATTATTTTACCTGTTATCCGACCAACCATATGTATCGTGAAACTCTGAACATCACATTAATCAGATACCAAGTTAAATATACTTAAAACCAAATATTCGTTAGAAATATAACAACACACTAAGGGGCTGTTTGGCAACTTCTGAATTGGTAAGTACTGAATTATTCAGAGTCAATTGTCAAACCAATTCAGATAAGAGGTTTTAAGCATTCAAAGGCAAATGTCTGAACAATTCAGAAATTTGCTTGCGAAACAAACAGTCTGAACAATTAAGTGTTAAACCAGTAAAAGATCTAAACTATTAAGAACTGAAACAAATCATCCCCTTAACACTATGATCAATCATGTTGATTGTCAAAATCATCTTTAGTACACAAGTTCAAAAACAGTGTATTTACGACATCCTTTAAGCCTATAGAAAACCCAAAATTTAAACCGAAGATTCAAAAAGAAAAACAAATCAATAAAAAAAAAACATGATTATAATTTGTTATAAGTTTATAATTAACCTACAAACGACCAACAACATTCCGGTGGTTCCTTTGAAGAAGTCCTTCCAAAACAACCTTTTTCTTATACTCCACCGACTCCAAATTCACCTTCTTCTCCATTTCCGGCAACCGTCCCTCCACCGTCGCCACCGCGGACCGTTCACCAACTGCCACCAATCGCGGCGCAACCGAAAACCATGCACAAGTACAAATAATAGCACATAACTTACCCCATAACACCATTAACACCAATATCACGAGTAATATTGTCATACCAATCATCGAGTCAAACTCCCCACCCGACGACAACGACGACGACGTCCGTTTTACCCACAACTCCTTTGTCAACTTTCGTAGGTTTCCGCCTCTTACTATTTGCCGGTAGAGATATTGAATGAGTCAAAGGTTTCAAAGAGGACGAATTTGAATTTACAATATTTTCATTATTTTGATCCATCATCACACTTGTTTTTAATTCAACGGAAGCTGACGTGGCTACCGGTTTCATTTCTTTCCGGCGGGTTGACCCGTTTTGCCGTTTGACGACATCTGTCCACTTTTTCCGACATGTTTTTGCCTCCTCGGATGCAACCGGAACATGTTTTGTGTCCACCATGATCACGTGTTTTTTAGTCAACGTTGCATCTTCTTCCACCACCTGAATTTCCCACGTTGTATCGGTCTTCACCGGAGCTGCGTTTACCGATTTGGAACTGACGGTGTTAAAGTCAACGTGAACTGTTTTGGTAGTTGTTGACTTCTTGCAACTGAAGCTCCACTTAAAGATCCGGCTACGCCGGCGGCTGGTTGAGTTGAGTTTATGATCTGTGAGTTGTATATTCATATTGTCGCCGGAAAAGCCGAAACAACCGAGGAAGTTGAGTCTCCGGAGGGTGTGGACGGTGGTCCGGTGGTGGTGTTATCTTTTGTCATCGTCGTGGAGAGCAGTTGTAGTCTGATTTGGCATTCTGGTTTGGTTTTGAGGTTTGAATGAAGGAATGAATGATGATGATGATAATCGCTTGTTCTACCATTGAATTGTTTTTATATACGTTAGGTTGAGTGTAACCAATGGGAATATAATTTTTTTTTTTATTTATTTTCTATATTATACATCTAGAATAGAATGGATATATTTGTCAATAGCTTAAGCGAGGAGACATATGTGCGTGTATAATATTTTGGTTGGTATATTCCAAGGGTAATAAGCCTATTAGGTCCTAGGGGCTTTAACACGTCATATCAGCGTTACGTAGACGCCACCTCATATGGGGTTTTAAAGCCCTTTTCTTTAACATCCTTGCGATGGTTTAAAGCCTCTTTTAAATAATATAAAAAAAGAAAAAGAAAATCAAAAAAGAAGGAAATTGATTGGTGGAAAAGGAATGGGTCCCACACGATTGCCATTTTGTCGTTAGCATGATGGCGGACATGGGAACATGGGATAGCGCCCCCTTGATAACATGAGCGTGGTGGGGGAGGGCGCCATGGGGTGCCATTTTGTTTGAGTTGGCGGGGTGACGTGAGGCCACACCCCCTGGCCTAATTTACCATGTTTTTTTTTTTTTTTTGATGATTTGAACTTTAAGTTTAATTTTAAAACTTTTAACTATCTAAGCGTATGATTTTTTTCTAATTATATATAAGTCCAATTAACTAACGCCATCCAAACATTATGTTAGTATTTTGTGAGTTGACAAAAATGCCCTTACAAAGAAAACAAATTAAAAACTTAAATAAGAAAATGCCCTTATGATAAAAAGAAATTAAAAACTTAAATAGTTTATATATAAACCTAAATTAATTTTTTTTAGTTCAAAACTCAACTATCATCCCTCCCCGTCTCTCTATAATCTACCCCCCCCCCCCCCCCTCTTCTAAATGGGCTGGAAACACACCTAAAACTCTCATAGCTCACCACCACCTTTGTTGGAAACTCTCGTAGCCACCACCTTCATCTTCAACTGTCGTTCACCATTGTCACCATTGATCCGATTTAAAAGCAACAAGGATTCATGGTGGAAAATGTTTGAATGGTGGTAACAAGGGAATGGAAAACGATTCCTCCTCCTCCGACTTGAATGGGGGTAACAAAGGTTTGTGTGTGTTTGTGTTTATATATATTTAAAAATGGGTAGAACTGTTTTGTAAGTACCTTGTGCGTTGAATGGTTGTACCTAAGTGTAAATAACTAAAATACCCATGTACTTAACTCTCTTATTAGACGAAGATATTCGATTGGACTCAAACAAAGGCAATTGGAAAAAAAAAAACCATGTGCCAAATAGCTAGATTCAAGTAGTTAAAGGTACAACCACAGATAATCAAATAGTAATTTACTCATAATAAATTAAAAAAACCATCTAATATCAAATATACTAATTTTCAAATCGTAACATTGACACCCGATTGTTATTATACATTTATTAAGAAATGAGTGATGTGGGTTACGATTTAATTTGAGTCTACTTGTATTAAGTAAAGGATCAATTTGGGTTTACTCAAATCATATAACGTATTTTACTACAAAATATGAATGTTATATTATATTACGTGAAAATAATAATATCAGATAAATAATTAAAATCAATAGTTTTTCTTCGGCTTTCTTTTGTTCATTCAAAGTCGATTAATCTATTTGTGCATGTTTGGTCCGTAAGCTAGTAACGAAACTAATGACACAAACGAATTTCCAGTTTTGAATGAACTAAATACGAGGATGTGTGGTTTTCTTTTAGCATTGCTACACTTGTATCAAAGCAAGATATGGACATAGTACAAAATTCGTATCCTTTATAATAGTGGTACCAACACGAGTGATTTTAATATTGTTTAAATGATTCGTGTTAGTATCAAGACAACTGAACATGTCTCATCACTTTTTGTTCATCTTTAAAAAAAAGATTGTGTAATTTAGATAAAATTCCTATAAAAAAGGTTGTGTATGTTAGATAAAATGCTTCCTATTTTATAAACATTTAAATATGTTTTGTGTCACACCCCGATTTCCACGTGTCACCGGTGGGCCCGGTGGGGGAGTATCGTGACGTGGTTGGCAACGTAATAGTCAAACAACACAATATAATAATGCACAGCGGAAGCAATTTAAAAATCAGATACAACCGAATTTTTTTATTGTAATCAAAGTCACAATATCCGGTGTTTATCCACAGAACGGATCGAAACAAAATAACATTTATGGTTCAACAGACTTCTGGCATCCTAAGCTTGCGAGACTTTTATTGATGCTTAGGAGATAATCCAGCCGATTACGTGTAGTACCTGCATTCAGTCTTTTTGGGAAAATACGTCAGTTTACACTGGTAAATACATTCAACTGACTCATTTTGGAAAATGATTGAAAATTGGTTTGGATGCACATGGCATAAATCATTTTATTTAACTTGGGAGAATTATTTAATATTATAATCTTGTGAACGAATTACATGTTACTTATGCGTTCAGTAGCCCGAATCTAGTCCGGGTTAAAGATCAATAGACACACCACATCAATGAGTTATACACGGAAGGTGTACGCCTACAACCCGTGCTCAGGTCGCGGCTATCTCGTAAGATAATGCCAAGGATATCCGGGACATGGTCATTAACCCCTAAAGGCCTTTATTTCAAACAAGACAGATTAAAGTGGGTTACCTCAATAATTTAATCACAATACGATTAAACATTCAATACCCTACCAAGCGGTATTATTATAATACCGTATCCCAAGCCCGTATAGGGAAAATAAGCTAAGAGTATTTACCTGATGCAAGTATAAATCACAATAAGCAGAATGCACGTAGCTTTTACTGTTTCTCCTAATCTGGAACGAAGGTTTAATATAACCTATTAGAATTTTAACGGGTCTTTTATTAAGCTTAAGCTTAGACCGGCTAGTTTCAAGATACGGTTCGTACGCACGATTAAGCGAAGACCGGATAGAATGTGATTCAGACCCGACAAGTTTGAAGACTTGTTTAATATGGGTTTATTATTCACATTCTGGATTTTGAGATCAAACCGTTAAGGTTTGACCCGTTTCGGCTAATTTATGTAAACTTGTTACATAAACCGAACCGTACGCGTAATAAGCGTGACGGTTAGTCATGAGAGCTATATACAGGTTTCCTAAGTTAATTATGTCTCAAATATGTTGTGACATCAGTAAGGTGTCTTTCGTTATGCCCGTAATATGTTTAGACACAAAACTATGCCCCGTATGGGTAGTTTGGTCATTTTAAAGGTTGTAAAAGAGTTAGATGTTTAACTGAGTTACAGGTCTGATGTAAACAGAAAACACACTCAATTTGATATGTTATATCAGTAGGCTAAAGCATGTATGTGAAATTTATCATGTTTGTCCAAACTATGCCCCGTAGGGGTATTTTGGTAATTCCACATAAACCGAAAAGCTCAAAACTGAGGTCTGAGTTTATAAACCTTTTCTTACTGTTAAAATATTGTAATTTGCCTCTTATATCAGTAGGTATCAACCCGGGTATGTCC
Organism: Helianthus tuberosus; assembly: GCA_030545235.1. Taxonomy (NCBI): domain Eukaryota; kingdom Viridiplantae; phylum Streptophyta; class Magnoliopsida; order Asterales; family Asteraceae; genus Helianthus; species Helianthus tuberosus. The sequence continues at coordinate 5,253,824 of CM060384.1, read as the reverse complement.
AATATGATTTTAAAAACATACAATGCGCTAAAAGCGCTAAATAAGGCGATTAAAGGCCATTACCGAGTTCGATACTTAAATCTGATATTTTTATATTTCCAGAAGGCTTAAAATAATTTATTTATCATAACTAATCAGTAGCAAAAGGTTTGGAGTCGTTTTGAGGTGTAAAACTCATTTTATGGCCCGTAAGGGCAAAACCGACAATTTCCGAATTAAGCCTGCGACTACGAGTTATGCTCAGCCTAAAATTAATTAAAAATCTTTAAAAATCTTTAAAAATCCCAAAATAATATATTACATTAGGGGGTAAAAGATTTGATACCAAAAAGTATGTTTAACTAGGCTATACGCTAATTACGCCATTTTATTAACATAAAGCACCGTAATTACGCTAATGAGCATAACTCTTAATCTACAAGTCAAACTGATGTCAAATTTTGCATACAAGTTTATATATCAATATTTAAGGTTCCTACACTTTTACATTTTCATAATACGCGTTTTAAGGTAATAAGGGTATAATGATCAACATATGAGCGATTAACGGAAACATGTATATTAATTGGGTAATCAACGAAGCAAGTACAGAGGCTTATACTATCATGTAACCCGACCCTAATGAAGCATTAAGGCATTTCTAATTCCATCTAACTCGGGCCAGAACTGAAGTCAACGTAAAAGTCATAGTTTCGTGACTTTCGGTTCTGAACCGGTTTAAAACTGAGAGTTGTCGAGTCTGACCAGTTTAGACATGTTCGTACACTTATTACCAAGTTATATTAAGTTTAAAACAGGTTACACGCATCATGTATTGCTAATTGTGCATTAAATCGTAATTTACATAACTGTTGACTTTTTGGTCAACGTTTGACTCGACAAATGGCTTAGTTATGTCTGGAATCAGTAAGCGCCCTTATAAGGGTTTAATACCCATGTGATTACCTACTTAACAGTACTTTTAATTTGACATAACACCGAGCTATCGTTAATTAATCACGAAGTCAAACCGTAGTTACGTCGGTTTGACTTTTAGCTAAAATACTAAGCTATAATTAATTTAGAAAGGTTAGTCAACTTACCAAGTGTTTAATGATGATTAGAGAGGCCTTGTAATCAGCTTGAAAGCTCCTCAATTGATCAGACTTGGATTGTGAAAGAATGATCATGGAGTTGCAACTTATGTGGGTTATATAGTGTTCATGGCACCATGAATTGATGACAACAAAGTCTACAACACTCCACAACTGATATACACATGCCCCTAGTGCCCTAGAATAGTTTAGGGGTCGATCACATGTGAGAAAAACCGGGCCTAAAGGGTCAGATTCGCGTTAAACAGGCAACAGGAGGTTGCTGGTCGCTGGTAGTTAGCTTACGGACCGTAAGCTTACCAGTGTTGCGGTCCGTATGCTTGTTATCAGACACAAAAAACTTCCTGATCTTTGGTGTTTTGAAAGGGCAGCCCACTTGCACGAATTGTGGACCTCAATTGTCATTTAGGGGCCTCCCAAAATGGTCTTGTACAGTTACAAACCCTACCAGTTGAAGTTGTTTGCTTGAATGCTTTATAAAAGTACCGAAAATTTAGGATTACCGTAGGAATTTCTTCGTAGGAGTCCACCACTTCAATTGTAATTCATTCAATGCAATAATTCCCAAAACTTGATCATACACGAGATGTTTTTTAAAATAATTTGGGTCTTGTGATTTGTAACGAGGTCGTTCAGAGGTAAAAAATTTAACATGACGCCACTTTAAATTCTGTCAAAACGTCTTTATTAAATCCGGGTTTATAACGCGTTTTGTCTTTATTGACACGTGTCGTTATTTTATTTAACACGAATTTTCGAGGTGTTACATTTTGTTCATCAACCATCGTATCTATTTAAGATGTTATCAATAAATTTGACTTATCTGAAATTTTAAATATAATTGTTGCAAAAACATTTAACTTTTTTTAAGGTTTTTAGTTGGTATGGTACTTACATGCGAAAAAAATAATAGCACATATATAAGTTGTTGAATAAGCAAAATACCATATTCTATCATCGATTTTCAATAGTCATAATAATATTTGTCAAAATAAAACAATATCTTTTTTATTTTACCTTACACAATCTTTTTTATCAAGTTTTCTTCTTGCACGAATTCAGAACACTTTCTTAAAACATAGGGTTAATGGATTTAAACACCCCCAACTATGGCCATTTGGCCGATGACACTCTCAACTTTCACTTTGGCTCAGACCACTCCCAACTTAACACATCGATTGTCATGGCACCCCTTCGTTAAATATTCACTAACTGGGTTAGTTTTGTTGTCCTACGTGGCTAATTTTAGATGATGTGGCGTTTT